>CANJKZ010000800.1:610000-840495 GCA_947471745.1 Closterium sp. Naga37s-1 | reverse complement strand
GAGAGGAGGCAGGGGAACACGCTGCGGAGCAGAGGAAGGACGCAGGGCCATGAGGTGTGTGCCGGGTACAGCCGGCGGACGCTCACGAGGAACACGACGACCAGTACGACCAGTGCGGACAGTGCGAACAGGCGAGACAGGACGAGACGCAGGCTCACGACGCTCAGCAAGACCGCTTGTCGGCTCAGTGTAAGGAGAAGGAGCAGGCAGCGGTGAGCCAGGCTGTAACGGAAGACCAGTAGAAGACGGGAGGCTAAGAACCTGGCGAAGGACGGAGCCAGGCGGTGGCAGAGACGAAGGTGACGGCGGAGCAAAGAACAGTCGCGGCGGTGCAGTGCCACCAGCACCAGTAGCTCCAGCACCTCCTGCAGCACCAGAATCTCCAGCGCCAGCACCCGCAGCAGCTCCAGAACCTCCAGCTCCGGCGCCACCAGCGCCAGCACCTTCAACAGCTCCAGAACCTCCAGCGCCAGCACCCGCAGCAGCTCCAGAACCTCCAGCTCCAGCGCCACCAGCGCCAGCACCTCCAACAGCTCCAGAACCTCCAGCGCCAGCACCCGCAGCAGCTCCAGAACCTCCAGCGCCGGCACCCGCAGCAGCTCCAGAACCTCCAGCTCCAGCGCCACCAGCGCCAGCACCTCCAACAGCTCCAGAACCTCCAGTGCAAGCGTCGACAGCAGCACCTCCAGGTCCAGCAGGACCTCCAGTCCCAGCAGCTCCAGGACCTCCAGTACGAGCACCTCCGGGACCAGCTGCTCCAGGAACTCCAGTAGAAACAACTCTAGTAGTAGAGTCACCAGCTCCAGCGCCTCTCGCAGCAGGGCCCCTTGCTCCAGTAGCGCGACCCTGACGGCTAACGTACCACTCACGCAGCTGCTGTGGGGAGAGAGGGGCAGCGCCGGCTCTAGTGCCTCCAACACCAGCGCCTCCCGCAGCAGGGCCCCCAGCTCCAGCAGCTCGACCCTGACGGCTAACGTACCACTCACGCAGCTGCTGTGGGGAGAGAGGGAGACGACGACGAGAGTGCAGCGGCGAGGCACCAGCGGAGCGACTACAGAGACGGTCGCTCCAGGGAGACTGCTCACCAGACGCCTTAGCGCCCCCAGGTGCAGCACCCCCAGACTCAGTACCCCCAGGCTCAGCACCCCAGGCTCAGCACCCCCAGGCTCCGCACCCCCAGGCTCAGCACCCCCAGAAGCAGCACCTCGAGCAGGACCACCCTCAGCAGGACCTGAGTCACCAGTGACCTCAACCGGCGCAGTCAAGGGAGGAGGGTCTACCTAAGACACACCTGAAGGAGCACGACCGGGAGCGGGGAGGGGGTCTACCTGGGGAGCACCTGGAGCGAGGAAGAGCGGCGGGGGGGGGAGAGGGGCAGTGCGGTAGGGGAAGAGACGGTAAAAGGGAACCGACTCGTCGAACGTGACGTCCTGAGAGGGGAAGACACGGCGCGAGGTGGGGTGGTAAAACTGCCAACCAGGCGCGTCAGGGACAAAGCCAAGGAAGACACATGGAACAGCGCGGGCGGAGAGCTTGTATGCGGTGGTATCGCGGACAAAGGCATGAGAACCCCAGACCCAGAACACCGACGCATCGCCAACCTCCCCCGTCCACCGCAGTGTGGGCGAGGTCTCCGGCAAGGAGACACGGGGCCAGAGGTTGAGCTGATGCGCGGCGTAGCGGACCGCAAACGGCCACAGAAAATGGGGGGCAGCCGCATGGACCATGGAGGTACGAGCGACCTCCATGACCAAGTCTATGCGGCGCTCAGCAACCCCATTCTGCTGCGGAGAGGCCGGAAGCGTGAACGTCTGGCGAATGCCCTCCCCACGACAAAAGCTCTGCAGAAGGTCGGAGGAAAACTCCCCACCTCTGTCAGAGTGCAGACGCAGGACGGGAAACTCCGTCCTGAACCGCTCGCGGAGCTGGAGACGGGCAGCGCGGATCCAAGGGATCAAAACATCAGGGACCTCACCCTTGGTGCGCAAGGGGAAGACCATGGTGTAACGCGAGTAGTCGTCAACAACCAGCATGAAGTACCGCTCGCGGTCCTGCCCACTGACGCGGGCCGGGCCCACACGTCCATGTGCAGGGTCTGCAGGGGAGCAGTCGTCGGGGGAAACGAGGAGGAGTGAGGAGCGGCGCGCTGCCGCCCCTCGACACAGGGAAGACGTGGAGGGAGCGAGGGAGCGAGGCGGGGAGGAGAACCGAGGTGGGAGGGGAGGGAGAACCCTGGGAAGACCAGAGACAAGGACACGACGGTGCATGCTACGAAGGCGCTGCACCGAGGGGTGACCAAGACGGTGGTGCCAAAGGAGGGTCTGGTGCGACAAAGCGCGACACGAGCAGGGAGCCGCTAGCTGACCTGACGCAGACGCAGACGCAGCTACCTGAGGGGACACAGTAGTCAGTGTGTACAGACTCGAGAGCCAGGCGCACGGGTAAACGTGGCCAGGTGCCGGCCCGTCCGGGAGCACGTACAGTGGGTCACGCTCTGACCTCCAGGAGTTGAACTGGTCAACCCACTGGTCCTGGAGGTCAGCACCACTCACCAAGTTCGTAGAGAATGAGGGGAGGTGAAGACCTGACAGGGAGCCAGATGGGACCGCCGGACACGGGAGGACCGTGGAGGGAGTGCGCAAGGACTGGACCCCCAGAGGGGTCTGCTAGGGAGACTGCAACCGGCCGACTGAGTGGGTGAGGGTGGTGATGTCGCGAAAGAAGGAGCGGGAAGCACCTGAGTCATGTGTGAAGGTGTACAAGGCCTCAGCAGGCGCAGTACCAGAGAGAGCAGACTCACCAGCATCTGGAGCAGCAGCCTCACCAGCACCTAGAGTAGGAGACGCACTAGCACCTAGAGCAGCAGCCTCACTAGCACTAGAGCAGAAGATGCACTAGCACCTAGAGCAGCAGCCTCACCAGCACCGAGAGCAGCAGGCTCTATACCTTGGTCAGGCGGTACGCACAGGTAACAGGCACTAGTAGGCAATGCATACATGGCAGTGAGAATAGCATCATAGTCAAGAGCAAAGATATCTACCCGCTGCCTAAGCAGCTCCAGCCAGGTGGGGAGCTCAGCCTCGTCGCCAAACTCGGTACGCCAGGCGTCGCTCAGACGGGCGAAGCAGCGGGACTGTGTGTGACCAAGCGTCCCGCAAGCCTGATCAGCCCGATCACCTGTGCGAATGACGTACGGGCAGCGAACGGTCCTCCGAGACCCTCTACTCTTAGCGTACCATTCACGAAGCTGCTGGGGCGTAAGTGTCTCGCGCGGACGCGGATGCAGCTGCAGCTGGCCACTACCAGACGCTCCCGACTGACCAGCTCCAGGGCGACAGCCACGACGGCTACCGCCACAACCCCAACTAGCGTACCACTCACGAAGCTGCTGGGGCGTGAGAGACTCGCGCGGACGTCGCTGGAGCTGCATCTGGCCACCGCCAGTAGCAGTAGTAGCAGCAGTAGCAGCAGCAGCAGGGCAGGCGCGGCAGGCAGGCGGGCAGGCAGGCAGGCAGATGGCGGTGGCAGCGCGCTACAGCCTACACAATATGAACAGTATAACAGTTTGACACAACAGCGCGGGTTTCGCTGCTGCAGCGCGGACTCCACTCCGCTTCCTAGCTGCGCGCTGCTACCGTACTTGCAGTTCGGGGGCTGAGCGGCCAAATCGCGGATTGGTCAGCAAAGTCGCGCTTTTGCGGCTAGGTCGTAGGCGGGGCGGCTAGATCGCGGGCTGAGCGGCTAAGACTAAGACGCGGGCTGGGCGGTTAGATCGCGGCCTAGGCACGAAGATCACGGGCTGGGCGGCTAAATTGCGGCCTGGGCGGCTCGATCGCGGCCTGGGCGGCTCGATCGCGGTCTGCCCACGTAGATCACGGGCTGGGGCCGGTTTGCTGCTGCTGCATGCGGCGAAACCGCTGTCTGGGCGGCTGAATCACGAGCTGGGTGGCTAGATCACAAGCATCTAGCGAGAAACAATCTGCTGCCTGCGAATCGTGCTGCTACTAGAGGGAAAAGCGCTGCTGACTACGGATCGCTCTGTGATGGTGATTTAACATACAAAATTATAGAAAGGGCCTCTTTGGAAATATGTCAGAAACCTGTCAATGAGCTGGAAAGTGAACAAGTCACCAGGCAGCTGGTATAGGCGATGGATAACGGGGTATAGTACGCATTATACAACAATTAAGGATTACAATTGCCCTTACAGGTTTAGCCGAAAAATTAAGTGTAGTAGCATGGCGAGAGTCAGCCAACCTACAATACAGAGCACACATTTGTGTGCACAACTCAGCCCAACTAAAAACCCACTGAATCAGCCCACCGAACACGACCGAGCGAGTGTGTTTTAGTTGAGGGGCTCCATGGGGAACTCCTCGACGGGGCTCAGCTGCTTGGCGCGGTGGTACTCGGTTTGCGCGCAGTCCACGGACAGCACGGAGCTCGACTCGTACAGCCGGGGAGTGCCGTCAAGGAACCCAGCGCCCTCTGGCTGTCGGCCGAGATCGGACGGTGCAGGTTCGCGATCAGGCGCTGGAAGTCGGCGGCGCGAGCGGCGTGGTCGGGGCGGTACGTTTGGCCGAGCACGCCGTGCACGTCGTCGGTGTGCTCCAGCTCTACAATCCCCACGTTGATGTGCGCCTCGGCCTCGCTGGGCGTCTGCAGCTTGGGGTTGGCCACGCGCAGGCGCAGGTCGAGCGTCACGAGCCCGTCGATCGCGAGCGTGTAGTAGTCCACGTCATACGGGCCCTCCTTCTCCAGCGCCGCGAACCGCAGAGTCAGACCGCCCTCCGCCGTCACCTCGTCGCCCACGTTCATCCTCGGGATCTCCTCGCCGCCAATCTCGATCGTCTTCATGAATCCGTCGCCGCGCTCCTGCTGTTTGCCAGAGCGCGCCGCGAGCCGCACCTTGTGGTCGGCACCGTTGGCGAACCACACGATGCCCAGCTCCTTAATCCACGTGTGCACGGCCTTGCCGTCCACAACGAGCGCCGCGTTCTCGTGTGTCGTCCGAGTAGTACCGCGCGCAGCAGCATGTTCACGTGCAGGTCCTTGTCCGTCAGCAGGCAGAACGCCTTGTCGGGGCGCCCGTTGAAGTCGAAGTGCGTGCCGTACGCGCCCACCAGATGCGGGTCGTTCACCACGTTTGCCGCGGGGTTGCACTCGCCGCCCGTGCGCACCTGCAGATGAACCGGCTTCGAGTCGGTGGCGTACTGCGCCGTCATGTCGCCGCACGAGTAGTCGATGTTGTCGTGCACCAGGTAGCATGCGCCCTCCGTCTTCTTGCCGTCGATCGTGATGTCGGGGATGTACTGCCAGTACGTGCAGCTGCTGTCCCCGCGCACGTGTTGCAGCACGTCTGCGGGGACGCCTTCTTCAGCGTCAGCGGGTTGCCCTTCACGTACACCTCCACGCCCAGCTTGTTCTTCAGCAGGTTCGACGTCTTCCACTTGGCGGCGATGCCGCCCTTGCTGCAGTTGGCCGGCGTGCACGCGCCCTCCCCGGGCTTGCCCAGGTCCTTGTGGCACTTCATTTTGTTCCATCCCGCAACCTTCACGTCCACCATCAGAATACTGTCCGTGCTCGAGCTCACGATCGTCGTTCCCTCGAACTTGTCAAGCCCGCCGGCGGCCGCCGCCTTCTCGATGCCAGGAGGGACCTCGGTTGCCACGCCATTCTCGCCCTTGGCCTTGTCCAGGTTCACCGCCGGGTTGTTGGGTCCAGTCACCACGGTTTGACCTGCGGACGCCACCGCCAGCAGCACGGCGAACGTTGCGACGAAAAGTAGACGCGCCATGAGGTACGTTGTATGTGTTATGATATGAATGTTATGATATGAATTTGACGACGATTGCTGAGATTCTTCAGAATCCTTTTCTCTATGGTATGTTAGGTACTCCTATACTTCAATCTGACTGACAGATCTTTTACCACCCTTTTTGTACCAGCACCGATTTGCCTTGTCCGCGTTGTGTGTGGGGTTGGATACCTCGCTTGTGGGAAACTACGTGAACAGTTAAGCGCTGTGTTGGAATTGTTGCGTGTCGCAGCGAGGTCTCGGCTCTCATCCACCCTCGAGTCACCAGTGCCAGGTTTGATTCAGGAGAAACAAATCGCTTGTGCAGTCTCCTTGGATCCAACCTGGATCAGCAGCGGCCTGTGCTTGAATCTTGTTACCTTCGAAGTTCAGGTCACTTCACTTTGATCTCAAGGTGGGTTTGAAAGCGCAGGTCTCTACGGTGAAATTTTGCGCGGCCTGGGAATTGATCGGTTTGTTGCCCTGAGATCCAACCTGACTTGGCAGGTGGATGCGAAAGTCTGGAGTTCCTGCGGCCCGGGTAACCAAGAAGCCTGCTTCCTTTGGTTTGATAATGTGCACCATCGACTGTCGAGTGAGGCTACTTGAAAATACAATAAAACACCTAAAATGCCTGGTGTGTCAAGCACCTAAAAGACAGGTTGGGTTGCAAGGGAAAGGGCAGTCAACTAGCTTTGTTACTTTCCGGTCAAAATACCAGTCACCAATAGCTTCTGCCATTGTCTGAACACATCATATGCAAAGAGAAAATGATGGGGGGGAACAGAGTGTAGAGAACAAATTACTTCGATGTATGAATGGGAGAACACTCATTTGCGTCCACATAACCAGACATGCACAAATCGAACGTGCTATAAGTAGCAAAAAGCTTTATCCATGCAGCACAGCACAACATAATGGCGACATTATTCAATAAAATGACTCACCTTGCCCCCAACACGAGGAGCACCAGCCCCGTGCCATGCTTGCGATGCCAGTGCCTGGTGCAAAGGACGAACAGGTAAGGAGTGAGCAGGGAAGTGAGAGAAAAGGAGAGATAGAGAGGGAGCAACAAGTGGTTCACGGGCCGTGCCTGTGCCACTCACCATGCAGCACCACTCACCATGCAGCACCACTCACCATGCAGCACCACTCACCATGCAGTACCACTCACCATGCAGCACCACTCACCATGCAGCACCACTCACCATGCAGTACCACTCACCATGCAGTACCACTCACCATGCAGTGCCACTCACCATGCAGTGCCACTCACCATGCAGTGCCACTCACCATGCAGTGCAGATGGCAGGACAACAGCAGAGCTCCATTGCGCGAGGCAGAGGCGGAGACCCCTCCTTCCTGGGAGCGGAAAGCCTCGCCCTCCACAACACCAAGCCCATCCCTCTTCATCGCTTCAAAATCCCTCCCCATTTCTCCAACTTCCAGCCCCTTGTGATATCCCAAGTCAGCCCTCTCATCTGCACTCGGCTTCTCCTCCTGCTCCCCTTCTTCCTCCTCCTCATTCCCCTCCACACGTGCACCACCCTCAGTTTCTTTTGCCTCCTCATTCTCTTCCTTCTCCTCTTCACCCCCCCTTTTCTCTTCACTCTCCGACTCCTCCTCACTTCCCTTCTCCTCCTCACTCCCTCTCTCATTCTCACCTCCCGTCTCCTCCCCGCTCTTACTCTCGCCATCACCCCCTTCCTCCTCCTCACCATCACCATCCCCTATGTTCTTTTCCCCTACCTCCTCCGTACCTCCCTCCTCAACACCAATCCCTCCGCCTTCCACCAAAGTCAGGCGGCGGCGATGGTGGGGAGGAGGGCTAAGAGAGTGCGTGGCAGGGAGAAAGGGGGAGAGCTTGGTAACCATCTGGTGGTGGTACCCTGGGTGGGGTGGGGTGGGGTGGGGTGGGGTGGGGTGGGGTGGGGTATGGAGAAAGAGAGGTTCCGGGGCGCATGACGGGAAGGAATTAGATGGGGCAATTTTTTTGAGACGTCTCAAAAATACACTTCTTTCACGTGGCGATTTGGATCAGTCAGGTGGATTATGGTTTTGATGCAGCCACGAGATGTGGGTCTTCTCTAGAGTGGATTTTTGAGTCGACTAAAAAAATCGACTCATCACACGTGGGTCTTCTCTAGAGTGTGGAGAAACCACGAGAGTCGGGCAAGAAAGGGGCGCGGGGAGGGGTTTGGTGCGCGGTGGGGTGCGTGGGGGCACATCACATCAGTGCACGTCGTCGCACATCACCGCATGTCACCACTCATCACCGCACTGTACCGTGGAGCAGCTGCAGCAGGTGGGGGCGGGCAGGAGCGCAGGTCAGTGCGGCAGTGGTGCCAATCCAGAGAGGGGAAGGCATGCTGCTGGGCGAATGAGAAAGACACCTAATGTTGGCAGGAGGACGGGGGAGAGGGAGGGGGAGAGGGAGGAGACGAGGGGCCAAGGTTGGAGGGGAGGGAAGTGCAGGAGGGGACTCTGACCAGACGAACCAGAGTTACCGTGGTTGATGTGGCTGGTCCATCTGCTCAGAAGGTTTAGGTGATTCAATTCAACTCACCATTTAGCATGATTGGTCTAACCTGAAAAAAGTACTTGTCAGGAGTGACCCAACCTGAGGGATTACCTGCCAGGAGTCGTAGAGGGGGTTGAGAACGAAGAAGGGCCGGCAGAGGAAGGGAAGGAGATGCTCCGGGAAGAAGCACTGCGGGCGTGGTTGGGGCATGGTGCATGGCGGATGGTGCATGGGGGATGGTGCATGGCGGATGGTGCATGGGGGATGGTGCATGGGGATGGTGCATGGGGGATGGTGCATGGGGGATGGGGGATGGTGCATGGGGGATGGGCGCATGGTGGATGGGGGATGGTACATGGGGGATGGTGCATGGGGATGGTGTATGGGGGATGGTGCATGGGGGATGGTGCATGGTGGATGGTGCATGGTAGATGGTGCATGGTGCATGGTAGATGGTGCATGGTGCATGGTAGATGGTGCATGGTGGATGGTGCACGGTGGATGGTGGGGAGGAACGGAAGAAATCAATTAGTCATAAATCAGAGTTAATGATTCAGGGATAATAGAATTTGAGTCATGGACGGGCAATGGGCCATGACAGGATTTGGATCATACATGATGGGCAATGTGACATACATGATGGGCAATGTGACATACATGATGGGCAATGGTGACATACATGATGGGCAATGTGACATACATGATGGGCAATTGACATACATGATGGGCAATGTGACATACATTGATGAGGGCCATACATGATGGGACATACATGATGGGCAATGTGACATACATGATGGGCAATGTGACATACATGATGGGCAATGTGACATACATGATGGGCAATGTGACATACATGATGGGCAATGTGACATACATGATGGGTAATGTGACATACATGATGGGCAATGGACATACATGATGGGTAATGTGACATACATGATGGGTAATGTGACATACATGATGGTAATGTGACATACATGATGGGCAATGTGACATACATGATGGGCAATGTGACATACATGATGGGCAATGTGACATACATGATGGGCAATGTGAATACATGATGGGTAATGTGACATACATGTGGCAATGTGACATACATGATGGGTAATGTGACATAACATGATGGGTACAATGTTGACATACAGATGGGTAATGTGTGGGGGAATACATACATGATGGGTCAATGTGACATACGTGATGGCAATGTGACATACATGATGGGCAATGTGACATACATGATGGGTAATGTGACATACATGATGGGCAATGTGACATACATGATGGGTAATGTGACATACATGATGGGCAATGTGACATACATGATGGGCAATGTGACATACATGATGGGCAATGTGACATACATGATGGGTAATGTGACATACATGATGGGCAATGTGACATACATGATGGGCAATGTGACATACATGATGGGCAATGTGACATACATGATGGGCAATGTGACATACATGATGGGTAATGTGACATACATGATGGGTAATGTGACATACATGATGGGTAATGTGACATACATGATGGGTAATGTGACATACATGATGGGTAATGTGACATACATGATGGGCAATGTGACATACATGATGGGCAATGTGACATACATGATGGGCAATGTGACATACATGATGGGTAATGTGACATACATGATGGGTAATGTGACATACATGATGGGTAATGTGACATACATGATGGGTAATGTGACATACATGATGGGTAATGTGACATACATGATGGGCAATGTGACATACATGATGGGCAATGTGACATACATGATGGGTAATGTGACATACATGATGGGTAATGTGACATACATGATGGGCAATGTGACATACATGATGGGCAATGTGACATACATGATGGGCAATGTGACATACATGATGGGTAATGTGACATACATGATGAGTAATGTGACATACATGATGGGTAATGTGACATACATGATGGGTAATGTGACATACATGATGGGCAATGTGACATACACGATGGCAATGTGACATACATGATGGGTAATGTGACATACATGATGGGCAATGTGACATACATGATGGGTAATGTGACATACATGATGGGTAATGTGACATACATGATGGGTAATGTGACATACATGATGGGTAATGTGACATACATGATGGGTAATGTGACATACATGATGGGCAATGTGACATACATGATGGGCAATGTGACATACATGATGGGTAATGTGACATACATGATGGGCAATGTGACATACATGATGGGTAATGTGACATACATGATGGGCAATGTGACATACATGATGGGCAATGTGACATACATGATGGGTAATGTGACATACATGATGGGCAATGTGACATACATGATGGGCAATGTGACATACATGATGGGCAATGTGACATACATGATGGGTAATGTGACATACATGATGGGCAATGTGACATACGTGATGGGCAATGTGACATACATGATGGGCAATGTGACATACATGATGGGCAATGTGACATACATGATGGGCAATGTGACATACATGATGGGCAATGTGACATACATGATGGGCAATGTGACATACATGATGGGCAATGTGACATACATGATGGGCAATGTGACATACATGATGGGCAATGTGACATACATGATGGGCAATGTGACATACATGATGGGCAATGTGACATACATGATGGGCAATGTGACATACATGATGGGCAATGTGACTACATGATGGGCATGATGGGCAATGTGACATACATGATGGGTAATGTGACATACATGATGGGCAATGTGACATACATGATGGGTAATGTGACATACATGATGGGTAATGTGACATACATGATGGGTAATGTGACATACATGATGGGCAATGTGACATACATGATGGGCAATGTGACATACATGATGGGCAATGTGACATACATGATGGGCAATGTGGACATACATGATGGGTAATGTGACATACATGATGGGCAATGTGACATACATGATGGGTAATGTGACATACATGATGGGTAATGTGACATACATGATGGGTAATGTGACATACATGATGGGCAATGTGACATACGTGATGGGCAATGTGACATACATGATGGGCAATGTGACATACATGATGGGTAATGTGACATACATGATGGGCAATGTGACATACATGATGGGTAATGTGACATACATGATGGGCAATGTGACATACATGATGGGCAATGTGACATACATGATGGGCAATGTGACATACATGATGGGTAATGTGACATACATGATGGGCAATGTGACATACATGATGGGCAATGTGACATACATGATGGGCAATGTGACATACATGATGGGCAATGTGACATACATGATGGGTAATGTGACATACATGATGGGTATGTGACATACATGATGGGTAATGTGACATACATGATGGGTAATGTGACATACATGATGGGTAATGTGACATACATGATGGGCAATGTGACATACATGATGGGCAATGTGACATACATGATGGGCAATGTGACATACATGATGGGTAATGTGACATACATGATGGGTAATGTGACATACATGATGGGTAATGTGACATACATGATGGGTAATGTGACATACATGATGGGTAATGTGACATACATGATGGGTAATGTGACATACATGATGGGCAATGTGACATACATGATGGGCAATGTGACATACATGATGGGTAATGTGACATACATGATGGGTAATGTGACATACATGATGGGTAATGTGACATACATGATGGGCAATGTGACATACATGATGGGCAATGTGACATACATGATGGGTAAATGTGACATACATGATGAGTAATGTGACATTACATGATGGGTAATGTGACATACATGATGGGTAATGTGACATACATGATGGGCAATGTGACATACATGATGGGCAATGTGACATACATGATGGGTAATGTGACATACATGATGGGCAATGTGACATACATGATGGGTAATGTGACATACATGATGGGTAATGTGACATACATGATGGGTAATGTGACATACATGATGGGTAATGTGACATACATGATGGGTAATGTGACATACATGATGGGCAATGTGACATACATGATGGGCAATGTGATATACATGATGGGTAATGTGACATACATGATGGGCAATGTGACATACATGATGGGTAATGTGACATACATGATGGGCAATGTGACATACATGATGGGCAATGTGACATACATGATGGGTAATGTGACATACATGATGGGCAATGTGACATACATGATGGGCAATGTGACATACATGATGGGCAATGTGACATACATGATGGGCAATGTGACATACATGATGGGCAATGTGACATACATGATGGGCAATGTGACATACATGATGGGCAATGTGACATACATGATGGGCAATGTGACATACATGATGGGTAATGTGACATACATGATGGGCAATGTGACATACATGATGGGTAATGTGACATACATGATGGGCAATGTGACATACATGATGGGCAATGTGACATACATGATGGGCAATGTGACATACATGATGGGCAATGTGACATACATGATGGGTAATGTGACATACATGATGGGCAATGTGACATACATGATGGGTAATGTGACATACATGATGGGTAATGTGACATACATGATGGGTAATGTGACATACATGATGGGCAATGTGACATACGTGATGGGCAATGTGACATACATGATGGGCAATGTGACATACATGATGGGTAATGTGACATACTGTTAGAGATTAAGGACGGAGTCTATGAAGATTAGGGGCTGAAATATCTCAAAATCGTCAACTACAATTCTGGACAGAAAAGTCGTCGTCACAAGAAACGTCGTCGACGAAAGGTCCACTGTTAGAATTCTTTCAAACTCGAGTATGTTGTAGCCCTTGACCGTGGCTATCTTTCCCAATTTGAATAGTATCAGAATATGGAGTATAACTCGAGTTATGAACTTCGGCGCACTAGGGGGTATGCTGCCATAGAAAACGTAACTCAATCACAATGATCTCACAAGTTCACACAAGAAAGTTAGAGTAGCAATAGAACCAGGTAGGAGGGGATGAGGAGGACGAGAGGGAAGGTCCCAAGAGAGTCCCCAACCAAGGAAACCCCATGCCATACAATTCCCTTCCCCATAGGCAACCCAACTTTGACCTTTGTCACTATCCCAACCTCCACAATCCACCTCAACCCAACTTGGCCACACTTGCCAACCTGGTTTGGTTTCTCCCAACCATTTGGCAGCAACTACAGTAGAAAATACGAATTTCCCAACCCCCAAAAGTCTGTACCCCATATTGAGTCAACCCCACAACTTCCCATAGTCACCACAACCAAATATCAAAAGCATACGAACTCCAACGTTCGTAACTTTCTAGTTCGTGCTCCGATTGAAGCGATACTTGGTTCCTCGGAAAGCTCTTGAGCAGAGGAGTCACTTCAGATATCTGCTCAAGCCAAATAACATTCACACACACACTCAGAAAAACCAAACCGCACAAAACACAAATTCTTGCACACACTCACAACACGCATGCAACGCACGAACATATGATGGGAGGCAGACAGACGTGAATGCGAATGGTAGCATCACTCAACAAACTCCCCCTCTGGCTGCCAACCATCATCCCACATGCCATAGCTCAAGCATGCATCCTCAATGCACACTCATCCCAGCAAGCTTCATGCCCTTCCAATGCTCAGATTCAGCCAGGCGCTTGGTGAGAATGTCAGCCGCCTGCTGATGGGTCTTCACAATCTCCAGCCGCACCTCCTTGTCCAGGAGCCTCCTCACCCAATGCCACTTAGGCCTGATGTGCTTCGTCAGCCCATGAAGGCAAGCATTCTTAGCAAGCTTCACAGCCGACTCGTTGTCACAGAAAATCACAGTTGGCTCCTTTTGGCACACTCCGATCTCCTCCAACAAACGCCTCAGCCACACCACCTCCTTTGCCCCATGATGCAGAGCCATGTACTCTGTCTCACACGAGGACTGCCCCACCTCGTTCTGCTTCTTGCTGCGCCAGCTCACTGCACCACCTCCAAACAGGCACACATAGCCTCCAATGCTGGTGCCATCCGCCTTCACAGAGTTGAAGCTAGCGTCGGTGTAGCAGGTCAGGAGCATCTCCCCCTTGCCCAAATCAGCTGCACCCCTCTGCAGCCTCTGTCGCACAGCACTGTACTCCAAGCCCACTAATGCCGTAGCGCTCACATAGCGGACCAACCTCTTGGCCGCTTCCAGCTGCTCATGACTGGGGCGTGAAACCACACTTGCAAGCCTGGATGTAGCAAAGGCAATGTCAGGCCGCGTGTGGTTAGCCGCATAATTGAGTGCCCCCACCATGGAATGAAACAGCTTCCTGTCACTCTCACCCACCACCTCCTCTTCAGCACAGGGCTCCACAGTGAACCCCGAAGGCAGTGGGGTGGCTGGCTTTCCTCCATCTTGCAGCCCATACTTCTCAGCCAGCCCCTCACAATACTTTCTCTGGTGCAACCTCAACACTCCCTTGTCAAGGTCCCTCTCCACATGCATGCCCAAATAGTACTTCACATCTCCCATCTTGGAGCACTTAAACTGCATCTCCAGCATCTCCTCCACATGCTCAATCATTGCAGACGACTCAGAGAAGAGCAGGATGTCATCCACATACACCAGGAGCATGAGAAACTGCTCCTTCTCCTGCAGCAGGAACAAGCTGTGATCACACTCACTCTTCTTGAAACCCCCAGCCAGCAGAGTCTCCTCTAACTTGTGGTACCATGCACGAGGAGCCTGCTTCAGGCCATAGATGGCCTTCTTCAGCCTGCACACCCTGCCGCTCCCATCATCCAAACCCTCAGGCTGTAACATGTACAGCTCCTCCAGAATGATCCCATTGAGGAAGGCGGTGGTGATGTCCATCTGCTTCACCCGCCATCCACGGTATGCTGCCATTGCCAATGACACCCGAAGTGTTGTGCCTTTCCCCACAGGAGCATAGAGCTCGTTGAAGTCCTTTCCCTTTGTCTGCTGAAACCCCTTAGCCACAAGCCTTGACTTGTAGCGGGTCAGCGCCCCATCAGGTCCGTACTTGTGCCTGAAAATCAGCTTGGAAGAAATGGCCTTCTTCCCAGGTGGCAGCTCACACAGCTCCCACGTCTCATTCTCTAGCAGAGAATCATACTCCTCCTTCACACTCTGCTTCCACTTTTCAGCATCGGGCCCGCTCAATGCCTCAGCTAGCGTCTTGGGCTCAGGGACGGCTGCCCAGTAGCAGTGTGCTATCTCATCCTCATCACACTGCTCAGCCACACTCCCAGCCCTTACCACCTTTGGCTTGCCACGGCTTGCATAGGTCAGCCTGTTAGGGAGGGCGCACATCCCTCCTAGGACGGTCAGCCGTACGTCCGGCACCTTGTGGAGCACCTTGCTCCTCCTGCTGCTGCGGCTGCTGCTGCTGTTGCTGCTGCTGCTGCTCCTCCACCTCAGGTTCTCCCCCATCCTCTGTCACCCAGAGATCTCATTCTCAGAGACAGAAACCTCCACTTGCCTTGAAGGCCGCTGCACCTCATCGGCCTCGACAATTAGCGGTGTCGTTGGAAGCTTCTGCTGCTGCTGCTGCTTCCACTCCTTGTAGTACAAGGACTCAAGGAACTTCACATCCCTTGACACAGTCAGCTGCTGGCTGGTCAAGTCCCAAATCAGCCAGCCCTTGTGATCCTTAGCAAGCCCCAAGTGCACACCCCATCTCCCAGAAGCTTCCAGTTTTCCCCTCTTCTCCTTAGGCACATGAAACACCACCATGCACCCAAAGGCTCTCAGCATGTTCACAGCTGGTGCAATCCCATACCACTTGGTGTAGGGGACCCACTGCTTGTCCCCCACAGCCGCCAGCACCCTGTTCTTCACAACAACGACCTGCCGCAGTGCTGTCACCCAAAACGGATCCGGCAGCCCTGCACGCCCAAGGAGAGTGCGAGCACCTTCCTGCAGGGTCCGGTTGAACCGCTCAGCCACGCCATTCTGCTGAGGGTTGTAAGGCACTGTGAGCTGATGCTGGATCCCTTCCGCTTCAGCTCCTTCTCAAAATCAGCGCCGATGAACTCTCCTCCGTTGTCAGTGCGGATCACCTTCACCTTGTGTCCGCTTTCCCTTTGTGCTCTCGGCATCCACTCCTTAAGAACAGCCGCTGCCACCTCCCCCTTAGTCTTGAGAGGGTACACCCACACCGCACGCGTGTGGTCGTCCACAATTGTCAAGAAGTAGCGGCTGCCCGAGAGAGAAAGGGCCCTCGTGGGGCCCACCACATCCATGTGCACTAGTTCAAGTGGTGCCTTGGCTGGTCCTGTGCTGCTGCTGAAGGGAAACTTCGTGAATTTGGTCTCAAGGCAGGTAGGGCAGCTCCCAATCTCCTTTGCTCCCCCCTTCACCTCCAGCCCCTTCAAGCACCCATCCTTTACCAACTTCTGCAGCATAGGAATGTTCACATGGCACAGCCTCTCATGCCACGTCTCCCAATCAGCCTCACCACTCCCAGATGAAGCCTTTGCCCATGCAGCTGTTGCATCCACACCAGCAAGCACCTCACCATGTGGCTGTTGTGGCTGCTTCACCTTCTTGACTGCATCCAGGGCCCCAGCAGTTGGTGCAGTCTCCTCTCCTCCCGCAGTTGCTTTAGCCGCTGCCGCTGCCTTTGCCGTTGCTGGTGGTTTCCCCTTCCAAGGGATGATGGGCAGCTGCCACAAGTCCTTGATGCAGCTGCTCTTCTCCTCCAAGTTCCACAGCAGCAACTTCCCAAGCTTTGCACGGCAGCTGGTTGGGCCGAAGGTAACTTCAGCCTTGCTCTTCTGCAGCCGGCGCACAGAAAGAAGGTTAGCGGACAAACCTTCAACCAACAGCACATTCCCAAGGCCCACAAGCTCTCCATTGGCTCCCATCACCTTGGCATTCCCAACACCAATCACAGGGAGCAAAGCACCTGAAGCGGCAGCCACAAACTTGATCTTCCCAGGAGGTTTTACCTCATCAAGCAAATCTGCCCGTGGGGTCATATGACTCGTGCAACCTGAATCGATCACCCAGTGAGTGAGGGGGTGCATCACAACCTTCCCAACTGAACCCACATCACCCCCACTCCCTTGCACATCCTCAACCATGAGGAACATCCCAGGGTCGGCTTTACCTTGTGCACCATCACCTTGTGCACCTGAACCTTGCACAGCGCCACCGCGTGCACGTTCACCACTTGGCGGCTTCATGCCTGGAGGGGCCCATCCCTCAGGCCGGCTGAAAACACTTGAACCACGGGTGTCCAGCCTTCTTGCAGTACCAGCACGCACCCTCCATTCGGGTGCTCCCCCTGCCACCTGAGCTCCCATGCCCCTCATTGTAGTCACCTCGGCCTCTCCCTCTGCCAAAGCCTCTCCCACGGCCTCGGCCTCTCCCTCCCCCTCTTCCTCTGCTGCCTCCTGCAGCTCCATACCCCTCAGCAGTTTTGTTGGCAGCACCACCTCCCGTGTGGCGTCTGCGGAAGTCCTCCTGCAGAATCTGCTGCCGTAGCCACTCAGGCGTCCATTTGTCCTGCTGAACGTTGAGGGTGGGGATGAGGTTGTCCCACGAGTTGTCGAGCACCGAGATGATCTTGGTGCACTGTTGCATCTGCGACACTTCGCTGCCCGCCGCTGCCATCCTCGCATAGGTGTCCTTGATCTTGTCAAGGACCGGTTTCACATCATCTCCCGGTTTCATGGAGAGGGCAGCCAACTCCTTCTCCAACACAATCACCATCGGCAGCGTGTTGGGCTGAATCACGTCGCGTAGCAGCTTCCATGCCTTCGGTCCGGAATCATCCAACTCCACCAAATCCTTGATGTGCTGGAACATGTCGTTGTTGACCGATTGGAGGATGAGGTCGTACAGCACCGCGCTCTTCTCAATCCACCGATCGCGGGCATCTCCTTCCCCCGGCATCTTCTCCTCTCCCATTGCAATTTTCAGCAGCTTGTAGCGCTTGAAGGCGCTCCGCATCCGCCCGCTCCATTCCTCATAGTTGGAGCCATCCAAAGCTTCAATCTTGGATGGTGGCGGCTCACTCCTCTTCTCAGCTGCATCTCCACTCCCTTGATTCATCTCCTCTGCTCCCAATCAGAGGTTTCAGCTCCCCCTTTTGCTGGTCACAATGTAGATCCACACAATCTTCACAAGTGTCAGCGCCAACGAAATTTCGGCAGAGTTTCCCCTTAGCAGAAGTCACATCCAACCTCCAGAACTCCACTTAGGCACGCCCACAGGCCATGGTGGGTCTAGGAGGGTCTTCACACTTCAGTAGACTCCCCACAAGGTCCTTAATCAGCTCTGATACCACTTATTAGAGATTAAGGACGGAGTCTATGAAGATTAGGGGCTGAAATATCTCAAAATCGTCAACTACAATTCTGGACAGAAAAGTCGTCGTCACAAGAAACGTCGTCGACGAAAGGTCCACTGTTAGAATTCTTTCAAACTCGAGTATGTTGTAGCCCTTGACCGTGGCTATCTTTCCCAATTTGAATAGTATCAGAATATGGAGTATAACTCGAGTTATGAACTTCGGCGCACTAGGGGGTATGCTGCCATAGAAAACGTAACTCAATCACAATGATCTCACAAGTTCACACAAGAAAGTTAGAGTAGCAATAGAACCAGGTAGGAGGGGATGAGGAGGACGAGAGGGAAGGTCCCAAGAGAGTCCCCAACCAAGGAAACCCCATGCCATACAATTCCCTTCCCCATAGGCAACCCAACTTTGACCTTTGTCACTATCCCAACCTCCACAATCCACCTCAACCCAACTTGGCCACACTTGCCAACCTGGTTTGGTTTCTCCCAACCATTTGGCAGCAACTACAGTAGAAAAGACGAATTTCCCAACCCCCAAAAGTCTGTACCCCATATTGAGTCAACCCCACAACTTCCCATAGTCACCACAACCAAATATCAAAAGCATACGAACTCCAACGTTCGTAACTTTCTAGTTCGTGCTCCGATTGAAGCGATACTTGGTTCCTCGGAAAGCTCTTGAGCAGAGGAGTCACTTCAGATATCTGCTCAAGCCAAATAACATTCACACACACACTCAGAAAAACCAAACCGCACAAAACACAAATTCTTGCACACACTCACAACACGCATGCAACGCACGAACATATGATGGGAGGCAGACAGACGTGAATGCGAATGGTAGCATCACTCAACACATACATGATGGGCAATGTGACATACATGATGGGTAATGTGACATACATGATGGGCAATGTGACATACATGATGGGCAATGTGACATACATGATGGGCAATGTGACATACATGATGGGTAATGTGACATACATGATGGGCAATGTGACATACATGATGGGCAATGTGACATACATGATGGGCAATGTGACATACATGATGGGCAATGTGACATACATGATGGGTAATGTGACATACATGATGGGTAATGTGACATACATGATGGGTAATGTGACATACATGATGGGTAATGTGACATACATGATGGGTAATGTGACATACATGATGGGCAATGTGACATACATGATGGGCAATGTGACATACATGATGGGCAATGTGACATACATGATGGGTAATGTGACATACATGATGGGTAATGTGACATACATGATGGGTAATGTGACATACATGATGGGTAATGTGACATACATGATGGGTAATGTGACATACATGATGGGTAATGTGACATACATGATGGGCAATGTGACATACATGATGGGCAATGTGACATACATGATGGGTAATGTGACATACATGATGGGTAATGTGACATACATGATGGGTAATGTGACATACATGATGGGCAATGTGACATACATGATGGGCAATGTGACATACATGATGGGTAATGTGACATACATGATGGGTAATGTGACATACATGATGGGTAATGTGACATACATGATGGGTAATGTGACATACATGATGGGCAATGTGACATACATGATGGGCAATGTGACATACATGATGGGTAATGTGACATACATGATGGGCAATGTGACATACATGATGGGTAATGTGACATACATGATGGGTAATGTGACATACATGATGGGTAATGTGACATACATGATGGGCAATGTGACATACATGATGGGCAATGTGACATACATGATGGGCAATGTGACATACATGATGGGTAATGTGACATACATGATGGGCAATGTGACATACATGATGGGTAATGTGACATACATGATGGGTAATGTGACATACATGATGGGTAATGTGACATACATGATGGGCAATGTGACATACATGATGGGCAATGTGACATACATGATGGGTAATGTGACATACATGATGGGTAATGTGACATACATGATGGGCAATGTGACATACATGATGGGCAATGTGACATACATGATGGGTAATGTGACATACATGATGGGCAATGTGACATACATGATGGGCAATGTGACATACATGATGGGTAATGTGACATACATGATGGGCAATGTGACATACATGATGGGCAATGTGACATACATGATGGGTAATGTGACATACATGATGGGCAATGTGACATACATGATGGGCAATGTGACATACATGATGGGCAATGTGACATACATGATGGGCAATGTGACATACATGATGGGCAATGTGACATACATGATGGGCAATGTGACATACATGATGGGTAATGTGACATACATGATGGGTAATGTGACATACATGATGGGTAATGTGACATACATGATGGGTAATGTGACATACATGATGGGTAATGTGACATACATGATGGGTAATGTGACATACATGATGGGCAATGTGACATACATGATGGGCAATGTGACATACATGATGGGTAATGTGACATACATGATGGGTAATGTGACATACATGATGGGTAATGTGACATACATGATGGGCAATGTGACATACATGATGGGCAATGTGACATACATGATGGGTAATGTGACATACATGATGGGTAATGTGACATACATGATGGGTAATGTGACATACATGATGGGTAATGTGACATACATGATGGGCAATGTGACATACATGATGGGCAATGTGACATACATGATGGGTAATGTGACATACATGATGGGCAATGTGACATACATGATGGGTAATGTGACATACATGATGGGTAATGTGACATACATGATGGGTAATGTGACATACATGATGGGCAATGTGACATACATGATGGGCAATGTGACATACATGATGGGCAATGTGACATACATGATGGGTAATGTGACATACATGATGGGCAATGTGACATACATGATGGGTAATGTGACATACATGATGGGTAATGTGACATACATGATGGGTAATGTGACATACATGATGGGCAATGTGACATACATGATGGGCAATGTGACATACATGATGGGTAATGTGACATACATGATGGGTAATGTGACATACATGATGGGTAATGTGACATACATGATGGGCAATGTGACATACATGATGGGCAATGTGACATACATGATGGGCAATGTGACATACATGATGGGTAATGTGACATACATGATGGGCAATGTGACATACATGATGGGCAATGTGACATACATGATGGGTAATGTGACATACATGATGGGCAATGTGACATACATGATGGGCAATGTGACATACATGATGGGGCAATGTGACATACATGATGGGCAATGTGACATACATGATGGGCAATGTGACATACATGATGGGCAATGTGACATACATGATGGGCAATGTGACATACATGATGGGCAATGTGACATACATGATGGGCAATGTGACATACATGATGGGCAATGTGACATACATGATGGGCAACGTGACATACATGATGGGCAATGTGACATACATGATGGGCAATGTGACATACATAATGGGCAATGTGACATACATGATGGGCAATGTGACATACATGATGGGCAATGTGAAATACATGATGGGCAATGTGACATACATGATGGGCAATGTGACATACATGATGGGCAATGTGACATACATGATGGGCAATGTGACATAAATGATGGGTAATGTGACATACATGATGGGCAATGTGACATACATGATGGGCAATGTGACATACATGATGGGGCAATGTGACATACATGATGGGCAATGTGACATACATGATGGGCAATGTGACATTGCCAGTGTTTCCTACGTCTTCCCAACGGTGAGCCATTGGTGCAGAAAGCATCGCTAAATAACCTGTGACCCCGCATGTACTCGATGCAGAGAGAATGGCAACAGAGAGCGTGAGCCTACTACACACACGCAGCTCACTGAGACATGTCTGAATCTCGATGGAGAGATAATGGCAACAGTGAGCACTAGCAGCAAAAACGAAGAAGCCGCAGCAGGAGCAAGATTAAAACGGGCGAGAATGAAGACAAGCGAGACGGAAGAGGAGCGAGAAGGAAGAGGAGCAGACGAGATAGTGGTCCTGTGGTGCCACCGCTGCCGTGCACCGCTCATGCAAAGACACGTTCTGACGGCGCAAGAAGGGAGGGGAGAGAGGGGAGGAAGAGAGACGATTGCCGTTGGAGGGGGATTTTGAGGCGCCTCAAAGAGGAGCGGACCAGAGAGTGGTCCTGTGGTGCCGCCGCTGCCGTGCACCGCTCATGCAGCGACACGTTCTGATGCGCCGCGCGTGGAGGGGGAGGGGAGGGAGTGGAAGAGGGGAAGGGAGGGGCAATTCGAGGGGGGGGAGGGGGTGGTGTGGGGGAGGGAGAGGAATGGGAGGGAGGGGATTTGTTTTAGTCGACTGAATATAAAAACTTGCATGTAGGGAAAGATAGGGCAGGACGATTGGACGTGGGTACAGGTGAGGAGGCAATGGGGACTTGGGCGTTGGGAAGTGGAGACGTGGGAAAACAGCCATGCTGATGCTCTGTGCACCACAGCACGTGCAGCACGCATGCAAGAGAGGAACGCGCCTGACAAGTCAGCTCATGACAGCTCATGCCAGCTCACGACAGCTCATGACAGCTCACGACAGCTCATGACAGCTCATGACAGCTCGTGCCAGCTCATGCCAGCTCATGGCAGGCCGTGCCAGCTTATGCTCAGCTTTGAACCGCTCTCGCATGCGCCTCACTCCTCCAACATCCTCTGAGTCCAAAAAGAACCCTGCATCACCCATGCACTTCACCACTGGACCTCCCCCCACTCGCCCTCTCCCCTCCATCACCCTCTCCTCCGCTCCTCCACCCGCCCTTCCTTCCTCGGCCCCTGCTCTCTCGCTCGTTCCTGATTGGCTGGAGGATTGCTGCAGAATCTCCGCCAGCCTATCACAGTGCTGCAAGGATGCGAGACCGCCAGCAGAGCAGCCGGATAATAAAACAAGGGATGCCGCCCCCATGCCGTGGTGGGACACGAGGTACCGGGTTACGGCGTCGAAGATGCGCCTCCCCCGGAAAAAGACGAGACCATTGTTTGTCTGGACTGGCTCGTTTGTGTCACCCAGGTATGAGGCACCGTCACAATAACGAACGAAGACCAGGTTCCAATTGTAGAAGCCTGTTGAAAAGTGGAGGAGAGGAAGATGGAATGGCGGAGGAGCAATGGCAGAGGGACAATGGAGGAGGGGCAATGGAAGAAGAGCAAGAGGAAGAGCAATAGTGTAAAGGGTAAAATACCTGTGCCTGGGCATTCCTGCTGCTTAAACAGGAACAACATCTTGGTGTGGTGCGGGGTGTGGAAGAATGATTGTGGCTCGGTTCTAGTCCAGTGCATCATACACTTCGATTGTGATACCTCGCCAGTGCATCATACTCGCCTCGCCAAATCACCCCCAGGATGACTTCTATTGAGCGCACCAGCATTGATTCGTTTTGCACTCTACAGTCAACCCTTGACTTTCAACGCACCGGGGTTGAATGTGGAGTCATGCTATGAGGGGGGATCCTCCCCAAGGCCATGAGTCCCCCCAAGCGCTTGGACGAAACAAGATGGGTGCCTTCAAGACGATTTAGACGCCGCATCAGGGTCTACATTCAACGCACCAGGGTTGACTTTCAACGCACCAGGGTTGACTTTCAACGCACCAGGGTTGACTCTCAACGCACCAGGGTTGACTTTCAACGCACCAGGGTTGACTTTCAACGCACCAGGATTGACCTTCAACGCACCAGGGTTGACTGTGGGGTCATGAGAGAGAATGCCTCCGAAGGCCATGAGTCCCCCCATGCGCTTGGACGAGCCCAGATGGGTGGCGGCGCGATGCGCACACTCCTCCTCGCTGTTACACCACCCCCCGCCCTGTCACAATACACGCATGTGACAATAGCAAGTGAATGCCACATTGGCACATGCTGTGACGGCTCAAGAAGACCCTCTGCTCTGTAGCAATACATGCACGTGACGGCATTGAGGGTGGACAATGACGTGGACGAGCAATGATATTAATTGACCTGCATTGATAGCGTTTGACCTGCGTTGACCTGCATTGATAGCGTTTGACCTGCGTTGACCTGCATTGATAGCGTTTGACCTGCGTTGACCTGCGTTGACTCGGTGCGTCCTACCTCGAGATATATCAGCCAGTTGTTCGCACCGCGACCCCATCCGGGGGAGAGATGGATGGCCGGCGGCGAGCCATCTAAGCACACTGCCCCGTCATCATCCAGGTCAGCAAGCACCGTCAGCGGGACCAGAGGCGACCGGGTGACGTGCTCCACGTCAGCGTCCTCGTGGAAATTCATGGCTGGCGTGGCATTTGGAGCCTCGCGACCCGGAAACGCGGAAGGGGAGAGGGATTCTGGTGAGGTGCCGGTGTGAAAAAGAAGCTCGCGAGTGGATTGAGGGAGGACGAGAAAGAAGGAGACGACTAGCAGCGCGGCGATGATCGCGAGGCGAGTCTGCGTGGTTGAGTGGAGAAGGAAGGAGCGCTGGTGTGTCGCGAACGGGGAGCTACTGGCCCGCGAATGCGGTCCCGCCATGGTTCTGTTACTAAACTTGTATCGCACACTGCCGACCGCACGACGACGAGGCTATGATGACGGTACTGCACATCCGAATTCCTCCGTGTGCTTGGTGCTCAGGTGGTCCTGCTTTGCGTCTTTATACGAACACACTACGACGTAGGATAGCTAACTAGGGGAAAGGCGCAAAAACGGGAAAATGGACGAGACCACGGCCCGTTTTATGTTGTACCGGTAAGATAATACTATCTTATTCTGGTATTTGATCACAGAACTGCCTCATTATGTCATCATTTATTGATCTTCCATATTGTATCATAACGTTGAAAGTAAAATACATAAGCAGCAAGCCACCAAAACTTAGAGTGCATGTCTTTTCCATAAGCCTTTATTTTCTGTCAGTTGTCAAACCATGTAGTAAGGAATCTTTTACGAATGCATTTGTAGCGGATCATTTTACCCTTGTGTCGATTCTCATGGCTTGTCTCTTCTCACCCGCATGTGCTCTCCACCGCGTGCCACTGTTCACACAAGGTGCTCACATTGCATCCATGTGCTTCGGTGATGATCTGCTCCTCCCCACCATGTGGGCAGATTCGCTTCGTTCGCAGGCTGCGAGACAGCGAACGAGTATGTCAAGTGACATCTCGAATGACATAGTTGAAATCTCCCAAACAGAATCCAGTTGCAGGTCCTACCCGAATGGTCCCATCCATCTGGTCTCCAGCTATGACGTTGCATTTCTTCCAGCTGTACCAAAACCTTGTCCACTGTCCCGTTTCATCTCCACGTTCTCAACAACAGAACGACGCTGATCTCGAACACGTGTACAACCCGAACCTGCATCCAGGTTTGGCTGCAAGTGAATGTATTGCTGCCCAGAGTCGTTGGTGCAGGCCCAGGAAGCCCCTTCGACCTTTGGACTCTTACCACAGCTGCTTTCGTCATCACCTGTAACCTTCGCAGCTAAGCAGGGCCAGGTACACACACGCTCACGCTCGTTAAAGTCACACACTCGTGAGCGAGCGTCACAGGGCTGCTGAGACCAGCGAAGCCAGTCAGGAAGCAGCCCGCACCGAGACAAAAGCATGACATTGCAGGGATGCTTTGAAACGCTGCAAGTGAATTTCTGATTTTATACGGAGTTTCACGTCACATCGATCGAAGGCAACAACGAGGATGTCACATGTTTGATCTTGAGAAGGGTCGGAGATTTCGCCAGCGGTGAATCTCGCCATGTGCAGCTGTCGCTTTGCTGCGAAAACTCCCTCCCTCCTTCCACTCCACCCTGGCCGACGCGTCAACTTTTCCAGACACAGCTGCCATGAGCTCACACTCACACTCGACTGCCGTTCAGCTTATACTCATACAAAAGCGCTCCACAAACCACCAGTGACCAGAGCAGCTTCTCACTCGTAAATGCTATGCTTTCCTTCAGTCACAACGCGAACTCCTCGCAGACTGCTTGAGCTATCGACTATACATCATATCATCACGCCACTCAGAGGCGCAATGCCGCTCTGGAACGTCTCGTCATTTCCCGCCTTCTCTAACGACACGCAGGGAGCATCAGGCCTACTTCCCGCCAACGACTCCATCTCCTACGCGTCGAGCTCCGTCGACGTCGCGCCTCTCTCCGCGCCGCGCTTCTTCCCGTGCCCAGCCACCCCCTTCTTTCAGTCGAAGCGCCAGCGACTCGACATGGTTAATTCAGAAACGAAACGCCAGCGAGTAGGAACTTTTCCCGGCGACCATCTCGACGCGTTTTGCCATGCTGACCGTCTTCGGATGCCCGCTGACGTGATGGCGGCATTGGACGAGCTAACAAACTCCAACCCTGTCGCGCGCAACGAAGCTACCGTCCGCGGTATTTGTGCACCCGTTTTCAGTAAGATCCGGAGGCCCGGGCCGACCAGCCCTAGCCAAAGCCAGAGCTCGCGTGCGGTCGGTGGTCCTAATACAGCTTTTGGAAACGATGTGCTTCGTGGGATTGCGCCGTCAGACGACTTTCAGTCGCGCAATGACACGACCGCTTTAGCCGACTTGGCCGATTTGGGGGAATTGGGCGATTTCGACGAGGAGACGAACCGGCTGCTTGATGTGATCTGGCCCGAGTGCGCCGCGCGAAGCGACGGAGAACGAGGCGAATGCAACGCGGCGACTTCGGATGGCGGAGAAAGGCCCAACGGTCGAGGACCAACGGAAAATGTGGTGGGGGTATCAAGTAAAGCTATCGCTGGTACAAGTGCAGCGCACATGACGCTTGAGAGGCAGGGCTCGAGCGCCGCGACGATCTCGACAAGCGTGGAAGCTACACGCGCATATCTAGTACCCGTGGCACGTGATGATCGGCAAACGGACAAAGAATCGCTGCGTAATTCGCGACAGGACACGTCACAGGTGACGACGAGCGTCGTCTGCCCGCCAATTGATCCGAACCAGCTTGAGCTGATCGAGAGGGTTGTGCGAGCCTCGAGCCCAGGAGTCGCGGTCGCTGTGCCGTTGATCCAACCAAAGCTTCAACCTGCATCGTCGATTCCCGACACGACGGCGTTTTCGCAAATGCTTTCGGAGTTCACGAAGGCTGCAATGGCGGCACCGATCGCGGCCAAAGCTTGCGCTGTACACCCACGGACAATGCCTGCGCCGTCCCAGACGCGCGCGCTTATGTTGCGCCAATTAAAAGAGCTGAATGCTCTGAGCGACAGCCGTAAGCGGTGGGGTTCGGGATTCGGAGGGAGCCCGGCTGAGGTGAGCAGCGAGGCGACGTCGCGCAGGTGGACAGGTGGACCTTCTGCGGCTTCGCCGGCGTCGCAGGGGTCGCCTGTGTCGTTCTCGCCCGCTGCGATGGCGTGCGACTCGGTGGACTTACTGGCCGGGCGGAGCTCGAAGGAGCTGCTGCGATTGGTGCAAGAAAGCATCCGTGCGAACGAGTTGGCGCTCCGGCAGATGGGGAGGGACTAGCGGGAAACACGGCAGTTCGGTGAAGCTTTGCTTGTAGAAATCTATATACTATTGCGAAAGCAATAGTGTGGAATAAAATGTGAAAGTGTTACGTTTTTACTTATTTCGAAACTGCATGTAGTGAAATTTGGGGAAATCCAACAGACATTTCGACACATTCGCACGCTCCTGCAGATCTTTCGCAGGCCTAAACTCTGTCCTGCGCCTCGCGTCGTTCGCGTGTAGGCCATACTTAGGCAGGCAGCATAGGGAAATACTATGATACGGATGTGGTGTTAGCACCCTAAAGAGCGACCCGTCTAGATTCACTCGGAGTCATCATGATATGTCCGGGAGAGTAACCGCAGCCTAGCCAACTGTTTAGCTTGACAGGAGGAGTGAGAGAGCATGAGCGCGCGATGGTGGAGCGACGTGCGACTGCGCACGCTCGTCCTCGTCAACGTCGCCGCGATCGTGGAGAGGGCTGACGAGTCGCTGCTGCCGGCCGTGTACAACGAGGTATATAGCATACCGTGATTTCCTCTCATAGAACGTCGCGTTGCTAGTAAAGAGTTGCTAGTAACGCAACAAGTCACTGCTGCCGGCCGTGTACAACGAGGTAGTCTCTTCTAGAACTTCGCGTCGTTAGTAGCGACACAATGGCTCGCCGTTCTCCACCATGCACGATGACGCGTCTACCTCTCGCTGAGTGTCGCAACGTCGTAACATCGAATTCGGAATTTTCAAATCCCTAGAGATTCTGATGCTTCGAACTCAAATCTGAAGCTTTCGTATCAGCCCCCGTTGGAGGCCCCCTCGCAGCCCCCTTCGGAGCCTCCCCGCTCATCCTCTTCTCGTCCCAACCCACTCCTCATTTATCCTTCAGAATCCTCTATCTCCCTTCTCTTTCTTCCGCATCCCTTTGTATCCCTCCAAACTCTTCTTATCCCTTCACATCCCTCCCTCCGCACTCAATTCCTTCCTCCCCCCATTCCCCCCTCCCCCCTTCGCAGGTGGGGCGCGCCTTCCACACCCCCCCCAGGGACCTGGGCGCGCAAACCCTCGTCCGCGCATTCATGCAAGCACTTCTCTGCCCTCCGCTGCTCTTCATTCGCCTTTCTCCCCTCCCCCCATTCCCCCCTCCCCCCTTGCACAGGTGGGACGCGCCTTCAATGCATACTCCAGGGATCTGGGCGCACTAACCCTAGTGCGCGTACTCATGCAGGCGCTGCTCTGCCCTCTCACCACATGAAAGTACAGCTGCTCTGCCCTCTCACCACATGAAAGCACAGCTGCTCTGCTCCTTGCGTTCCCTCCCCCTTTCGCAGGTGGGGCGCGCATTTAATGCATCCCCCAGGGACCTGGGCGCGCTAACCCTCGTCCGAGCGCTCATGCAAGCACTGCTCTGCCCACTCGCACCATGGCTCTCCCTCTACCTGCCCCGCGTCCACGTCATCGCCACGGGCGCGCTCATCTGGGGCCTTGCCACGCTAGCAGTGGGCCTCGCCACGTCATACAGCCAGGTGGCATGGCTGCGCGGGATCAACGGCATCGGCCTCGCCCTGGTCTTCCCCCCGATCCAGTCACTCGTTGCTGACCTGGCGTCTCCGACCAACCGCGGCATGGCGTTCGGGTGGTTGCAGTTCATGACTTACTTCGGGGATATTCTGGGGTACAGCATCGGAATTACCCTAGCAGGGTTACCTGCCCGAACAATTATCTGGTTAATTGGCTTTGGGATGGAAGGGTGGCGGTTGGCTTTCCTTACAATTGCTGCCATAAGCCTAATACTAGCTGCACTAATCTCCCTTCTCGCTGAAGACCCTCCGAGGCAATCTTGTAGCAAAGAAGAGCTCTATAACGAGGATGTGTCAAGCTCGCTTGTTAATGCGGACGGGGAATCGCTGCCCGGTTCACGTGCTGGTGATAGCAACCCCTTGTCTTCACCCACACACCCCCTGCTTCACCACTCACATGCCACCTCCCCCAGCAGTTGCACCTCCCCCACATCAACCTCCCTCCTATCTGCCTCTATCAGGGAGCTGGCTCATCAACCCTCCCCATCCTCCCATCTCTCCTCCAAACAGGCCCACTCCTCCGCTCCACCTCCCTCGTCTCCCCTCTCATCTCCCCACTCGTCTCTCCCACTCACCTCACCCCACCCTCCTCCTCCCTCCTCCCCTTCCTTCCTCTCAAACCTCCTACACGTGCTCCGCACGCCCTCGTTCCTCATCATAGTCAGTCAAGGCATAGTAGGCTCCTTTGCTTGGGCCTCTCTAACCTTCCTTCCCATGTGGCTCGAGCTAGTAGGGTTCTCCCACCCCTCCACCGCACTCCTCCTCTCGTCTTTCACTGCTAGTTGCAGTTTTGGGGGGCTTTTCGCGGGCTGGTTCGGCGATTGGATGAACGCCACGTGGCGCGATTCTGGCCGTGTGATCTGCGCTCAGATCAGCGCCGGATCGGCGGTGGTGATGTCGACGGTGCTGCTGAGGGTGGTTCCGCAGGACGCCCGGTTTTTCTGGGTGTATTTTGCGGTGCTGGTGGTGATGGGGTTTATGATCTCGTGGAACGACGCGGCATCGAACAAGTGAGTGCAGTGTACAAGTCAATAGTGCTTCATATACGAAAGGCATACGAAAGGTTGTCATGAGCCAGGATGGGGTAGTACTGAGATGGGTGAAAGACAATGCATCATTCCTTTCTCAGTGTTACCCTTCCCCTTAGCCATCGTCGCTCTCTCCCTCTTCCTCGGACCTCCCTTCTCCGCCAACGCGCCTTCCTCTTGTTGACTTTGGAGTCGACTCAAAAGTCAACTCTTCCTCCGACCTCCCTTCTCCGTCAACGCGCCTTCCTCTTGTTGACTTTGGAGTCGACTCAAAAGTCAACTCTTCCTCCGACCTCCCTTCTCCGCCAACGCGCCTTCCTCTTGTTGACTTTGGAGTCGACTCAAAAGTCAACTCTTCCTCCGACCTCCCTTCTCCGCCAACGCTCCTTCCTCTTGTTCCCCTTTGCAGGCCTAGATGCATACAAAGTTTTCCTCTTGTCCCCATTTGCACTCACCCTCCCACACGCACCCACTCCCTCCCCCTCCTCCACAACCTCCACCAACCCTCCCTCCCACTCGTCCGCAGTCCCATATTCGCGGCCATAGTGCTGGCGCGCCTGCGAACAGACATCTACGCTCTCGACCGCGCGTGTGAGATGTCACTGGCTGCCTTCCAATCAACTCCAAGTCACTCCCCAACTCCCCCGTCCCCTCTAAACACCCACCTACAGCCCCATATTCGCGGCCATAGTGCCGGCGCGCCTGCGAACAGACATCTACGCACTGGACCGTGCATGTGAGATGTCTGTGGCAGCCTTCGCCCCGCCCACTGTCGGCTTCCTCGCCCAGGCCTGCTTCGGCTTCCACCCCTCCTCCCCGTCCCCCACCCCACCTGCCGCCGCTCCTGCCCCTTCCCCTCCTGCTTCCCCTGCCACTCCTCCTCTTGCTCCGCCCGCTCCATCTGCGGCTGATCCGGGGAACGCCAGGGCGCTCTCTCTAGGGCTGTTCTGGACCATGGCTCTGCCCTTTGCTCTCTGCTGTGTCCTCTACGGGGGGCTCTACTGGACGTACCCTCACGACCGGGACAAGGCCCGGGCCGAGGCTGCGGAGGAGGCTCGGAAAAGGGAGCAGCAACAGTATGAGAGGGTCAGGGTAGTGTCTTGAGGACTGAAGCCCCCTGCCACTCGCTCTGCTGCCCTCCTGTTGCCCTCTCTGCTGCTGTGCCTGCAACTTTCTCTGCTGAACGTAGGGTGCACTGTGCACAGCACACCATAGCAGCCGCAACAACCATTGCACCTTCACCACCTATCAGGCACTGATATTGTTGTTGCAGATGCTGTAGTTGTTATGATTACGAGAGATGCAAGGTACAACGGTTGTTACAGCTGCTATGGTTGTTACCACTGTGAGAAGTGAAGGTGCCTGAGGCACACGCCTTGGCTGATAGCCCGTGCCACAGCACTGCGCCTTGGTAATTCCAAACCTCAGCAACAGCACCCCAACGTATGGTGCCTTACCGTTACAATCGTTTTTGGTACCGGCATTCAACGATTGCTCTGCATTCGCTCGCACCTTTATCTCTTGAGCTCTTGACAACACAGCATCTCGCCTCTGTCTCCCTGCACCAGCCCCTGATTTCCATGCAGAGGCCTTTGATTCCTTAACGCTTGAGCCCGGAATGCTCTGCAAGCGAGCCATGCACTAATCCTGAACTGTGCGGCACTAATTCTGAATTGTTTTATGGCAACAGAAAAAGGATGGACGAACTAGGGCATACGTTGATTTGCCGGGTTGCTGACGAGTTCAGACACGGAACACGATTTAAGATGTTGGCAAGAATTTCAATAAATCGAATGTTCTATAATTACCAAGGTCAAAGGCACGACTGTATTGTGGTTTCTTCTGCACTGTTGAGCAGCGACTGCTAATGGGGTTCGGAGAAAGCAGAAGGCGGGGAGAAGGGATGGACGGAAGAAAGAGGATGAAAGGGGACAGGGGCGGCGGAAACTCTCTTACAGGCCTGAAGCCTGCGAATCGAAGAAAACCGGACATATAAAGAAGCAACCTGAATTGTCATCTGGTGAAGCCCAGAATCTTCAAACGGTCGCAACAGCTCCATCCAGGTCATATCCGAAATGGTTGGAATAAGAAAACCTCTCCTGAGTAACAACCTGCGGTCGCAGTTCGCTGAACCCATGTGGTCGCGCCTCGTAACAAATCCTGACACCTGAAAGCAAACCGCGAAGCAGATCTAGCGGGACTGGGGACCGCCTAGGTTTTGGTGGTGGGTGGGTACGTGAAGTACAAACAGCGAAGGCAACATCACTAGAAATTCAAGTAGTCAGCACAGCAATCCCAACTCCATCCCAGAGCATTCCAACACATATTTACGCACCAACTCACTAGAAGTAGTACAATTTTGTTGCTCCATACAGACATTGGCCTCAAACCATGGCGCGTCTACTTTTAGTCGCAACATTCGCCGTGCTGCTGGCGGTGGCGTCCGCAGGACAAACCGTCGTGACTGGACCCAACAACCCTGCGGTCAACCTGGACAAGGCCAAGGGCGACAATGGCGTGGCAACCGAGGTCCCTCCTGGCATCGAGAAGGCGGCGGCCGCCGGCGGGCTGGACAAGTTCGAGGGGACGACGATCGTGAGCCCGAGCACAGACAGTATTCTGATGGTGGACGTGAAGGTTGCGGGATGGAACAAAATGAAGTGCCACAAGGACCTGGGCAAGCCCGGGGAGGGCGCGTGCACGCCGGCCAACTGCAGCAAGGGCGGCATCGCCGCCAAGTGGAAGACGTCGAACCTGCTGAAGAACAAGCTGGGCGTGGAGGTGTACGTGAAGGGCAACCCGCTGACGCTGAAGAAGGCGTCCCCGCAGACGTGCTGCAACACGTGCGCGGGGTACAGCAGCTGCACGTACTGGCAGTACATCCCCGACATCACGATCGACGGCAAGAAGACGGACGGCGCGTGCTACCTGGTGCACGACAACATCGACTACTCGTGCGGCGACATGACGGCGCAGTATGCCACAGACTCGAAGCCGGTTCATCTGCAGGTGCGCACGGGCGGCGAGTGCAACCCCGCGGCGAACGTGGTGAACGACCCGCATCTGGTGGGCGCGTACGGCACGCACTTCGACTTCAACGGGCGCCCCGATAAGGCTTTCTGCCTGCTGACGGACAAGGACCTGCACGTGAACATGCTGCTGCGCGGGTACTACTCGGACGACACGGAGAACGCGGCGCTCGTTGTGGACGGCAAGGCCGTGCACACGTGGATCAAGGAGCTCGGCATCATCTGGTTCGCCAACGGCGCCGACCACAAGGTGCGGCTCGCGGCGCGCTCTGGCAAGCAGCAGGAGCGTGGTGATGGGTTCATGAAGACGATCGAGATCGACGGCGAGGAGATCCCGAGGATGCACGTGGGCGACGAGGTGACGACCGAGGGCGGGCTGACTCTGCGATTCGCGGCGCTGGAGAAGGAGGGCCCGTATGACGTGGACTACTACACGCTCACCATCGACGGGCTCGTGGCGCTCGACCTGCGCCTGCGCGTGGCCAACCCCAAGCTGCAGACGCCCAGCGAGGCCGAGGCGCACATCAACGTGGGGATTGTGGAGCTGGAGCACACCGACGACGTGCACGGCGTGCTCGGCCAAACGTACCGCCCCGACCACGCCGCTCGCGCCGCCGACTTCCAGCGCCTGATCGCGAACCTGCACCGTCCGATCTCAGCCGACAGCCAGGAGGGCGCTGGGTTCCTTGACGGCACTCCCCGGCTGTACGAGTCGAGCTCCGTGCTGTCCGTGGACTGCGCGCAAACGGAGTACCACCGCGCCAAGCAGCTGAGCCCCATCGAGGACTTCCCCATGGAGCCCCTCAACTAGACGCGCGCACCCTCCCAGAAAAATCGGTTGGCTTTGATTTGGTGGGCTGATTTTGTAGAGCTTCCCTTGTATACTAGGTATCGAAGTCGATACTCGTGTACATTGATATATTATGAAACTCTTTGACCCTTTTACCACGGTCTCTTGCCCGTACTGGTGACTGTCGAGCAGAAAGGAGCTGTGACAGATGCTACTGCTGGGTATCACAGTCCATTTCAACCGTGCCCTCACATCCTCCTGAAGCTCCTTTGCAGTGAATTCTCTTCCCAGCTTACCGATATCAGACATGTCAGAACGTTTGTACTCCAACTGCTGCAGCAGCTGCGAGCTTTGTTGCTGGTCAAGGAGCCAGGGGCGCCAACCACAAGGTGTGGCTGGATGGGGTGCTGTGGTCAGGCCCCCACCCCCACAAGGTGTGGCTGGATGGGATGCTGTGGTCAGGCCCCCACCCCGGAAATCAGCTAAAAAACACTGGTTTACAGCTTTACGGTACCGTAGAATTCACAAGAGCAACTGCATTTGAGCTTGAAGTGGTACTGAGACTTTTAAAATATCTGCACAAGTTCTGGTAGCTGGAACAACACAGGCATTTGTTGTACACCCTCTTGTGCAAGAATAGCCTACACCTATGGGCTGCAGTTAGCTGGCTGCAGCCGCCTTGGCTGCTGCCTTAGCTCCTCCTTTGGCTCCTGCTTTTGCCCCTCTAGCCGCTGCAGGTTTCTGTGGGGCCTGGTTTCGCGAGATGGGCTGAGTGTTGCGCTGTAACCACTGCAGGGGTGCCCCTGATAGCAAAGGGGAGACCTGGAGTCGATGGGGCCAGGGAAAAAGTGGAGGTGATGAGGTGAGTTGAGGCGCCTGATCACCACAGCAGTGCACGGGAGCTTCTGATGGATGTGGTTGCCACACTGAGGTAGATGCATACTGCTTGGTTGCCACACTGAGGTAGATGCATACTGCTTGGTTGGGTGAGGTGATTCAAGCTGCTGTGCGCTCACCTCACTCCCACTCAGTGCCCCACCCACACTCAGTGTTCCACACTTGGTGTGCCACCCACACGCACAGCACCCCACACTCCCAGCATCCCACATTCCCAGCATCCCACACTCACAGCACCCCACACTCCCAGCATCCCACATTCCCAGCACCCCACACTCACAGCACCCCACACTCCCAGCATCCCACACTCACAGTGTCCCACACGCGCTGGTGATAGTCGTTAATCCACTTCACCTCTGCGTTGCTCAGCAGCTCCACACTCACTAGCTTCGTCTGCGGCCATGGGAAGGGGAGGGGGGAGGGGGGTGAAGGGAGCATGTGAGTCGACTTGGTAGTCGTTGATCCATTAGACCGCTGCGTTGCTCAATAGCTCCACACTCACTAGCTTTTTCTGAGGCCGTGGGGATGGGGTGGGATGAAACGGGAGGGATGAAACGGGAGGGATGAAACGGGAGGGATGAAACGGGAGGGATGAAACGGGAGGGATGAAACGGGAGGGATGAAACGGGAGGGATGAAACGGGAGGGATGAAACGGGAGGGATGAAATGGGAGGGATGAAACGGGAGGGATGAAATGGGAGGGATGAAACGGGAGGGATGAAATGGGAGGGATGAAACGGGAGGGATGAAATGGGAGGGATGAAACGGGAGGGATGAAATGGGAGGGATGAAACGGGAGGGATGAAATGGGAGGGATGAAACGGGAGGGATGAAACGGGAGGGATGAAGGGGGTACGTACGTGATGTGTAACCTGGCTGCTATGACCGTTCAGAGCCAGCTGGTGCATCAGCTTTTGAGTTTTGAGGCGCCTCACGTTTTGTGAGATGGTTGGGAAGACCAATTCCATGTCATCACGACTCAGATGCACGGCAATCAGATGGACCGCACTCAACTGCCAGATAATTAAAAGAAAGGAACCTAAACTCCAGATTACGGAACCAGATAGGAGAGGGGAAGGTAGAGGGAGGAGGAAGAGAGGTACCTGGATTGGAAAGAGCGTGAGGCACTCGAATCCCAGATACGTTGTGCCACCAAATCGGAACTGCGTCTGCTGCTCCCTCACCACAAGAAGGTTCTGGGAAGGTGGCGAGACAGGGCGGGGCGGAAGGAAAATGAGGAAGTGGGATGTGTGGTATGGTATAGATGGAAGGTGCGGCAAGGGGGGAGAAGTCAGAGTGTGTGCGCATGTGTGATGCTCAGGACCATGCCAGCCTGCCTGCCAACCAGCCAGTACCACATACCCACACGCCCGCTCCTCACATGGACCCTCACCATTCCATGCCCTGGCCCCCCCACCCCCTCCTCCCCCTCACATCGATTCTAATCCAGACCTGGTTATCGTGGTAGAATCCCGGCTCGTTGCTCACAACCATGCACGCTTGCCAGTACCACCCACCCTCCACTCAAATGGCCCCTCAACCCCCCCACTCCCCCACCCCCTCACGCCCTCAACCAACGCACCCCATGCAACTCCAATTCTGCGCACCTCAATCCTGATCCCAAACTGGTTATCATGGTAGAATCCCGGCTCGTTGCTCACAACCATGCCTTCTTGCAAGTACCATGCACGTACCCTCCCACCCTTTCCTCACATGCTCCCTCACCAACCAAACCCCCCCACACATTCCACCCCTTGTCCCACTCCCATCCCCCTCACCTCAATTCTAATCCCGAACTGGTTATCATGATAGAACCCTGGCTCGTTGCTCACAACCATCCCCGCCTGTCAGTACCACACACGCACGTACCACCAACCCATCCCCTCATGCCCTGCAATCCCTTGTCCCTTGTCCTCACCTCGATTCTAATCCCAAACTGGTTATCATGGTAGAATCCCGGCTCGTTGCTAACACGTGCGTACCCACCTACCCTCTGCTTACACACATGGTCTCTCAACCCCTCAACCCCCCACCCCCACATCCTCTTGCCCCCCTCACCTCGATTCGGATCCCGAACTGGTTATCGTGGTAGAACCCCGGCTCGTTGCTCACAACCATGCCGGCCTGCCAGTACCACGAATTTACCCCCTCACATGGGCCTTTGGTTACCTCTCCAACCCTGCCTCCCCCTCACCTCAATCCTAATCCCGAACTGGTTGTCGTGGTAGAACCCCGGCTCATTGCTAACAACCATGCCGGCCTGCAGAGGAGTCGGGTTGCCAAAGCGAGGGCTGATGCTCTGCGGCCCCTCGTGCACGTTGAGACCAGCGCCCACGCCGTGCCCTGTGCCGTGCCGGTAGTCCAGCCCCATGCCCCACAGCGGGCTTCGGGCGAGAATGTCCAGGGCGAACCCGGGCGTGCCCTGGGGGAACACCGCGCAATCTAACGAAATGTGGCCCTGGAGAGTTGGGAATGGGGAGCGGGAAACGGGAGGAGAGGGGATCAGGAACGCTGCACTGCTTCTGTGCTTCTCTACTGCTCTGCGGCCCCTCGTGCACGTTGAGACCAGCGCCCACGCCGTGCCCTGTGCCGTGCCGGTAGTCCAGCCCCATGCCCCACAGCGGGCTTCGGGCGAGAATATCGAGGGTGAACCCGGGCGTGCCCTGGGGGAACACTGCACGGTCCAGCACTATGTGGCCCTGTGAGGGGAGCGGAGGGGGAGGGGAGGGAAGGAGGAGGGGAGGAGGGGGCCTTGCTGCCCCATGCCTCCCCGGACTACAATGTCCAGGGCAAAACCGGGCAGCACTCCTTCTCACCTGACAGCACTGCTTACCACCCGACAGCACTCTTTCCTCACCTGCAGCACGCGTGTGTAGCACTCCTTCTCATAGTCCGAAGGGGTCCCAAAGTGAACAGTGCGCGTGATGTCTGTTGTGCCATCCATGTACTGTGCTCCGCTGTCCAGCAGAAGCATCTTGGAAGGATCCACCACCGCACAGTTGTCCTCCTCGGCTCGGTAGTGAATGATCGCCCCGTTCTTGCCCGAACCTGCACGCCAGGCTCGGAGAGGTTGACAAGAATTTCCATGAGCTTCTCAGAGTTTTGCCATGCTTGAAACCAGCAGTTCATGCCATGCCATGCCATGCCATGCCATGCCATGCCATGCCATGCCATGCCATACCATGCCATGCCATGCCGTGCCATGCAGGAACCATCCAAAACCAGCACTGCTGTTCTCTGAGTCAACAAAAAAAGCCACTGATGTGCACTAGTGCACTGCACCGAGTATTTTCAAGCACTAGTGGATACCCTCACCTGCAATGCTGTCAAAGCTGGTGTTGAGAAGCATCAACAGGATATTTTCTTGCTCATCTTTCTGTCTAGCACCTAAGAAACTATCAAGAGGACACCTCACCTGCAATGGTATCCAAGCTGGTGTCCAGGAACCCCTCCTGCTGTGCGCGGAACGCCTCTAGCTTCTCCCCCAGCTCCACCCCCATCACATCCCTTCCCCTCCTCCGCCACCGCTGTGCGCCTACCACCACTCCTCTGCACCCAATCTCATCAAGCACCATACAGCCAGCTGACAACGCACCTGCGATGGTATCAAAGCTGGTGTCAAGGAACCCCTCCTGCTGTGCGCGGAACGCCTCTAGCCTCTCCCCCAGCTCCACCTCTGTCACTGCCCTCCCCTCCTCCACCACCGCCCTCTCCGCCCACTCCCAGAAATGTGCCATTGCCACCGCGTCCCTGGGAGAACGAGTGCAGGTATATGATTCGTTGAAGAGGGAAAAAAGGGGAAACGAAACAGGAATCACTTGTCTTAATGGGTCCTCCCCTTAATGGGTCCTCCCCTCCTCCCCCACCACCCTCTCCGCCCAATCCCAGAGGCACGCCATTGCCACCGCATCCCTGGGAGAACTGGTTCTGAAAAAGAGATACATTTCAGTAAGGGTAATTGAGAAAGAGATACATTTCAGTAAGGGTAATTGAGAAAGAGGAAATACCGAATCACGCCCACCCCCATCCTTCTTATTCGAACATTCCCTCAGTGAATGTGCACGTTCTTCATCCCTTCGATCTCAGATTCATTCTTCAGCGCCTTGGCCAGAGAGATTAGGGTAGTGCGACTCAGCACTGAAGGGCCTTCCGCTGCCACCGCTCCCTCCCGTCCTCCAACCCCTTACCGATTTTCCAAGTCAAGTAAAAGTCTCTCTCACCGGAAGTGGGCATTCTTCATCCCCTCAATCTCAGATTCGTTCTTCAGCGCCTTCGCCACAGAAACCACCGGGGTGGTGCGCCTCAGCACTGCTGGGCCTTCCACTGCCACAGTTCCCCGCCCTATCCACCCTGTTCCCTTTTTTCAAACAAGTGGAAGACCCCACTCACCGGAAGTGGGCGTTCTTCATCCCCTCAATCTCAGATTCGTTCTTCAGCGCCTTCGCCACAGAAACCACCGGGGTGGTGCGCCTCAGCACTGCTGGGCCTTCCACTGCCACGGTTCCCCGCCCTATCCACCCTGTTCCCTTTTTTCAAACAAGTGGAAGACCCCACTCACCGGAAGTGGGCGTTCTTCATCCCCTCAATCTCAGATTCGTTCTTCAGCGCCTTCGCCACAGAAACCACCGGGGTGGTGCGCCTCAGCACTGCTGGGCCTTCCACTGCCACGGTTCCCCGCCCTATCCACCCTGTTCCCTTTTTTCAAACAAGTGGAAGACCCCACTCACCGGAAGTGGGCGTTCTTCATCCCCTCAATCTCAGATTCGTTCTTCAGCGCCTTCGCCACAGAAACCACCGGGGTGGTGCGCCTCAGCACTGCTGGGCCTTCCACTGCCACGGTTCCCCGCCCTATCCACCCTGTTCCCTTTTTTCAAACAAGTAGAAGACCCCACTCACCTGATGTGGGCGTTCTTCATCCCCTCGATCTCAGATTCGTTCTTGAGTGCCTTGGCCAGAGAGATTGGAGTGGTTCGGCTGAGCACTGCCGGCCCTTCCACTTCCTCCCCGCCTGCTCCCCCTCGCTCCTCCCTCCCCTTCCCCCCCTTCCCCTCCTTGCTCTTCTTCTCCCCCTTCTCGCCCTTCTTCCCCTTCTTTCCCCCGAATCCCCCCTTCCCTGAGGCTCTCTGCTCGTAGAACTGAGCGCAGGCGGCTTCAACAGAGCAGAGCACTGCAGAGGAGGCGGAGGCAGGGTCGAGCCAGAGGCGAGCTCCGTCCATGGCAGACCTGATGGAAGGTGGGTAGTGAGAAAACGAAAAAGGATGGAGAGGTGGGAGAGGGAGGGAGCGCAGGCGGCTTCAACAGAGCAGAGCACTGCAGAGGAGGCAGAGGAAAAGTCCAGCCACAGGCGAGCCCCCTCCATGGCAGATCTGCCAAGGGGGAGGGCGGAGGCGGAGGGCGGAGGGGGGAGTGGAGGGGGGAGAAAGGAGAAGGGAGAAGAAGAGATAGAGGAGAGAGAAGGGAGAGAGATGGGAAAAGGGGGCTAGAGAAGTGGGTCGTGCTAAGGAGAAGTGAAGGAGTCTTCATGAATGCATGCTGCTTGTAGCACAGGGCGGTGCTGAGTCGACTCATAATTCGACTCTAAACGAGGTGACTTCTGAGTCGATTCAAACTACTCGCAGAGCAGCGCACCACTGGGCTTTTTAAACTAATTCTGAAATTCCAGAAACGCGTCGCAGCACAACACTGGGCTGCTGCAGGCAGCAGTGAAATGGGCCAAAGCCGTGGCACGGTGGCACCTCCGTGGGGGCAGCCTGGCAGACTGGCAGACTGGCAGTAGGGAACAAAATACCTCTGAAGAGGCACGAAGTAAAGAGGTGGGGTTCGAAAGAGACGCCTGCTGACTTTATGAGTCAACTGAAGAATGCACGCACGTAAGGCAGGCGAACGCACGTACCGCTGGAGGAAGGGCACGAGGTCGCCATACGGCTTGACAGACACGCCTGCTGCTGCCAGATGCTCCCCCACTGCAGGGGCTGCCACCTTGCTGGGATCCACAAAGAGGTGTGCCCCCTCTGCAGGTGGACGGAAAACGCACGTACCTTTGGAGGAAGGGCACGAGGTCGCCATATGGCTTGACAGACACGCCCGCTGCTGCCAGGTGCTCTGCGACAGCAGGAGCTGCCACCTTGCTGGGGTCCACAAAGAGGTGTGCTGCTTCCGCCTCCACCACTGCATATGCCACTGTCACTGGGCAGTGCGGCACATCTGCCCCGCGCTGTTGAGCGTGGGTTGGAGGGGGAGAGGGAGAGGGGCAGTGTTTCTGAGAATTCTCAAAAACCAGCTCGGCACAAAGAGGTGCGCTGCTTCCGCCCCCACCACCGCGTACGCCACTGTGACTGCACAGTGCGGCACGTCCGCTCCCCTCTGATGGGGGAAAGAGGGGCAGAACGTGGTTGGGGAGGGGGACGGGGAGAGGGAGAGGGACTGCGACCTTGCCCGCCACGCGACGTAAACCAGTGCAGCACTCACCACGTTGACCATTCACTCACCACGTTGACCATTCCCTCACCACGTTGACCATTCACTCACCACGTTGACCATTCCCTCACCACGTTGACCATTCACTCACCACGTTGACCATTCCCTCAACACGTTGACCATTCCCTCACCACGTTGACCATTCACTCACCACGTTGACCATTCACTCACCACGTTGACCATTCCCTCAACACGTTGACCATTCCCTCACCATGTTGACCATTCCCTCACCACGTTGACCATTCACTCACCACGTTGACCATTCCCTCACCACGTTGACCATTCCTTCAACACGTTGACCATTCCCTCACCACGTTGACCATTCACTCACCACGTTGACCATTCACTCACCACGTTGACCATTCCCTCAACATGTTGACCATTCCCCCACCACATTGACCATTCACTCACCACGTTGACCATTCACTCACCACGTTGACCATTCACTCACCACGTTGACCATTCCCTCAACACGTTGACCATTCCCTCACCACGTTGACCATTCACTCACCACGTTGACCATTCCCTCACCACGTTGACCATTCACTCACCATGTTGACCATTCACTCACAACGTTGACCATTCACTCACCACGTTGAGCAGCCATGCCACCTCATCCAGAGCGGACACCAGCAGCGCCGTGGCCCCAGCACATAGGTGAAATATATTTTACTGGTCAACTGGGTTAGCATCAACTGAACACTGGTCATGCCAGCCAAACCAGTGCAGCACTCACCACGTTGAGCAGCCATGCCACCTCATCCAGAGCAGACACCAGCAGCGCCGTGGCACCGGCGTCTCTCATCTCCGCCCGCAGCTGCTGCAGCTTCGCCCTCACCGTCTGCCCCGCGAACTCGATCGGGTGCACCCTCATGGGCGCTGATGGGGGCGCAGGGCGCTGGTGGGAGGCACGAAAGTGGGGGGAGAGTACGAGGAGACTTTGAGGCATGTGGAAAAGCATCCCTCATCTCCGCCCGCAGCTGCTGCAGCTTCGCCCTCGCTGTCTGCCCTGCGAACTCGATCGGGTGCACCCTCATGGGGGCCGAGGGGGCCGGGGGGCGCTGAGGGGAAGAGCAGGGGCGGGACAGGGAGTGCAGGCAAGGAGACTGTTTAGCTTGAGACTTGTCAATGGGCGTTCCTCATCTCCGCCCTCAGCTGCTGCAGTGCAGCTTCGCCCTCAGTGTCTGCTCCGCAAACTCCATTCGGTGAACCTTAGTGGTGCTTATGGGGGCGGCGGGGGCTGGTGGGGAGAGGATTGGAGAAAGGGAGAGAGGGGGGAGGGGAGCGTAGGCAAGAGAATGCGGAAAGGTGAGAGGTGGAAAAGCTAAAATGCAGGTGCTTCCACTCTTGCACACACACACACACACACACACACACACCCACCCCCCCCCCCCCCCCCGCCCCCCCTTTCCCCACACACACACACAATCACACACACACACACAATCACACACACACACACACACACACACACACACACACACACACACGCACGCAATATCAACCCCCAGAGAAGCTGGACTACACCATTTGTGCGATAATGGACTGTCTAAATTGATCCAACCCCTCTCCCCACACACCCAACCTCTGACCGCCCTCCCCCTCACCCCCACTGACCTCCGCGCCCCACACGGCGTCAACAGGGTTGCTCTCGCGCAGCAGCGGGATGATCTAACCCCTCGCCCCCACCTCCCCAGCAAACCCACCTCTGCGGCCCCCACTGGCCCTCCCTCCCCCTCTCCCCACTGACCTACGCGCCCCAAACAACGTCAACAGGGTTGCTCTCGCGCAGAAGTGAGATAAGCTAACCCCCACAGTGGCCCTCCTGCCCCCCCACACTGCCCTCCCCCTCTCCCCACTGACCTCGGCGCCCCAAACAACGTCAACAGGGTTGCTCTCGCGCAGCAGCGGCACCACCACGGATGAGGACGCTGCCAGCGTGTCCGCCAGGCCTCTTACGTTGTCAGCCGAATGCACAAACTGGAGGCGGCAACGAAAGAGGGAGGGGGGATTGAAAGAAGAGGGGGAAGGATGAACACATACGCACGCTGCCAGCGTGTCCGCCAGGCCCCTCACATTGTCGGCCGAATGCACAAACTGGAGGCGGCGGGATGGTGGGGGTGACGGGTGTTGAGGGTGGCGGGATAATGGGAGGTGATTCATAAGGCAAGGCTGCTCAAAGGACAAGGAAGCTGCCAGCGTGTCCGCCAGGCCCCTCACGTTGTCCGCCGAGTGCACAAACTGGGGTGGGGGAGAGAGGGAGGGGGAAAAAGGAGAAAGAAGGGCGCTTGATTCAAGAGGCTGTCGCAACTCGACAGCACAAGAGTTGTTGGGCCAAGGCAAGGCACAAACTCCAGGCACCTCCCCCATTCCCACTGACTATATCTCCCATCTGTTCCATCTCCACAACAACATCGACCAGCATGTGAACACCCCATGCTGCTGCACTTTCAACCTCCCCCCTATTGCTACCGACTCTGCCTCCATCTGCGCCACCCCCCTTTCCCCTGCCCTCCTTCACCCCCCTCCCCACCACCCGCTCGCTTTACCAGGTCAACCCCCACTCTGCTCCCCACGGGCTAAGTTTCCGCCAGCCAGTCCGCGACGGAGGGCACGCCACGCCAGGCAACCCCTCCCCACCTGTATCACGACCAACTCTACCGCCGCTCCGCCCTTGCCACCCTCCTTTCCCCAAGCCCACCGCCCCCTTTTTCCCATTCTCCGTATTATTTACAAGGTCAACCCCACTCTGCTGCCCGCAGAGAGTGCTTCCGCCAGCCAGTCCACGACGGAGGGCACGCCAGGCATACCCCCTCCCACGACTACCGACTCTAATCCCCCATCCTTGCTACCCTCCATTCCCCAAGCCCATCCCCTTGGCAATCACTGGGTCAACCCTCACTCGGCTTCCCCCAGGCAGCGTTTCCATCAGCCAGCCCGCCACGAAGGGCACGCCAGGCATCTCCCCAAATCATTACCGCCTCTTACCCCTATTCATGCCACCCTCCATTCCTTAAGGGCGCGTGTCTTTTGAAATTTAGGCCAAAGTTCATGGTTTTTAGTCGAATTTTTGCAATTGAACACAGGTCGACCTGTAGTCGACTATCTCGTCATTTCATTGTCGAGTCGCGTGTTCACCTTGACCTGGAGCACATGGCACAAGAAATGCTCGACTTTCAAAGGTCGAATTTGTACAGTAAAATCCGAGTCGCGCCAAGTTTCGTAGGTTACCCTGTCTATACAGCTAAGTTCGTTAGCACTTTCAACTCTGGTAACCTGGCGCGACGTGGTTCGTAACCATCGCGAATCTCGCAGCTTCTTCGTGCGTGGGCAGAAGAACACACGATTGGAGAAACGTGCTCGGGGATAGTCGAATGCGAGGTCGACCCTAGTTCAGTGTCCTCTGTTTCAGCAACTTTGAGCTTGGACACACGTTCGTCGTCAATAGCTCTGTACGAAATTGGCGAAGCTGGTTACCAAAAAAAGTTCGACCTTTTTTTCGAACTTCTACACCAAAAGACACGCGCCCTAAGGCCCATCCCCCTTGTGATTACCGGGTCAACGCCCACTCAGCTGCCCGCGGGGAGCGCTTCCGCCAGCCAGTCCGCAACAGAGGGCACGCCGGGCAACCGGCCCTATGACTTCCAACACTACAAACCTACCCCCACCCTTGCCACCTTCCTTTCCACCAAGCCCACCCCCTTGTGATTACCGGGTCCACCCCCACTCTGCTGCCCGCGGGGAGCGCTTCCGCCAGCCAGTCCGCAACAGAGGGCACGCCGGGCATGCCCGCGCGCATGAGGTCCCAGCCCGGCGGAAGCTGCTGCTCCGCCTGCAGGAAGTAGCGCCCGTCCGTCCACAGCAGCGCGCGCTCGCGCGTGACCACCGCCGTGCCCGCGGAGCCCGTGAAACCCGAGATGAACGCGCGGCGCTCGAAGCACGGCGCCATGTACTCGCTCTGGTGGGGGAAGGTGGGGAAAGTGGGGGGAGGGGGGAAAGTAGGGGGGAGAGAGAGGGGGGGGGAAGGTAGAGTTACCCGTGGGGAAGGACAGAAGGAGAGGAAAGAATGAATGTGATAGTAACGCAATCCCTGGTTTGCCTGGTTTTCGAGGCGCCTCAAAAATAGTAATGCAATCCCTGGTTACCGTCGCCGTGCCTGGTGATGCCGCTACTGCAGATGGCAAAACGTCCGTGAGAGGGAACCTGTAATGCAAGAGCTTGAGCGCTTACTGAAGCAACCTGATATATAACGTATATCGCGAGTCACCCATCGTAATCTGTTTAAAGCCTAAATGGCGTAGGTTCCAGGAAAGCAACCTGGTGCGGGTCTTCGGACGGAATGATAAACGCGTTGACGCCCTTTCCCCCATCCACTTCCGCCATCACTTCCCGCAGCCGGCGCAAGCGCTTCTCCAGCTCCTTCCCCCGCTTCTGCGCCTTCTTGCTCGCATCCTCCGCTTTCTTCCCCGCATCTTCCGCCTTCTTCCCCGTATCCTCCGCTGCCTTATTCTCCGCTAAAATTTCCCCGTCTGGAGCTGCTTTTGCATCGGCGGAAGGAGCAGAGGGTTCGGCGGAAACTTCGTCAGCGCCGCTTTTTCGTGCGCGCGCAGAGCAGGTGAGGAATCGACGGCGAGATTCGCTACCGGGAAACGCGGCGGGTGATGCGGCGAAGGAGACGGACGGGGTTGTCGTTAGACTTTCGGAGCGACGTCCAATTGGAATCACAACTGAGCCGGAGGATGGACTATTACGCGTACTGGCGGTTACGCTAAGAAATGTTTTAGATACATGCGATGATGCTATGGGCATGGCGGAACCGTGAAGAGCGGTGGAGGAAGGGTGAAGCGGGGTGGCCTGGCCGAGAGCTAGGGTGAGCGAGGAAGCGGAAATGGCGGTGTGGCTCAACATTGTGGACGAGGCGATGCGGGTTAGCGACGGACGCGCGATGAAGACGAATGGAGTTAATGTTTTTGCTGATGCTGATGCTGACGCTGCTGCGGCTACGGCTGCTCGCAGCATGCGACGTCCGTTGGGCGGAAGTGGGCCTGATGCAGGAACTGCCTGTCTGCGCCAGTAGTTCCTCTCGAAGCACCTGAAATCTCCGCCGCGAGATGCGGAGACAAGCGAGCGGGTAAGGGAATCCTGGTTGAGAAGTGAATTCGCAAGGCGAAAAAGCTGCGTGTTCTGTAAAATCAACCTGTGAAAGTGACCAGATTCACGAACCGATTAAAGCGACGGTGCACATTTGCCACCCAAAACCCAGAACCCTGGCGAACTGTTACTGCGGATGGAAAGTGTCCGCACGAAATCCTGGTTTTCGCCAGCCAGCACTTTCGCGCTGGCAAGCCTGGTTAAAAAAAAAAAAACTTCTGAACCCAACACTGCCAAAAGTTGCCCGTCGCTTTAAAGCTCGCGTCTCATATTTCTGCCATCCAACCAAGTGTTAAACGGTTGGAATCCGGTAACAGCAGAGTTTGTCGCGAAGCACACCAAAGCAAGGGGTGGTTGGGAAAGTTGGCTGTCGCACACTTCCCCGTGCACACCAAGTGTTTACAACTCCCAAAAATATGAGACTGAACTGAACGTTGACAGAACCCAGGACCAAACCTGTCACCCTTGCCTCGGTTTCCCCCCAAACCAACCCACCCTGGTTTGTTTTGGCCTCGATCTTTTGGAGTTCGCTGTGTTTTTTTCGCCCACTCGTCAAATATTTCGACTTTCGTTACCCAATCAAACCTTGCAAACCCAACCAAGTGTTAAACGGTTGGAAATTAGAGACGCGAGCTTTAAGAAGCGCTCTGAATCGTCGATTTCCGAGTGCGGATTCATCCAGCAGGTAGCCACGTGACCCTGATTGGTTTGGCACAATCCCAAGGTTTAAAGGTTCGGTAGGCCATTGTGAGCCCTTGGACGAAATGTGGCCCACATTTGAAGCTACTGTACAGTAAAATGTGGTACACTATTGCGAGAGGGAAAAAACGACGCAGGAGTTATCATTCGCAATGTGGTTACAGTAGAATATAATTCGCTCTGCACCCCCTCTCCGCAATTTCGTCTCCCCATCCCCACTTACAATTTCATTTCCGCCTCCCCGTCATTCCAATTCGTTCCGCGCCCCGCAATTCTTTCCAATCGAAGTCCTTGAAAAAAAAAAATCAACCTCCACCAGTTTCCTTCCCACCGATAAATCCCCATCAGGTCGCACCTACGCTATCCCACCGATGAATCCCCACCTACGCTATCCCCATCAGTTAGCTGAGTTTCTCGACGCCACTCGCAATGCAACCTCGCAAGATTCTGCGGCGCCGTACCAGCTGTCAGTTTGGCCACCATGACAGCAGCGGAACGGGTGGAGACTAGGAGCAACTTAAATCGCAATTATGCGTTCCGGGATCAGTAGATTGCTACCAGACATCGGGTTACAGATTGTAAATATATTATCAAAAGAAATCGTATATCTTGGGGGAAGAAAAACCTACAATACAATTAAGCTATGTTCGCAGCCCACCAAATCGCAGCCAACCAAGGAAATGACCGAGCATGTCGATCAGGATCATAGCCCACCCAAATTGAGAGTGTTGAATCTAGTTGAGGGGCTCAATGGGGAAGTCCTCGACGGGGCTGAGCTGCTTGGCGCGGTGGTACTCGGTTTGCGCGCAGTCCACGGACAGCACGGAGCTCGACTCGTATAGCCGGGGAGTGCCGTCAAGGAACCCAGCGCCCTCCTGGCTGTCGGCTGAGATCGGACGGTGCAGGTTGGCAATCAGGCGCTGGAAGTCGGCGGCGCGAGCAGCGTGGTCGGGGCGGTACGTCTGGCCGAGCACGCCGTGCACGTCGTCGGTGTGCTCCAGCTCCACAATCCCCATGTTGATGTGCGCCTCGGCCTCGCTGGGCGTCTGCAGCTTGGGGTTGGCCACGCGCAGGCGCAGGTCGAGCGCCACGAGCCCGTCGATCGCGAGCGTGTAGTAGTCCACGTCATACGGGCCCTCCTTCTCCGGCGCCGCGAATCGCAGAGTCAGCCCGCCCTCGGTCGTCACCTCGTCGCCCACGTGCATCCTCGGGATCTCCTCGCCGTCAATCTCGATCGTCTTCATGAAGCCGTCGCCGCGCTCCTGCTGCTTGCCGGAGCGGGCCGCCAGCCGCACCTTGTGGTCGGCACCGTTGGCGAACCACACAATGCCTAGCTCCTTGATCCACGTGTGCACGGCCTTGCCGTCCACCACGAGCGCCGCGTTCTCCGTGTCGTCCGAGTAGAACCCGCGCAGCAGCATGTTCACGTGCAGGTCCTTGTCCGTCAGCAGGCAGAAAGCCTTGTCGGGGCGCCCGTTGAAGTCGAAGTGCGTGCCATACGCACCCACCAGATGCGGGTCGTTCACCACGTTTGCCGCGGGGTTGCACTCGCCGCCCGTGCGCACCTGCAGATGAACCGGCTTCGAGTCCGTCGCGTACTGCGCCGTCATGTCGCCGCACGAGTAGTCGATGCTGTCGTGCACCAGGTAGCACGCGCCCTCCGTCTTCTTGCCGTCGATCGTGATGTCGGGGATGTACTGCCAGTACGTGCAGCTGCTGTACCCCGCGCACGTGTTGCAGCACGTCTGCGGGGACGCCTTCTTCAGCGTCAGCGGGTTGCCCTTCACGTACACCTCCACGCCCAGCTTGTTCTTCAGCAGGTTCGACGTCTTCCACTTGGCGGCGATGCCGCCCTTGCTGCAGTTGGCCGGCGTGCACGCGCCCTCCCCGGGCTTGCCCAGGTCCTTGTGGCACTTCATTTTGTTCCATCCCGCAACCTTCACGTCCACCATCAGAATACTGTCTGTGCTCGGGCTCACGATCGTCGTCCCCTCGAACTTGTCCAGCCCGCCGGCGGCCGCCGCCTTCTCGATACCAGGAGGGACCTCGGTTGCCACGCCATTCCCGCCCTTGGCCTTGTCCAGGTTCACCGCCGGGTTGTTGGGTCCGGTCACCACGGTTTGTCCTGCGGACGCCACGGCCAGCAGCACGGCGAACGTTGCGACGAAAAGTAGACGCGCCATTGTGATCACTAGGTCTAGGAATCCAACCGGCGACCAACTTTTGCTGGTTTACACGATTGATCTGATGAGGTATGTGAAGTTGCGCGTTCTCCTTGACTGAAGTTTTTGTTTAAAATGACGCGAGCACTCCTATTTGTGCCTTGCAGATGGGGTCGGTTGGCTCAGCTGTTAAACTCGAGGGTTTCCGGAGATGGAAGATTGTTGCGAGTCGCGACGATGTGGTAGGAGGAGTGCCATAGGTAGGTTGAAGCCAGGTTTGGCTCAGGACAAACTTTCCTGACTGTTCATTCAATCTGAAACAAGCGCTCCGTCTTTCCCAGATTTAAGCTGGTTCAGGATGTATCAGGTTACTTTCCGCACCTGATGCTGTAGACGACGAAGCGCATGTGCCATTCCAGGAAGGCTTAACCAGCCAGCGCACAGAACTCACCTGAACCGGGTCCATGAACACCGCAGGTGCTTCTCGATGCAGGTGTAATGTTAGTTGTTTCATAGCGCGTGTGCCCTTCTACAAACAACTTTGCTGTACTTTGCTTGGTACTTAGAAGCAATGTGCAACCAAACAGAATACAATGACAACTTTGATACCAGGAGTTTAAAGCTCGCGGCCCAAATTGTACAACTTTACTAAAGTTGCATGTTGGGAGGTGAGGGAGCAGGGTTGGCTAGTCGAGGTGTTGGGTGGGTTGAGGGCTTTGGTTTCGCCCAACTTCTCGCCAATCTCAAACACATTTCGCTGACTAAGTAGACCCCAGGGGCCACTTCGCGTTTGGTTGCATGAGTCCCATATTGCACAAATACAATCCTTGACATGTAGTGCGTCCACAGATCAAGTTTAGAATGTGTTGCGAATAGTAATGAATGAAGGTTACAGTGCACTCCCGACCGCAGCTAAAGAAGCACGCAGTATCGAGAATGAATGTGAAGAGTCAAAGTTGACTCGAAACGTCAGACGGTTGGGATGCATCTGGATCGTCGGAAGCAGACGGCATCGGCAGCTGCAGGCAGGAGGGTTCTGGCGGGAACAGTTTCGTAACTGTACGCGCCGCACGGTTGGGAACGAATTTGAATAAGGGAATGTACCCCTTAGAGTACGTGGCTAGCTAGGTCGATTCATCTTCCCTGTACTCATATTTATATCCTTGTATTTGCATGTTTTCATCATCTCAAGCATTTACATTCACTCTGCTATTGAGGTCAAGGGCCCACCACCACCAAATCAGTAGTGTGCGAACCTTCCTGAGGTGATCATGAGAACGATCAACTTCTGATCGCAACATGGTATGAGAGCGATGTGAAGAATCTGAGGAAGGAATGATTGGGTTGTACTCGCTATAGAGTACCCCACTGCAGGCTAGACAATTATAACATTCTGACAAGCGACTCAGGAATCTTTCGCACTGCCACTCCCGAAAATTACGACATTCGGAAAGTGGCGACCGGCACACGCTCGCGTGTAAGAATGGCCGGAGGATCTGGCGGTCAGACGAATCTGACGGCTGAAGCGCAACCCAATCCGGCTGCGACAAGCGAGGGAACGACGACGATCGGAACCAAAGTCCTCGCACAACTGCTTCAGCGACTCACCAGCTTGGAGCAAGGGCTCCAAACATTGCGGAACGGCGACGCGGGAACATCCTCGCAACCTTCTCAACCAGCCCCAACCGGCCAGAACGCCGCCCCACACACATTCTCCCTCGACACAAATGGTTCAACTCCCAAGACTCCCCGTCCCAGTGAAGAGGCAATTCTCTCTGCGCAATCAAGGTTTCTCAGCATATCAAAAATAAAGACAAGTACCTGCTTTGACGGCAAAGATTTTTATACCTGGACCTTCGAACTGGAACTCCTGCTGCAGAACGCCCAAATCTTTCATTATTTCGATGGGAGTTACACGTAGCCTGCCGAGGACACCGACGACGCCAAGGAAAGATACTACAACGAATCCCTGATGGCGTACGGGGTGCTCCTGCGGAACATGTAGCCGGCGGAGCAATTGAGCATTCGCTCATAAAAGACATCAGCCGCTCCAGCCCTCGACGCTTGGCGCCATCTCAACGGCGTATATCAGCTGAAGGACTCAGTCTCTTCGAGCCGGCTGCTCCAGCAGCTACTGGATGTCAGAATGTTGTATTTGTCTAGCATGCAGTGGGGTACTCTATAGCGAGTACAGCCCAATTTAGGGTTTCCTATATGTACTCAACTGCTTGCTAGTGCAACCACTCTTTCTTCTCCTAAACTTTCTACTCGCTATCTTCACATGCTATCAGAGCCTGTCTTTCCTTGGCCTGTGGGCCCACCTAACTGCTTCCGCTGCTACTCTATCTGTTGCACGCCCCGTGGCGTGCGAATTTTTTTTAGGGTTTTCTGTCCGCCGTGCGCTCGGGGCGCGCGGCGGTTTTCTGCCCGCCGTGCGCCCCGAGGTGCGCGGCGGTTTCCTGCCCTGGGGAGCCCGCGCGCGCCCCGCCTGTTCGTCGCGGCGCCCTGGGGAGCCCGCGAGCGCCCCGCCCGTCCGTCGCGGCGCCTTGGGGAGCACGCGCGGCCCCCACCCTGCTCGTCGCGGCGCCCTGGGGAGCACGCGCGGCCCCCGCCCGTTCGTCGCGACGCCCTGGGGAGCCCGCGCGCGCCCCGCCCGTCCGTCGCGGCGCCCTGGGGAGCCGCGCGCGCGCCCCCCCCGCCCGTCCGTCGCGGCGCCCTGGGGAGCCGCGTGCGCCACCCCCCTCCCCCCGTCCCGCCCGTCCGTTTTGGCGCCCTGGGGGTCGCGAGCCGTCCCCCCCTCGCCGTCCCCCGCGCTCCTGCCCCTATCCCACCCGTTTTAGGGTTTGGGGGTGAGGAGTGTGAGGGTGGCGGTTGTGGGGGTGTCGGTTGTGCGTTACTCCCCTTGCTCCTCCTCCTCCCTAGTCTCCCCCTGCTGCAGCTGCCGCTGAGGGGGGTGGGTGTGTGGGAGCCTAGGGTTTAGGGTTTAAGGGGGGTGTCGTGGGAGTGAAGCAAGGGGTGCAGCAAGGGGTGTGTGAGAAGGGGGTGTGGGACTGTTAGGGGAAGTTGAAGGGGGTGGCCGCCGTGAAGCCAGCAGCTCCAGTCGCCCGTGAGACCGTTGTACCAGTCGCCCGTGAGCCCGTCGCTCTAGTCGCCCGTGAGCCCGTTGCTCCAGTCGCCAGTGGGTCAGTTGCTCCTGCCGCTCGTCTAGCCGCGGAGCCCGTTACTCCAGTTGCCCGTGTGCCAGTTGCTCCAGTTGCCAGTGTGCCAGTTGCTCCAGTTGCCCGTGTGCCAGTTGCTCCAGTTGCGCCGTGTGCCAGCAGCTTCAGCTGCCGCCCACCATCTTCTCTCCCCCACAGTCTCTCCTCCTCCTCACTTGCCCTCTGTGATAGCCTCTTGCTTTGCTTATATTTGTGAACTATAAACTCCTGCTTGTTGTGCTGATTACACCCCACCTTGGCTATGGGGGTGTGTCAGAATGTTGTATTTGTCTAGCCTGCAGTGGGGTACTCCATAGCGAGTACAGCCCAATTTAGGGTTTCCTATATGTACTCAACTGCTTGCTAGTGCAACCACTCTTTCTTCTCCTAAACTTTCTACTCGCTATCTTCACACTGGAAACCAAAATGGCCCCAGGGGAGAAGGCCAACAGCTACATCAATCGCTGTCCGAGCTTACGCGATCAAATCGCGAAACTTGGGAGCACGATCCCTGAGGAAATTTTCGTAAATATCGTGCTTCAAGGGCTCGGCCCAGAGTGGCGGCCCTGCAAGGCGCTTCTCTGACAACAGGAGGTCATCTCGGAGGCCGCCCTTTGCACCGCCCTTCTCGTCGAACAAAGGGATATGGATCAGCAGCGACCAGCGCCACGACGAGAACGAGAACGGCTCGCCTTCTACGCCGACAACAACGAAGAGCGAAGGCCGCAGCACCTCTACTGCAAAAATTGCAGAAATTTTGGGCACCTAGCGGATCGATGTAAATTCCGATCTCGCCCTCGCCAGACCAATCCGAGCAACTGGTCCGGCCGACAAGACGCACGAGGCGACGTGCGTCAAGCCCAGGGGTATCAACCCCCATCCGCGCGCAACCTGAACCCAGCGGTTCAGCATAAGCAGCAGGAGCCGTCATCGACTGCCCCAGTACGCAATGTCATGAGCAACAGGGCCATGACAGGCGAGTCGCGTCGTCGCCGCGTGCGCTCACCCTCACCTGAGCCAGCACCGCACCCCATTGGCGCGTTCACCAACAACAGCCCGTTCAGTCCGCGCCGCGACTTCACCGACGACGACGACCAAAACTGGAATCTTCCAGTCCCGCTGCTTGAAAGTCCCCCGCACGTACTTGATATGCGGGTGGCGCCACTCGACTGTGTCAAAAAGTATGCATATTATTATCTAGGCTATATTGGGGCTAGCCTTAGGGGGTACAGAAACATTCTCGACACTCTAGTTTTGTACCCCAACCTTGACCTAATCACATCCTTCCATGCCCATGTTCTAAGATTGTATCTAGAGCAATAGGTCTTTAGGACCTAAGATTAGGGCCCACCCGTTACCAAGTTACCTTGGCTGCTGCCCGCGCGCGGCCCCTTTTTTTTCCCCACGCGCGCCGCTTAAGCAGCCCGCACGCAGCCCGTTTAGGCCCGTTTAGGCCTGTTTTCGGCCCTGCGCGCCACATCAGCCGCCCGCGCAGCCTGCCGCCGGCCCGCGCGTCGCGTAAGCCGCCCGCGCGCAGCCCGCTTAGGCCCTGCACGCCGCGTCCGCCGCCTGCGTAGCCCGTTTTCGGCCCCGCGCGCTACGTCAGCCGCCCGCGCAGCCTGCCGCCGGCCCCGCGCGTCGCCTCCTCCGGTGACGGCGCGCTGCCCCCCGTCGCTCGTCACGGCGCCTGTGGGACCCGCGCGCTGCCCTGCACCAGCTACGCCGCCCCTGGAGCAGCCGCCCCTGGAGCAGCCGCCCCTGGACCCAGAGCAACCGCCCCTGGCCCCTGAAGCAGCCGCCCCTGGTGCAGCCGCCCCTGGACCCTCAAGCAGCCGCCCCTGGACCCAGAGCAGCCGCCCCTGGCCCCTGAAGCAGCCACCCCTGGAGCAGCCGCCCCTGGACCCAGAGCAGCCGCCCCTGGCCCCTGAAGCAGCCGCCCCTGGTGCAGCCGCCCCTGGACCCTCGAGCAGCCGCCCCTGGCCCCTGCAGCAGCCGCCCCTGGAGCAGCCGCCCCTGGACCCCGAGCAGCCGCCCCTGGCCCCTGAAGCAGCCGCCCCTGGACCCTCGAGCACCCGCCCCTGGACCCTAAGCAGCCGCCCCTGGCCCCTGAAGCAGCCGCCCCTGGTGCAACCGCCCCTGGACCCTCGAGCAGCCGCCCCTGGACTCAGAGCAGCCGCCCCTGGCTACTACAGCAACCACCCCTGGTGCAGCCGCCTCTGGACCCTCGAGCAGCTGCCCCTGGACCCAGAGCAGCCGCCCCTGGTGCACCCGCCCCTGGACCCTCGAGCAGCCGCCCCTGGACCCAGAGCAGCCGCCCCTGGCCCCTGAAGCAGCCGCCCCTGGACTCCGTGCAGCCACCCCTGGACCCGCGACGCCGCCCCTGGACCCCGTGCAGCCGCCCGGCGAGCGCCGGCCCTGCTCGCCCGGCGAGCGCCTGCTCTTCCCGCCACTGGTGAGCACCTGCCTTGTTAGCGCGCTGCCGCGCCATCTGCCTGCCTGCCTGCCTGCCAGCCTGCCTGCCTGCCTCTCTGCCTGCCTGCCTGCCTGCCGCGCCTGCCCTGCCCGCGCTGCTACTGCTGCTACTTCTTTTGCTACTGCTTCTGCTGCTACTGGTGGTGGCCAGATGCAGCTCCAGCGACGTCCACGCGAGTCTCTCCCGCCCCAGCAGCTTCGTGAGTGGTACGCTAGTTGGGGTTGTGGCGGTAGCCGTCGTAGCTGTCGCCCTGGAGCTGGTCAGTTGCGAGCGTCTGACAGTGGCCAGCTGCAGCTGCAGCGGCGTCCACGCGAGACACTTACGTCCTAGCAGCTTCACGAGTGGTACGCTCAGAGTAGAGGGTCTTTGAGTACAGTTCGCTGCCCGTACGTCATTCGCACAGGTGATCGGGCTGGTCAGGCTTGCGGGACGCTTAGTCACACACAGTCCCGCTGCTTCGCCCGTCTGAGCGACGCCTGGCGTACCGAGTTTGGCGACGAGGCTGAGCTCCCCACCTGGCTGGATCTGCTTAGGCAGAGGGTAGATATCTTTGCTCTTGACTATGATGCTATTCTCACTGCCATGTATGCATTGCCTACTAGTGCTGACCGTGCCTGTTCCCTGTGCGTACCGCCTGACCCAGGTATAGAGCCTGCTACTCTAGGTGCTGGTGAGGCTGCTGCCCTAGGTGCTGGTGAGGCTTCTGCTCCAGGTGCTGGTGAGTCTGCTCTCTTTGGTACTGCGCCTGCTGAGGCCTTGTACACCTTCACACTTGACTCCGGTGCTTCTCGCTCCTTCTTTCGCGACAGCACCACCCTCGCGCCGCTCAGTCGGCCGGCTGCAGTCTCTCTGGCAGACCCCTGTGGGGGTCCAGTCCGTGCGACCTCCACCACTGTCCTCCCTTGTCCTGCTGTCCCATCCGACACACTGTCGGGTCTTTACCTCCCCTCGTTCTCTACGAACTTGGTGGCGGGTTCTGCGCTCCAGGACGTGGGTGTTCACCAGTTCACCCCTGCCTACGAGCGTGTGATACACTGCACGTGTGCTCAGACGGGTCGTCACCTGGCTACCTTCACTCGGCAACCGGGGTCGGGCCGGTACACAATGACCACTGAGTCCCCTCAGGTAGCTGCGTCTGCGTCTGCGTCAGGTCAATTGTCGGCCCCCTGCTCGTGTCGCACCCTGTCGCACAGGACGGTCCTTTGGCACCACCGCCTTGGTCACCCTTCGATGCAGCGCCTTCGTGGCATGCACTCCCGTTACCTTGTCTCTGGTCTTCCCAGGGTTCTCCCTCCCCTCCCACCCTCGCCTGCTCCTCCCTGTCTTCCCTGTGTCGAGGGGCGGCAGCGCGCCGCTCCTCACTCCTCCTCATTCCCTCCCACAGAGGCTCCCCTGCAGACTCTCCACCTGGACGTGTGGGGCCCAGCCCGCGTCCGTGGACAGGGCCACGAGCGGTACTTCCTGCTGGTCGTCGACGACTACACGCGTTACACCACGGTCTTCCCCTTGCAGCGCAAGGGAGAGGTCCCTGATGTTTTGATCCCCTGGATCCGCGCTGTTCGTCTCCAGCTCCGCGAGCTGTTCCAGTCGGACTTTCCTATCCTGCGTCTGCACTCTGACAGAGGTGGTGAGTTCTCCTCAGACCTCTTGGCAGCCTTCTGTGCGGAGCACGGCATCCGCCAGACGTTCACGCTTCCAGCCTCTCCGCAGCAGAATGGGGTTGCTGAGCGCCGCATTGGCTTAGTCATGGAGGTCGCTCGTACCTCCATGATCCATGCGGCTGTCCCCCATTTTCTGTGGCCGTTTGCGGTCCGGTACGCCGCGCATCAGCTCAACCTCTGGCCCCGTGTCTCCTTGCCGGAAACCTCGCCCACACTGCTGTGGGCGGGGAAGGTTGGCGATGCGTCGCGTTTCCGGGTCTGGGGTGCTCGTGCCTTTGTCCGCGATACCACCGCGGACAAGCTCTCCGCCCGCGCTGTTCCCTGTGTCTTCCTTGGCTTTGTCCCTGACGCGCCTGGTTGGCAGTTTTACCACCCCACCTCGCGCCGTGTCTTCCCCTCTCAGGACGTCACGTTCGACGAGTCGGTTCCCTTTTACCGTCTCTTCCCCTACCGCACTGCCCCTCTCCCCCCCCCCCCGCCGCTCTTCCTCGCTCCAGGTGCTCCCCAGGTAGACCCCCTCCCCGCTCCCGGTCCTGCTCCTTAAGGTGTGTCTCAGGTAGACCCTCCTCCCTTGACTGCGCCGGTTGAGGTCACTGGTGACTCAGGTCCTGCTGAGGGTGGTCCTGCTTGGGGTGCTACTTCTGGGGGTGCTGAGCCTGGGGGTGCGGAGCCTGGGGGTGCTGAGCCTGGGGGTGCGGAGCCTGGAAGTGCGGAGCCTGGGGGTGCGGAGACTGGGGGTGCTGAGCCCGGGGGTACTGAGTCTGGGGGTGCTGCACCTGGGGGCGCTGAGGCGTCTGGTGAGCAGTCTCCCTGGAGCGGCCGTCTCCGTAGTCGCTCCGCTGGTACCTCGCCGCTGCACTCTCGTCGTCGACTCCCTCTCTCCCCACAGCAGCTGCGTGAGTGGTACGTTGGCCGTCAGGGTCGCGCTGCTGGAGCTAGGGGCCCTGCTGCGGGAGGCGCTGGAGCTGGTGACTCTGCTACTGGAGTTGTTTCTGCTGGAGGTTCTGGAGCTGCTGAGGGTGCTGGAGCTGGAGGTTCTGGAGCTGCTGGAGGTGCTGGCGCTTGTGGCGCTGGAGCTGGAGGTTCTGGAGCTGCTGAGGGTGCTGGCGCTGGAGGTTCTGGAGCTGCTGCGGGTGCTGGCATTGAGGGTTCTCAGTCTGCTGTTGCGCGGTCTCCTTGGAGTAGCCGCCTTCGTCCGCGTGTGCCTCTCACCTCACAGCAGCTGCACGACTGGTACGGTCGCCGTTAGGGTCGCGCTTCTGGAGCTCGGGGCTCTGCCGCTGGAGGTACTTCTGGTGACGTCACTGGAGCTGGGAGTGGTGCTAGTCCCGGAGGTGCTCGTACTGGAGGTACTGGAGCTGCTGGGGCTGGAGGTGCTGAGCCTGAGGGTGCTGCTGCTGGAGAAACTGAGGCTGGAGACCTTGGGACTGGAGGTGCCGGTTCTGGGGGTGCTGCTGCTGGTGGAGCTGGTCCTGGAGGAGCTGGAGCTGAGGGTTGTGGAGCTGCTGGAGGTGCTGGAGCTGCTGGGGGTGCTGGAGCTGCTTGTGCTGGAGCTGCTTGTGCTGCACAGCCGCGCCTGTTCTTTACTCCACCGTCTCCGTCGTCTCAGCCACCGTCTGACTCTGTGCTTCGCCAGGTTCTTAGTTTCCCTTCGTCTACTGGTCTTCCGTTACAGCCTGGCTCACCGCTGCCTGCTCCTTCTCCTTACACTGAGCAGACAGGGGGTCTTACTGAGCGTCGTGAGCCTGCGTCGCGTCCTGTCTCGCCTGTCCGTTCTGGTCGTTCCGGTCGTCGTGTTCCTCGTTCGCGTCAGCCGGCTGTCTCCGGCACCCACCTCATCGTCCGTCGTCCTTCCTCTCCTCCGCAACGTGTTCCTGAGCCTGAGTCTGACCGCACCCGTGCTGCTCACCCTACTGTCACGCATCTGCTAGCCATAGTTGTCACTGACCCGTCGTTTGAGTCTGCTGCTGCGTCTGCCTTAGTCGCTGATGTTGTTGACTTTGCTGCTGCCTGTCGTCTAGACTACGCCGCTAGTCTTGTTTCTGAGTCTGAGTCTATCTGTTCTCCGTCCGTCGGGGGTGAGTGTGCCCTTAGCACGGACGTCCTTGAGGACAGGCACGAGGACCTTGAGTGTCTTGCAGCCGCTGCGCCTCATCTCGTGTCCATGCTGCTTGCCCCTGAGGGAGACCCGGATGCTCCAGACATCCCGACCCCGCGCTCTTACGCTGATGCGATCGCGGGTGAGTACTCCTCTTAGTGGCAGACAGCCATGGACGCAGAGATGGCATCCTGGAAGTCCACAGGCACATACGTCGAGGAGGTTCCCCCTCCTGGGGCGAACATCGTCAGTGGCATGTGGATTTTCAGGGTGAAGCGGCCGCCAGGTTCTCCGCCTGTCTTCAAGGCTCGTTACGTTGCTCGCGGCTTCAGTCAGAGGGAGGGAGTCGACTTCTTCCAGACCTTCTCCCCCACCCCAAAGATGACCACTCTTCGGGTGCTGCTGCACGTTGCCGCTCAGCGTGACTACGAGCTTCACTCTCTTGACTCCAGCACAGCCTTCTTACAGGGCAGCCTGCACGAGGAGATCTGGCTGCGCCGCCCACCTGGCTTCACTGGGTCTTTCCCTCCTGGTACCCAGTGGAGCCTCCGGCGGCCGGTTTACGGTCTCCGCTAGGCGCCACGTGAGCGGCACGACACACTGAGGACGACACTTGCGGCTCTTGGGTTTACTCCGTCGACTGCTGACCCGTCGCTGTTTCTGGCGCTAATGCTAACTACCGCCAACGACGAAGATGAAGCAGCAGAAGAAGCATCAGCAGCACCTGCCCCTGTACCTGATGAGGATCCCGAAGAAGCTCGCGCACGCTACATGCGCACTTCCGGCTTTCGCGCTGACGATGCGCTTTGGCATCAGCGTCTCGGACATCCTTCTCGCACGACATTGAAGAACTGCATCGACGCAGGAGTCTTCGCTCCTGGGGCACTGTTACGCCCAGACGGCACCGAAGTGAGAGGCACGACACATCCGCGCAACTGCACCGTCTGCCTCGAAGCTGCGCTAAGCCATCAGCCGTTCCCGCTGCTCGAACTCGGGACGAACCGCTACCCCAAGCTGTACAAGGTGTACAGCGATTTCCTGAACGTGGGGCACTGCGGAGTCGACGACGAAATGTACACGCTTACCTTCATCGCTATGTGTGGATCGTGAACGTCGAAACACGCGACAGAGCCTATGAGGTGTTCCGCCTCTGGCTTGCGCACGCGCAGCGGCAATCCAAGGAGAAGCTGAAAATCTGGCAATCTGACGGCGCAAAGGAGTTCAGGAGCAATCAGATGCAGAGTTACCTCGCGCAAAAGGGGATCGAGCACCATATTTCTCTCCCCTACGCACACCAGCAGCAGGGCGTAGCTGAGCGGACGAACCGCACGCTGATGACGAAGGTGTGAGCATTGATGAAGCAGTCAAAACTCCCGCCGATCTACTGGACTTACACGATGCACCAAGCCGCGCGGGTGCACAACTTATTGTTAACTACCGCCATCACCGGCAACCTGTCCCCACATGTGAAGTGGACCAGGACCAAGGGGGACACGTCCATGCTCCGCGTGTGGGGGTGCATGGTCCAATACCGCCCGCCAACGTCAACCATCGGCAAATTCGCCAGCCGCGCTCGTTGGGGCATCCACCTCGGCATTAGCCACGAGCACAAGGCGTGGATCGTGTTGGACCTACTCAGTCAGAAGACCACCCACGCTCGCGACATGATCTTTTACGAACGCCTCTTCCTCGACCAGTTCCGCCACGACGAGCAGACGAATGCAAACCGTGTTTATGCAAACGAGGGGCACAGCTATGCAACGCCCGAGGATGAAGCTGCGGCAGTAATCCTGGAGCAAGACACCAGGGGCGAGTTCACACAGGGAGATCGCAACAGCGACGACGACGACGACGACTCCTTCGGATGAGGAATGGGCGCAACAGGCGGAAGCGGCAGTGGCGCAGCACCACCCGCACCACCTGAACCAGAGAGCGACGACGACGATGTGCGAGAAGTCATCCCGCAACGACGACACGACAGCACCGTTTCAGGATTACAGCTGCTCGGGCTTCACACCGCAACCTCGAAGGCGCCATGTGTCATCGAGCCGCGAAACCCGCGCCAAGCTCTCACTGGACCACACAGCAAAGAATGGCGTGAGGTGATGGACGCGGAAATCAAGGCGCTCGAATCCCGAGACACCTGGGTTCTAGTCGACCGTGCGGCAATCAAAGGAGCAAGAGTTCTTTCGGGGAAATGGGTCTTCCGCGTGAAGACCACAGCGGACGGAACAATCGAGCGCTTCAAGGCTCGATGGGTGGTACGCGGATACGACCAGACGTTCGCCCCAGTCAGCCGCCACACCTCCGTCCGAATCCTGCTTGCCATCGCAGACGCAAGGCACCTGCCTCTCCGCCAGATCGACGTGAAAAACGCGTTCCTGTACGCGTTAGTAGACGCCGTGATTTACGTGGAGCAACCGCACACATACGGCGAAGGGGATTCGCGCGTATGCCAGCTGCGCAAATCCCTGTACGGGATAAAGCAGGCACCAAGGCTTTGGCAGCAGTATCTGCACAACATCCTGCTTGAAATTGGGTTCAAGCAGATGCCGCACGACCCTGGAATGTACCGCCGCGATTTCCGCGGCGAATACATTCTCCGCACGGTCTACGTCGACGACCTGCTTTACACGGGATCGAGCAACGAGTTACTCGAGCAGTTCGAGAAAAGCCTGGCGGGGCGCGTCGACATCACGTGCAACTACGAGGTGAAGCAGTTCTTAGGCCTCAACATCTCCTACGCACCTGAGACCATTCACCGTTCAGCGGCTATGTACGCAGAGGATTTAGGGAAGCGATTCAACATTTCACCTGCACCGCTCTCCACTCCCTACCGAACTCCTGGACCGAACCACAAACCTGACAACAAAGCCCAATCCCCTGCTGGAGTTCAGACTTACCAGCAGCAGCTAGGATGCCTGCTCTTTGCCTCTGTCACATGCAGGCCTGGCCTTTCCTACATTGCAAGTCAGCTGGCCCAGTACTCACGCAAACCAACGGCTGAGAATCTTCTGGACCTGCAGCGCGCCCTACAGTTCTTTGTTTCAACGCCCAAGATCGGGCTATGCTACTCAACTGCACTAACCCCATCCTTCAATCTCATCGGTTACGTGGACGCCGATCACGCAGCAGATCCCGACAATCGACGGTCGAGGACTGGCTTCCTGTTCCGACTCGAACCAACGGGACCAATCTCCTGGAATTCGCAGAAGCAGGAGCTGGTTGCCCTGTCGTCAGCTGAAGCGGAATTCATCGCAGCAACTGCAGCAGTTCGCGAAGGCCTCTACTTGCAGGAACTCCTGCAGGAGGCGAAAATTCCAGCTTCGTCCACCTTTCGTCTCCACTGCGACAACCAGAGCGCGATTCACATCGCAAACAAACCTGGTTTCGTCAACAGCACCAAGCACATTGCGCTGCGGTATTTCTTCGTGAAGGACGAAGTGGACAAAGGGATGGTTAACTTGACCTACTACCCGACTGGTGACATGGCAGCAGACTTCCTCACGAAGCGACTGCCACGCCAGCAGTATCAGCATTGCTCCGAACTCAGCGGAGTGGTCAAGCAGGTCAAGTCGAGCTGCGGCCAGCAGTGAAGGGGGGTGTTACGTGTGAGAATAGTGGGCATAACGAGGAGCCATAGCTAGGTAAGCCCTAGCTAGGCAAGTGAAAGTTTAGGCAAAAAGGGAGAGGTTCACTAGCAGCAGTTGGGATACATATAACAAACCCTAACTCGGTTGTACCCGCTATAGAGCACCCCACTACAGGCTAGATAATAACATTCTGACACACCCCCATAGCCAAAGTGGGGTGTAATTAGCACAATGACCAAGCAGGCATAGAGCAGGAGTTCACAATAGTAAGCAAAGCTAGAGTTAATCACAACGGGCAAGTGAGGAGGAGGAGGAACTGTGGAGGGAGAGAAGATGGGAGGCAACGACTGAAGCTGCAGAGGCACGGGCACAGGAGCGGCTGACTCAGTGGCTACCGAAGCAAGGGCGACGGACTACTGGAGTGACTGGCTCCGCGGCTATAGACGAGCGGCAGGAGCAACGGACCCACTGGCGACTGGTGCAACAGGCTCACTGGCTACCGAAGCAAGGGCGACGGACTACAGGCGCTGCAGGCGACACGACAGCTACCTTCACACAACCTCCTCCAACTGCCCCACACCCTCGACACACACCCCCTGCTCAAACCCTAGCTCCACTCCCACGGCACCCTCCTTAAACCCTAAACCCTAGGCTCCCACACACCACCCCCCTCAGCGGCAGCTGCAGCAGTGGGAGACCAGGGAGGAGGAGGAGCAAGGGGAGTAACTCACAACCGACACCCCCACAACCGCCACCCCCACACTCCTCACCCCCACAACCCTAAAACGGGTGGGACGGGGCAGGAGCGCGGGGAACGGCGAGGGGGACGGCGCGCGACCCCAGGGCGCCAAAACGGACGGGCGGGAGGGGGGGGGGGGGAGGGGCGCGCGGCTCCCCAGGGCGCCGCGACGGACGGGCAGGGGGCGCGCGCGGCTCCCCAGGGCGCCGCGACGAGCAGGGCGGGGGCCGCGCGTGCTCCCCAGGGCGCCGCGACAAGAAGGACGGGGGCCGTGCGTGCTCCCCAGGGCGCCGCGACGAGCAGGGCGGGGGCCGCGCGTGCTCCCCAGGGCGCCGCGACGAACAGGGCGGGGGCCGCACGCGCTCCCCAGGGCGCCGCGACGAGCAGGGCGGGGGCCGCGCGCGGGTCCCCAAGGCAGGAAACCGCCGCCGCAGGAAACGTCAGACGGTTGGGATGCATCTGGACCGTCGGAAGCAGACGGCATCGGCAGCTGCAGGCAGGAGGGTTCTGGCGGGAACAGTTTCGTAACTGTACGCGCCGCACGGTTGGGAACGAATTTGAATAAGGGAATGTACCCCTTAGAGTACATGGCTAGCTAGGTCGATTCATCTTCCCTGTACATGGCTATATTTATATCCTTGTATTTGCATGTTTTCATCATCTCAAGCATTTACATTCACTCTGCTATTGAGGTCAAGGGCCCACCACCACTAAATCAGTAGTGTGCGAACCTTCCTGAGGTGATCCTGAGAACGATCAACTTCTGATCGCAACAGAATGTAATAAATCTAATGTAATAATTGAAACAATGTACGGTAGGTTTGGCGTATCTAGTACAATTACATTAATTACGTACAATGATTTTTCAATGATGGTGGTTATAGGGAGCCATTTCAAGACAGGTGTGGACCAATTTCGGATGTAGCATGTACTGTTTTCAATGTGATGCCATTAATGCTTCTGACATTATTGACGTTGTAAAGGGAATGTTTCAGCTGTGAAATGAGATAACTAGACAACAATCCATGTTATCAACACTTCAAATTGGTAGAGGAGACACTTACACATGACACATTCCGCGAACACAGATTTCGCTCTACTTTATGCGACCTGATTTCTGCTGACATGAGATATTTGACGGCGGGAACAAGCACAGGTTTTCCATGAGATATCCTAGCTCCCGCATCTATTGCCTTGCCTTGCGTTGTCTCTTGTTTCCTCGTGGCTTTCCTGGCTTTTCATCGTCGCTGTCTTTCCGTGCTCGCTGTCGAATCTTCCTGCAGCCTTCATCATTTCTATCCGCGGCACGGCTTCTTCTCGAGCCTTGTTGCGCCCACTGCAGTGCACGTGCGGGTGAGACACGCCTGCCATCTGCCAAACAGACATGGAGAGTTCGCGGAGAGGCTTAGCGGAGCTGCTGGCGCCGTCCCCGATACAATCCGCTCCGCTTTTGGAGATTATCACTTTGGAGGATTTCGAGTGTGGAGTAAGGGAGTGGTGCGGGCGAGATGCGGTGCCAGCGCAACACGCGGCGGGATTTCAGGAGGATTTTCAGGCGGATTTTCAGGCCGCCGTGAATTTTATTTTGCGGGGAGACGCTGATGGGGGGACTGACGGGAAGGGAGCGCGTTCGGCGGCGGAAGAAGCGGAAGGGCGGTTGGAGGAGGAAGGCGGGGGACTTGTGACAAGACAGGGAAGAGACTTGTTGGATGAGAGCGGGGATGTGGTGATGTCGGATCGAAACACTGAAGAGACTTATACCGCGGATAAGCTTCCCATGCCGTCCACCAGTGGGAGATGGACACGTGGAGGATATCTCGACCTTGATCGTATCAGCGATTTCCTGGATTTGCAGATGGCAAAGATCAGCGAATCTAGAGCTCCTAGACGACAAGATTTGGGCGGCACAAGTAACAGGAGTAGCATCGGCAGTACCATAACCAATCCCGCCGCGGAAGGCCTAATAGGCAGATTAGGACCGCCTATAGTCTACATGCTACGTAGCTCGTTCTCTGGGGAGATTAAGGTGGAAGGGGGCGGGCCATGGGGGCCGGCGGAAAGGGCGGGGGGAGGGGCGGAAGGGGAGGCGGAGGGTGGGGGTGTGGGGAGCAGCCGCGGGCGGGGGATTGCAGATGCTGCTGCGGCGCTGCGGAGCATATGGGCGGAGGAGGACATGGAGGGGGTTGAAATCGAGGGGATCGAGTGGGCAGGCGCAGGGGGGGGCGCAGGGGGGGAAGCGGGCGGAGGGGGAAGTGGAGGCGGGGGGGTAGGATGGGAAGGGTTGTTGCTAGAGTCCCTGGGCAGAGCGGGAGCAGCAGCAGCAGGAGGAGGAGCAGGAAGGGGAGCAGCAGGGGGCCGGTCAAGAGGCAGAGGCAGGGCACGAGAGGACCTAGGAGGCGGCCTGATTCTCGAATCCCTAAGCAGTTTCAGCAGCGCGCGCGCCAATGTGTGCGTCTACTCGGGCAGGTGGCAGTACGAGGCGACTCTAGGCTCCTCCGGCATTCAGCAGATTGGCTGGGCGACATTGGCGTGCCCGTTCACGGCAGAGGAGGGCGTGGGGGACGCGCCCGACTCGTATGCTTTTGATGGGAAGAGGGTGCGGAAGTGGAGTGGGTGGTCCGCGCAGTATGGGCAGCCGTGGGCGGCGCATGATGTGATTGGCTGCTGTATTGACCTGGAGGGGGATGGCGGTGTGGCGGGAGGAGAGGGTGCAGGTTCGGATGCTGCTGCTGCTGCTGCTGCTGCTGCTGCTGCTGCTGCTGGTGGTAGTACTGCTGCTGATGCTACTGCTGCTGCTGGTTCTGCTGGTAGTGTTGGTGCTGGTGGTGGCAGAAGGAGTGGCGGTGGTGCTGGTGCCGCTGGTGCTGGTGCTGCTGGTAGGGCATCCAGTGGTGGCACGGCAGTGGGGAGAGTGACATTCTACCGCAACGGGGAGTGTCTGGGAGTGGCCTTCACAGGAGTGAAGGCGCTACAGAGGGGCCTGGCCTACTTCCCAGCCATCTCCATCTCCCACGGGGAGCGCTGCGAGCTTAACTTCGGTGCCCGCCCGTTTCGATACCCGGTTACCGGGTTCCTCCCGCTGCAGTCGCCACCTCGCCTGTGCTGGCCCATGCCCTCTGCTGCTACAGATGCAGTGGATGCTGCTGCTGGTGCTGCTGCCACGGCTGCTGCCACGGCTGCTGCCACAGCTGCTGCCACAGCTGCTGCCACAGCTGCTGCCACGGGTGCTGCTACTGCTGCCCCCGCTGCTACAGATGTTGCTGGTGCGGCTTCTGCCCCTACCGACAGTGCTGCTGCTGCTGCTCCCGTGCATTCGCCTCCACCTCCCATCGACCCTGCCTCACTCCCCACCCACGTCGGTCACTTCCTCCTGCCTACCCTGCAACCCACCTCGCCCCACCCGCACTCCCATCTACGCACAGCAGACAGCGCAGCAGGTGCCCCTCGCGTTGCAGACTTGGATGCAGCTGCGTGCTCCTCCTACCTCCTCCACTGCCTTTCTCGCCTGCTGCACCTCACCTCCCTTCCCTCCTCCCTCCCCTCCTCGTTCTCCTCCCCTGTTCCACATACCTCCTCCTCCTCGCTCACCCACAGCCCCCCATCGAGCCTGCCATTCCGAACCTGTCCGCTAGGCCCGGATGACGAGGTTCTCCTGGCGGAGCTCCTGTGTGAGAGGCTCGGGCCGTTGCTGCTGGCAGGGGGGGCACGAATGGAGGTGCAGAGACAGATGGGGAGGAGGGCGGGGGAGGGCAAAGGAGGGGGGGGAGTGGCAGAGGGTGTGGGGTGGGTGCGAGGGGGGTATGCTGTATGGGCCTCCCTGCTGCCTCTACTCCTCCAACTGGCGCCCAGACAGGGGCTAAACACAGGTGGGGGGAAGCAGGGTGCAAGCAGAAACAGTCTACAGCAGCAGCAGCAGCAGCAGCAGCAGCAGCAGCAAAAGCAGCAAGGGTGGAGGATGGTGGACCGAGTAATGGACTCGCTTCACCTGTGTCTGGAGGACCATGAGTGGTCCGGGATCATCCCGGCCCTCATGGACGCCCTAGCCTTCCACTCCCGAACCTCCCTCGTAGGTTCGGCTGCGTTCACAGTGCCGAACCTAGCCGGTGCAGGAGCAGAAGCAGTTTCCGGCTCGGGAAAACCCCCAGAGGTTTGGCAAGAGGGGCGGGATCCGTACCTGTACCTATCCCTGGCCTGCCACTTAGCTAAGCGACAGGAGGTGCTAAGCGCATGGTGGGCAGCAGACGGATTCTCCTCCAATCTAGAGGCATTCTTGACCCGCAGAGTAGCCACGAGGGTGGATCTGCAGAGGCTGTTTCCCTCGCTGTGGTGGGCTGGCTGTAAGGAGGACGACTGCAGCGAAGCAGGCTTGGAAGAAAGCAAGAAGGCACTTGTGAAGGCAACGTCTAGGGTGGAGCTCTGCCAAGTGTCGCTCTGCCGCTCTCTCCTCTTCTTTGTACCCTCTAAGAGCATGACCGGGGCTTCGTCGACTTATTCGCTTGCGACTGGCGGCGTGCTTGCACCGTTTCTGAGGAGCCTGATCCGCAAGAACCGGGCGGCGAACAGGAATATTGTGCCGCCCGGGCTCTCGGATAGTAGCGTGCTGGTGACGGCGTTTTTTGTCCTCTTGCGGCTGTTGTGGGCGGGGCTGGTAGGCCGTGGAGGCGGGAAACTGCAGAAGACAAAGAGAGCTGGGGTTTTAAGAGGGTCACATGTCTTAGTAGAATCAGGGAGTGGAAGAGAGGGAGAAGCAGAGGGAATGGAGGTTGATTTTGAAAGAGGAACGTCAGGGAGGGAGGGTAGGCGGGTGGGGAAGGTAGAGAGGGAGGGATGGGAAGTGGAGGAAGAGGAGGAGGAAGAGGAGGAGGAGGAGGAGGGGGAAGAGGAAGAGGAGGAAGAGAGCGAGGAAGTATCAATGCTTCCGTGGCCAAGAACCCCCTCTGGGGCCATTCGGAGCAGCTGGAGGGAGCGACAAGAGGCAAGCAGTGCCTTGGATAGCAGCAGCAGCAGCATAGCAGCTACTACAGCCACTGCCACTGCGGGCACCAGCACAGGTGCCACCGGCACTGCTGCCATCCCTGCAGGGGGTTACCTGCAGCGCCACGGGCGGTGGAAGTTTCCTGTGCCCTTCTTCCTGCACCCGGATTTGCATTACTTTGACTTGCCACGCCTGGGCGGGCTCTTTAGCCACGTGGCCAAGACCTTCCCCCTCTCCGCGCCGCAGGACTTTGCCAGCGTGACATGGACTGATGATGACGTGGATGATGATCATTGGGCGGCGGGAGAGGAGGGGGAGGAGGAGGCGGGTGGGGGAACGGGGGAGAGGAGAAGGGAGGAGCGGGGGACGGGGGGAGGAGGTACAGGGGAAGGAGGGGGAGCAGGCGGGGGGAGGAGAGCAGAGGGGGTGCAAGAGAGGGAAATGGGAGGAGGGAGGAGTGAGGGGGATGGAGAACGTGAGGGGGAGGAGAGGGTTGAGGAGAAGGCGGAGAGGGGGAAGGGGGAGGAGGATGAGAGGGAGGTGCTGCTGCTGGACATGGCCGTGCTGCTGTTCCACCTCAGGGGCGTGGGTGCCTTCAAACAGGTCCGTCCGTCCGTCAGTCAGTCAGTCAGTCAGTCAGTCAGTCAGTCAGTCAGTCAGTCAGTCAGTCAGTCAGTCAGTGTGAGTGCCTCACAGGCCATAATGCTCATGCTGTTGGCTGCTTGATAAAAGTAACATCTTGAGACCTGTTTTGGGTCGACTCAAAACAAGTCGACTCAAAATAAAAGTAACATGTTGAGACGTCTCAAAATGTTTTTTTTATCACGTGAGTCCCACACAGGCCATTATACTCATGCTGTTGGCTGCTCCTGCGGCCCGCTGCCACTGCACCCTCCTTCTCTCCCTTCCCCACCTCCTTTCCTTTCCTCTCGTCTGCAGGCTTTTGCCTTCTCGTCCTTCCCTTCCATCCTCCCTTCCCTCCGCTCCCTCCCCTCCCTTCTGCCTCCCGCTTCAACCCTCCCCAGGCGGCGCTGCAGCAGCAGGGCATGGTGCAGGCGGTGGCACAGCTGGAAGATGCGGACAGGCAGATCGCCGCTGCCATGGGGGGGCGCACGGAGGGAGCTGCGACAGACGGAGAGGCAGGCGCAGTGGCGGCGACAGGGTCAGGGTCGGTGGCGGGGGCGGGGGCGGGGACGGGGGCAGGGGCAGGGGCAGGGGCAGGGGCAGGGGGGGGGGGCGGGGGCGGGGGCGGCGGCAGGAGTAAGGAGAGTGGCAGGGGAAGAAGAGGGGGCTGTCGTGGGTGCTGCAGGCACTGGTGCAGCAGTAGGGGCGGAGGCACCCGCAGTGACAGCAACAGTGGGACTTGTTGGAGCACCGGGGGGAGGTACAGCTGCGGCTGCAGCCAGGGGAGGTACATCCGGGGGAGGTACATCCAGAGTGGGCGTGGGAGGGTCAGTGCGGGCGCAGCAGCTGAGGGAGGCGAGACAGGTGTTCCGAGAGGACGTGGATGAGAGTGTGAGGCTTGCAGTGTGGTGGAGAGCGGTGCTGGGCGGTGCTGCGTGGAAGCAGAGGGCGCTGGTGGGGGTGAGCAGGAGGGTGGGCTCGCTGCTGCTGGCTGCCAGCAAGAGGGGCCACATCTTTGCCTACGTGCCAGAGGTCTATCTGGAAGCAATGGTGCGTTGCTGTCTATGTTGAGGGCATATGGGTTACTGTCTTGTGTGATCATGGTATGGGGTAGAGAAGAGTGGAACTAGCTGCTGCCGGCTGCCAGCAAGCGGGGCCACATCTTTGCCTACGTGCCTGAGGTGTACTGGAAGCCAGGCGGGAGGTGTACTGGAAGCCAGGCGGGAGGTGTACTGGAAGCCAGGCGGGTTGCTGTCTGAAGCGCTGACGAAGGCCATCGGCCGAAACACGCGTACGCTCAGTCTTGGAATGACAGTTTCCTTGCTTCCTTAATCCCTACTGAGCCTAGCATAGATTAGTGGAGAATAGGACGAGCTAAGTCTGGTGATGTGGGTCGAATCTACCCTTATCTGCTGCCATGGTGTGGGGATGGCGCATCTTTTGACTCGTTTCTCTTCATCCCTCCATCTGCTTCCGCAACCCTCACCCCTTCTCTCCCACCTTTCCCACCGCCCCTCTTCCCGCACCCCTTTTCCCCCATGCCGCCGTGTCCTTCATGTCGCCGTGTCCTTCATGTCGCCGTGTCCTTCATGTCGCCGTGTCCTTCATGTCGCCGTGTCCTTCATGTCGCCGTGTCCTTCATGTCGCCGTGTCCCCCATGTCGCCGTGTCCTTCATGTCGCCGTGTCCTTCATGTCGCCGTGTCCTTCATGTCGCCGTGTCCTTCATGTCGCCGTGTCCTTCATGTCGCCGTGTCCTTCATGTCGCCGTGTCCTTCATGTCGCCGTGTCCTTCATGTCGCTTGCCCCTGCAGATCGAGGCCTTCCATGCCTTCAGGCGCTGCGACCCGCCACTCTTCCGACTCCGCCACTCCGTGCATCACCTCGCTCCCTTCGTAAGCCCGACAACATCCATCAGGCTTGACCCTCTTACCACCTGCACCTGCACCTGCACCTGCACCGGCATGGTTGCACCGGCATGGTTGCACCGGCATGGTTGCACCGGCATGGTTGCACCGGCATGGTTGCACCGGCATGGTTGCACCGGCATACCCTCTCACCCTGATCCCCCTCTTCGAATCTCCATCCCGTTACCCGACTTTCTCGCTCTTGCGCATACCCCTCCTTCTGTCTTCAAGACAGGAAAAAACCCCATTTTACACTCCCACTCTCTAATGCCCTGTCCGTGCATGTGTCTAATTCTCTCTCGCAGATATCTTTCCTGCTCACGCGGTTCAGCGATGCAAGGATTGCCAATCCAGACACCAGAGACCAGCTGCTGCAGACGCTCTCCGTGCTGCTACAGCTGCCGCCCTTCTCCGTCGCACTAGAGACAAACAAGGCCGCCCGCACGTGCTTCATGCCCAGCCTTCTCAACGCATTTGACCAGCGCTTCTGGATACCCGTCTCTCAGGTATTTCCTCAGGTGTCTCTGCCTCTCAGGAGGGTTCTGTCTCCCAGGTGACTCCCCATTGCCTTCTCGCATATGCTCCTCCTCTTTTTCACAGCTCAGCAATTTCTTTCAACCCATTTCACGCCTCCAGGAGATTCGCCTTCTGATCCTTTGATACACAACCAGCTTGCACCTCTCTCCCCCACCCACCACCCAGATTCTCCTGCGTCTCTGTGTGAGCAACCCCTTCGGAGGCCCCTCCAGCTTCCCCTCGCTCTCCCTCTCCTCCTCCTCCTCCTCCACGCCCTCCCTCTTCGCGCCTCTCTTCCAGCACTCCCTCCACCAGCTCTACCTGCACCAGCCGAGCCTCTTCTCTCCTTTCCTAAACCGCCTCTTCAACACTCTCAACGGGACTCTCACAGAATTCCTGGTGGCTTTGAAAGAGGTGCAGGTCTTGCAGCAGCAGGAGGAGGAGCAGCGGCGGCGGCGGAACCGGCGGCAGCAGCAGCAGCAGGCGTGGGAGCTGCAGCAGCGCAAGTGCAGTGTCATGTTTGACCTTACTTGTAACCTTGCTAGGCTGTTGGAAGTTCTCTGTGAGGCTTCTCCGGAGGTTTTTCTCTCTTTGAAGGGGGGAGGGGGCCGGGAAAAAGGGGAGAAGGCTCTAGAAGGGGGTGAAGCAGGAGGAGCAGCAGCAGCTGCGGGAGGAGGAGGAGAGGGAGGAGAAGGAGGAGGTGAAGGAGAGATGCAAGGAGTTTCAGGAGGAGAAGAGGGGAGCAGGGCCAGGGTGGAGCTAGTCACTCAGGGCGAGGGAGAGGGAGGAAGAGAGTCCATTGAAGCTGAAGGAGAAGCAATGACAGCACTTGCACCTGCCACCACTCCTGCTTCCTCCACATCCCCTGCGCCGTCTGCATCCTCTGCTCCCTCTGCATCTGAATGCTCTCTCGATGCTGAGATGAACCGCATGCGGCTGTTTGAGCTGCTGCTCTTCATCCTCAACCACACGTGCTCGGGTGCTGATGCACGCGCTCTTGACGGGTAAGAATGGTTGAAATCCAGGAACGGCTTGTGCTGTAAAAGGTATTATGAGATGAACCGCATGCGGCTCTTTGAGCTGCTGCTCTTCATTCTCAACCACACCTGCTCTGGTGCCGACGCCCGTGCTCTTGATGGGTAAGATTCCACGAAAACAGCTTAGATTGTGAGGTGAGGTGAGGTGAGGTGAGGTGAGGTGAGGAGGGGTGAGACAAGCACTAGACTGCCCCCTCCAGCCCCACAGTGCTCGCTCCACCCATGGTCTAGCGTTCCATGTCCCAATGCCCTGGGTGCCATGTCCCAATGCCCTGCACTCACCGCAGAGTCCTGCGGTGAGTGCAGACCGCTCCTCCCTCTCCATGGTGCTCGCTCCCCTCATGTGCATCATTTCCCTACCTTCCTCCCTCCCTTCCTCCCTCCCTTCCTCCCTCCCTTCCTCCCTCCCTTCCTCCCTCCCTTCCTCCCTCCCTTCCTCCCTCCCTTCCTCCCTCTCTTCCTCCCTCCCTCCCTCCCTTCCTCCCTCCCTTCCTCTCTCCCTCGCTCCCTCCCTTCCTCCCTCCCTCCCTCCCTCCCTTCCTCCCTCCCTTCCTCCCTCCCTTCCTCCCTCCCTTCCTCCCTCCCTTCCTCCCTCCCTTCCTCCCTCCCTCCCTCCCTCCCTTCCTCCCTCCCTTCCTCTCTCCCTCGCTCCCTCCCTTCCTCCCTTCCTCCCTCCCTCCCTCCCTCCCCCTCCCTCCCCACCCTCTCCCTTTCCTTCCCCACAGCGTCCTGCAGGGTCAGGTCACGTGTCTCCATCAGACCGCTCATCCCGCCCCATGGTGCTCGCACCTTTGGTGGGCATCATGGGCGGCGTCTTTTTCTACTGTCCCATTGTCCCATTGTCTCTCCCTTTTTCACTCCTAAACTGCAGTGTCCTGCAGGACCACGTGTTACCATCCGACCAATCATCCCGCCCCATGGTGCTCGCGCCCCTCGTGGGCATCATGGGCGGCCTCTTCTCGCATGCTCAGCGGGCCAATGGGAGCGCGCCAGCTGGCATGGTGCGGTCGGTGCTGCAGGCGGATCCCTCTCTTGATTGCCTGGGCGGGCTTGAGTACCTGCTGGGGTTCGACTGGGTGAGTGGGGTGGGGGAGTGGGGGCCGTGTGTGAAAGTTTGTGAGAGAGCGAGGGGAACTTAGATGGCATGCTGCAGTTCTCACCCCTCACACCCCTCTCGCCCTCTTACCCCTCAATCCCCGTGCCCACCACAGGAGAGTGAGTTCAGCAGCCCCCCTACAGCGTGCCTGGCGGATCTGTGCCTCTTTGTGGAGCAACTCCGGCAAGAGCAGGCTGCTCGCAAGGCTGCTGCAGAGGCTGCTGCTGCTGCCGCCGCTGCAGGTGAGCATGCAGGCACGCGCTTGCACTGGATGTGCATGGGAGTTAACTGGCAGCTTGAGAACCCTAAACCCATACACTCCAAACCTTGTCTCTCTGTCTCTATGCCAGCTTGCCCCTGTCTGTCCCCATCCGGCCAGTCTTGCATCCAGTTCCCTCTTCCTCCTCGCTCTGTTGCTCGTCCCAGGTCGCAGCAAGAAGGGCAAAGAGCAGATGCAGGAGCAAGGTCCCACTGCAGAGGGGATGGATGGGGCTGCTGCTGCTGCTGGTGCTGGTGCTGGTGCAGGCATGGAGGAAGGCGAGGACGAGGAGGAGGAAGGGGAGATGTGCAGCATATGCTACGCTGCTCCCAGTGACACCCAGTTCATCCCCTGTGGTCACTCCTCCTGTGAACGCTGTGTGGCAAGGCACCGTCTAAACAGTCCCCGCTGCTTCTTCTGCAACGCTGTGATCGAGCAACTAGCGGCGAAGCGCTGAGGATGTGTAACAGATGTGGTGTTAGATTCACTGTAGCAAGAGACAATACAGGTGTCGCTGCTGCGTTTGCTGCACCTGCCATGCTGCTATGAGAAACACTCAGTTTGCAGTGCTCACACCTTATTGAAATGCGCTGGAGCACACCTTATGTGTTGCAGCACATCTCATTGTACGTCTTCTCGTCCTAGTGATATTGTGACTTCTTTGGCTGCGAGTTTGGTGCAACCTGTACATAATGTTTTATCAGAATCCCAACCACTAGATTATTGGGATAAAATGGCTTGTTTGTATAGCGGGACCGTGCGCCCATAACCCCCAGTCGAACGCGCCTGTAACCCCCCTAGGATTAATCGGGGATCTCACAGTCAACTCTACTGACAACCCTCTACACTGGGAGGCACAGGATTGAGCACAGCAGCAACAACCTACATGTGCATACACCGGAATTCGAACTCGAGATCGCTCTGATACCATGTCAGAATCCCAACCACTAGACCACTGGGATAAACGGGCTTGTTTGTGTAGCGGGTCCGTGCGCCCATAACCCCCCGGGCAAATGCGCCTGTAACCCCCCTAGGATCAATCAGGGATCTCACAGTGCAGCTTTATTGACATGCTTTTTATTGCGGACAAGCTGATACGCTGCAGAAGTCATGCAAAGGCACGCATTCCCAGCAAATACCAGCACAGCAGCACATGGAGGTTCAGACAGGTGGGCTTCCCCCACATAGTGCAATTATCTTCATATCTTGCTGAGTGGTGCTTATGGTACTCGTGCCAAGCCGGTAGATGGGTGATAGTGTACTGCAGTGTAAGGGGAGAATGCGTGGGAGGGGATGTGGAATGGCGAGGCATGAAAAAGATGATGATGATGATGATGGCTATGACGATGATGATGATGATGATGATGATGATGATGATGATGATGATGATGATGATGATGATGATGATGATGATGATGATGATGATGATGATGATGATGATGATGATGATGATGATGATGATGATGATGATGATGATGATGATGATGATGATAAGGAGGACGACGACGACGACGATGATGATTATTGTGGTAGTGCAACTGCCTCTGGGCAGGTGATGTAGGTGCAGCTGCCGAATGTGCAAGAGGCAAGCATTTACGGTACTCACCGGCATGTGAACGTGGAAAAGCAGGCACGCATGGGATGGAAGGAACATGCACATGCATAGGAGGCAAGGAGATGGACGAAGGCGCAAAAGCAAGGAAGTGGCAAGCAGTAAAATTATTGAAGCGTGGGGTGGGTAGCGAAATCGGAAAGTATGCGCCTTATCGTATGAAAGACAGGACATGACAAGTCCTCACTTAGACAAGTCGTCACAAGCACCAAGTGCTCACTTGGACCAAGTCGTCATGCTCGCAACCTTCCCATGCCCTTGCTCGCTTGGTAATAGGACCAGACAAGTGCAGCCAAGTGACCCAGCGGAAGAAAAACGCTCGGAACGAGCGCGTCCATCCAAAAAACGCGAAAGGATCCGCACATGTGCAGGAAGTGCAACGTGCGCTCATCATTCGCGAGCGCCGATGACCGACGCTCGCAACCCTCCCACGCCCTTGGTGGTTTGGTATTAAGCCCAGACAAGCGGAGCCACGTTACCCGGCGAAAGAAAAACGCTTGGAACGAGCGCTTCCACCCCCAAAATGCGGAAGGATCCGCACATGTGCAGGAAGTGCAGCAGGCGCTCTTCATTCGCGAGCGCCGATGACCGATGATGCTCGCAACCCTCCCACGCCCTTGCTAGCTTGGTAATAGGCCCAGACAAGCGCAGCCACGTGACCCGGCGGAAGAAAAACGCTCGGAACGAGCGCTTCCAGCCCCAAAACACGGATAAATCCGCACATATGCAGGAAGTGCAGCGTGCGCTCTTCATTCGCGAACGCCGATGACCAATGATGCTCGCAACCCTCCCACGCCCTTGCTGGCTTGGTAATAGGCCCAGACAGGCGCAACCACTTGACCTGGAGGAAATAATACGCTCGGAACGAGCGCTTCCAGCCCCAAAACGTGGAAAAATCTGCACATGTGCAGGAAGTACAGCGGGCGTTATTCATTCACGAGCGCCGATGACCGATGATGCTCGCAACCCTCCCATGCCCTTGCTGGCTTGGTAATAGGCCCAGACAAAGGCAGCCACGTGACCCGGCGGAAGAGAGGTGCTCGGAACGAGCGCTTCCACCCCCAAAACGGGGAAGGATCTGCACATGTGCAGGAAGTGCAGCGGGCGCCCTTCATTTGCAAGCGGCGATGACCGATGGTGCTCGCAACCCTCCCACACCCTTGTTGGCTTGGTAATAGGACTAGAAAAGCGCAGCCATGTGACTCGGCAAAAGAAAAACGCTCGGAACGAGCTCGTCTATCCCCAAAACGCGAAAGGATCCGCACATGTGCAGGAAGTGCAGCGGGCGCTTTTCATTCGCGAGTACCAATTACCGATGCTCGCAAACCTCCCACGCCCTTTGTGGCTTGGTAATAGGCCCAGACAGGCGCAGCCACATTACCCGGCGGAAGAAAAACGCTCGGAACGAGCGCTTCCAGCCCCAACACGCGGAAGGATCCGCACATGTGCCGGAAGTGCAGCGGTCGCTCTTCATTCGCGAGCGCCGATGACCGATGATGCTCGCAACCCTCCCACGCCCTTGTTGGCTTGGTAATAGGCCGAGACGAGCGCAGCCACGTGACATAGCGGAAGAAAAACGCTCGGAACGAGCGCTTCCAGCCCCAAAACGTGGAAGGATCCGCACATGTGCAGGAAGTGTAGCGGGTGCTCTTCATTCGCGAGCGCCGATGATCGATGATGCTCGCAACCCTCCCATGCCTTTGCTGGCTTGATAATAGGCTCAGACAAGCGCAGCCACGTGACCTGGCGGAAGAAAAACGCTCGGAACGAGCGCTTCCAACCCAAAAACGCGGAAGGATTTGCACATGTGCAGGAAGTGCAGCGGGTGCTCTTCATTCGCGAGCGCCGATGACCGATGATGCTTGCAACCCTCCCACGCCCTTGCTGGCTTGGTAATAGGCCCAAACAGGCACAGCCACTTGACTCGGCGGAAAAAATACGCTCGGAACGAGCGCTTCCACCCCCAAAACGGGGAAGGATCCGCACATGTGTAGGAAGTGCAGCGGGCGCTCTTCATTTGCGAGCGCCGATGATTGATGATGCTTACAACACTTCCACCCCCTTGCTGGCTTGGTAATAAGACCAGACAAGCGCACCCACGTGACCCAGCGGAAGAAAAATACTCGGAATGAGCGTGTCCATCCCCAAAATACGAAAGGATCCGCACATCTGCAGGAAGTGCAGCGGACGCTCTTCATTCGCGAGCGCCGATGACCGATGCTCGAAACCCTCCCACGCCCTTGGTGGCTTGGTAATAGGCCCAGGCAAGCGCAGCCACGTTACCCGGTGGAAGAAAAACGCTTGGAATGAGCGCTTCCACCTCCAAAACGTGGAAGGATACGCACATGTGCAGGAAGTGCAGCGGGCGCTCCTCATTCGTGAGCTCCGATGACCGATGATGCTCGCAACCCTCCAACGCCCTTGCTGGCTTGGTAATAAGCCCAGAGAAGCTCAACCATATGACCCAGCGAAAGAAAAACGCTCGAAAGGAGCGCTTCCAGCCCAAAAACGCGGAAGGAACCGCACATGTGCGGGAATTGCAGCGGGCGCTCTTCATTCACGAGCGCTGATGACCGATGATGCTCGCAACCCTTCCACGCCCTTACTGGCTTAGTAATAGGGCCAGAGAAGCGCAGCCGCGTGACCCGGTGGAAGAAAAACGCGCGGAACGAGCACTTCCAGCCCCAAAACGCGGAAAAATCCGCACATGTGCAGGAAGTGCAGCGTGCGCTCTTCATTTCCGAGCGCCGATGACCGATGATGCTCGCAACCCTCCCACGCCCTTGCTGGCTTGGAAATAGGCCAAGGCAAGCACAGCCACGTGACCCGGCGGAAGAAAAATGCTCTGAACGAGCGCTTCCAGCCCAAAAACGCGGAAACATCCGCACATCTGCAGGAAGTGCAGCGGACGCTCTTCATTCGCGAGCGCCGATGACCGATGCTCGAAACCCTCCCACGCCCTTGGTGGCTTGGTAATAGGCCCAGGCGAGCGCAGCCACGTTACCCGGTGGAAGAAAAACGCTTGGAATGAGCGCTTCCACCTCCAAAACGCGGAAGGATACGCACATGTGCAGGAAGTGCAACGGGCGCTCCTTATTCGTTAGCTCCGATGACCGATGATGCTCGCAACCCTCCAACGCCCTTGCTGGCTTGGTAATAGGCCCAGAGAAGCTCAACCATATGACCCAGCGAAAGAAAAACACTCGAAAGGAGCGCTTCCAGCCCAAAAACGCGGAAGGAACCGCACATGTGCGGGAATTGCAGCGGGCGCTCTTCATTCACGAGCGCTGATGACCGATGATGCTCGCAACCCTTCCACGCCCTTACTGGCTTAGTAATAGGGCCAGAGAAGCGCAGCCGCGTGACCCGGTGGAAGAAAAACGCGCGGAACGAGCGCTTCCAGCCCCAAAACGCGGAAAAATCCGCACATGTGCAGGAAGTGCAGCGTGCGCTCTTCATTTCCGAGCGCCGATGACCGATGATGCTCGCAACCCTCCCACGCCCTTGCTGGCTTGGTAATAGGCCCAGACAAGCGCAGCCACGTGACCCGGCAGAAGAAAAACGCTCGGAACAAGTGCTTCCAGCCCCAGAACGCGGGAATAATCCGCACATATGCAGGAAGTGCAGCGGGCGCTCTTCATTCGCGATCGCCGATGACCGATCATGCTCGCAACCCTCCCACGCCCTTTGCTGGCTTGGTAATAGGCTCAAACAAGCGCAGCCACATGACCCGGCGGAAGAAAAACGCTCGGAACGAGTGCTTCCAGCCCCAGAACGCGGGAATAATCCGCACATATGCAGGAAGTGCAGCGGGTGCTCTTCATTCGCGAGCGCCGATGACCGATGATGCTCGCAACCCTCCCACGCCCTTGCTGGCTTGGTAATAGGCTCAAGCAGGCGCAGCCACTTGACCCGGCGGAAATAATACGCTTGGAACGAGCACTTCCACCCCCAAAACGCGGAAGGATCCACACATGTGCAGGAAGTGCAGCGGGCGCTCTTCATTCGCGATCGCAAATGACCGATGATGCTCGCAACCCTCTTACACCCTTGGTGGCTTGGTTATAGGCCCAGAAAAGCGTAGCCACGTCGCCTGGCGGAAGAAAATTGCTCGGAACGAGCGCTTCCATCCCCAAAACGCGGAAGGATACGCACATGTGCAAGAAGTGCAGCAGGCGCTCTTCATTCGCGAGCTCCGATGACCGATGATGCTTGCAACCCTACAACGCCTTTTCTGGCTTGGTAATAGGCCCAGACAAGCGCAGCCACATAACGCGGCGGAAGAAAAACGCTCGAAACAAGCGCTTCCAGCCCCAAAACGCGGAAGGATCCGCACATGTGCAGGAAGTGCAGCGGGCGCTCTTCATTCACGAGCGCTGATGAACAATAATGCTCGCAACCCTTCCACGCCCTTGCTGGCTTGGTAATAGGCCCAAACAAGCGCAAACACGTGACCCGGTGGAAGAAAAACGCTCGGAACGAGCGATTCCAGCACCAAAACGCAGAAGGATCCGCACATGTGCAGAAAGTGCAGCGGGCGGTTTTCATTCGCGAGAGCCGATGACCGATGATGCTCGCAACCCTCCCACGCCCTTGCTGGCTCGGTAATAGGTCAAGACAAGCGCAGCCACATGGCCTAGCGGAAGAAAAACGCTCGGAACGAGCGCTTCCAGCCCCAAAACGCAGAAGGATCCGCACATGTGCAGAAAGTGCAGCGGGCGGTCTTCATTCGCGAGAGTCGATGACCGATGATGCTCGCACCTCTCCCACGCCCTTGCCGACTTGGTAATAGGCCAAGACAAGCGCAACCACATGGCCCGGCGGAAGAAAAACGCTTGGAACGAGCGCTTCCAGCCCCAAAACGCAGAAAAATCCGCACATGTGCAGGAAGTGCAGCGGGCGCTCTTCGTTCGCGAGCGCCGATGACCGATGATGCTCGCAACCCTCCCACGCCCTTGCTAGCTTGGTAATAGGCCCAGACAAGCGCAGCAACGTGACCCTGCGGAAGAAAAACGCGCGGAACGAGCGCTTCCAGCTCCAAAACGTAGAAACATCCGCACATGTGCAGGAAGTGCAGCGGCCGCTCTTCATTCACGAGCGCCGATGACCGATGATGCTCGCAACCCTCCCACGCCCTTGATGGCTTGGTAATAGGCCCAGACAAGCGCAGCCACGTGACCCGGCGGAATAAAAACGCTCGGAACGAGCACTTCCAGCCCCAAAACGTGGAAGGATTCGCACATGTGCAGGAAGTGCAGCGGACGCTCTTCATTCGCGAGCGCCGATGACCGATGATGCTCGCAACCCTCCCACGCCATTGCTGGCTTGGTAATAGGACCAGACAAGCGCAGCCACGTGACTCGGCGGAAGAACAACGCTCGGAACAAGCGCTTCCATCCCCAAAACGCGGAAGGATCCGCACTTGTGCAGGAATTGCAGCGGGCGCTCTTCATTCGCGAGCGCCGATGATCGATGATGCTCGCAACCCTCCCACGCCCTTGGTGGCTTGGTAATGGGCCCAGACAAGCGCAGCCACGTTACCCAGCGGAAGAAAAACGCTCGTAACGATCGCTTCCAACCCCAAAACACGGGAAAATCCGCACATGTGCTGGAAGTGCAGCGGGCGCTCTTCATTCGCGAGCACCGATGACCCTTGATGGTGGCTTGGTAATAGGCCCAGACAAGCGCAGCCACGTGACCCGGCTGGAGAAAAATGCTCGGAACGAGCGCTTCCACCCCCAAAACGCGGAAGGATCCACACATGTGCAGGAAGTGCAGCAGGCGCTCTTCATTTGCGAGCGCCGATGACTGATCATGCTCGCAACCCACCCACGTCCATGATGGCTTGGTAATAGGCCCAGAAAAGCGCAGCCACGTGACCCGGCGGACGAAAAACGCTCGGAACGAGCGCTTCCTCCTCCAAAACGCGGAAGGATCCGCACATGTGCAGGAAGTGCAGCGGGCGCTCTTCATTCGCGAGCGTCGATGTACGTGATGCTCGCAACCCTCCCACGCCCTTGCTGGCTTGGTAATAGGCCCAAACATGCTCAGCCACGTGACCCGGTGGAAGAAAAACGCTCGGAACGAGCACTTCCATCCCCGAAACGCGGAAGGATCCGCACATGTGCAGGAAGTGCAGCGGGCGCTCTTCATTCGCGAGCACCAATGACCTATCATGCTAGCAACCCTACCACGCCCATGATGGCTTGGTAATAGGCCCAGACAAGCGCAGCCACGTGACCCGGCGGAAGAAAAACGTCGTAACGAGCGCTTCCAACCCCAAAACGTGGAAGGATCCGCACATGTGCAGGAATCGCAACGGACGCTCTTCATTCGCGAGCACCGATGACCGATGATACTCGTAACACTCCCACGCCTTTGCTAGCTTGGTAATAGGCCCAGACAAGTACAGCCACGTGAACCGGCAGAAGATAATCGCTCAGAGCGAGCGCTTCCACCCACAAAACGCAGAAGGATCCGCACATGTGCAGGAAGTGCAACGGGCGCTCTTCATTCGCGAGCACCAAATGATCGATGATACTCGCAAACCTACCACGCCGTTGCTGGCTTGGTAATAGGCCCAGACAATCGCAGCCAAGTTACACGGCGGAAGAAAAACGCTCGTAGCGAGCGCTTCCAACCCCAAAACGCGGAAGGATCCGCACATGTGCAGGAAGTGCAGCGAGCGCTCTTCATTCGCGAGCGCCGATGACCGATGATGCTCGCAACCCTCCCACGCCCTTGCTGGCTTGGTTATAGGCCTAGACAAGCGCAGCCACGTGGCTCAGCGGAAGAAAAACGCTCGGAACGAGCGCTTCCATCCCCAAAACGTGGAAGGATCCGCACATGTGCAGGAAGTGCAGGGGGCGCTCTTTATTCACGAGCAACGATGATCGATGATGCTCACAACCCTCCCACGCCCTTGCTGGCTTGGTAATAAGCCCATACAAGCGCAGCCACGTGACCCGTCAGAAGAAAAACGCTCGTAGCGAGTGCTTCCAGCCCCAAAACGCGGAAGGATCCGCACATGTGCATGAAGTGCAGCGGGCGGTCTTCATTCGCAAGCGCCGATGATCGATGATGCTCGCAACCCTCCTACGCCCTTGCTGGCTTGGTAATTGGCCCAGATAAGCGCAGCCAAGTGACCCGGCGGAAGAAAAACGCTCGGAGCGAGCGCTTCCAGCCCCAAAACGCGGAAGGATCCGCACATGTGCACGAAGTGCAGCGGGCGCTCTTCATTCGCGAGCGCCGATGATCGATGATGCTCGCAACCCTCCCACGCCCTTGCTGGCTTGGTAATAGGCCGAGACAAGCACAGCCAAGTGATCCGGCGGAAGAAAAACGCTCGGAGCGAGCGCTTCCAACCCCAAAACGCGGAAGGATCCGCACATGTGCTGGAAGTGCAGCGGACGCTCTTCATTAGTGCGCCGATGATCATGCTCGCAACCCTCCCACGCCCTTTCTGGCTTGGTAATAGGCCCAGACAAGTGCAGCCACATTGCTCGGCGGAAGAAAAACGCTTGGAACGAGCGCTTCCAGCCCCAAAACGCAGAAAAATCGCACATGTGCAGGAAGTGCAGCCGGCGCTCTTCGTTCGCGGGCGCCGATGACCGATGATGCTCGCAACCCTCCCACGCCCTTGCTGGCTTGGTAATAGGCCCAGACAAGCGCAGCCACGTGACCCTGTGGAAGAAAAACGCGCGGAACGAGCGCTTCCAGCTCCAAAACGCGGAAACATCCGCACATGTGCAGGAAGTGCAGCGGACGCTCTTCATTCACGAGCGCCAATGACCGATGATGCTCGCAACCCTCCCACGCCCTTGATGGCTTGGTAAAAGGCCCAGACAAGCGCAGCCACGTAACCCGGCGGATGAAAAACGCTCGGATCGAGCGCTTCCAGCCCCAAAACGCGGAAGGATCCGCACATGTGCAGGAAGTGCAGCGGGAGGTCTTCATTCGCGAGCGACGATGACCGATGATGCTCGCAAACCTCCCACGCCCTTGCTGGCTTGGTAATAGGCCCAGACAAGCGCAGCCACGAGACCCGGCGGAAGAAAAACGCTCGCAACGAGCGCTTCCAGCCCCAAAACGCGGAAGGATTCGCACATGTGCAGGAAGTGCAGCGGGCGCTCTTCATTCGCGAGCGCCGATGACCGATGATGCTCGCAACCCTCCCACGCCATTGCTGGCTTGGTAATAGGACCAGACAAGCGCAACCACGTGACTTGGCGGAAGAACAACGCTCGGAACAAGCGCTTCCATCCCCAAAATGCGTAAGGATATGCACATGTGCAGGAATTGCACCGGGCGCTCTTCATTCGCGAGCGCCGATGATCGATGATGCTTGCAACCCTCCCACGCCCTTGGTGGCTTGGTAATGGGCCCAAACAAGTGCAGCCACGTTACCCGGCGGAAGAAAAACGCTCGGAACGAGCGCTTCCAGCCCCAAAACGCGGGAAAATCCGCATATGTGCTGGAAGTGTAGCGGGCGCTCTTCATTCGCGAGCGCCGATGACCCTTGATGGTGGTTTGGTAATAGGCCCAGACAAGCGCAGCCACGTGACCCAGCGGGAGAAAAATGTTCGGAACGAGCGCTTCCACCCCCAAAACGCGGAAGGATCCACACATGTACAGGAAGTGCAGCGGACGCTCCCCATTCGCGAGCGCTAATGACTGATCATGCTCGCAACCCTTCCTTGCCCATGATGGCTTGGTAATAGGCCCAGAGAAGAGCAGCCACGTGACCCGGTGGACGAAAAACGCTCGGAACGAGCGCTTCCTCCTCCAAAACGCGGAAGGATCCGCACATGTGCAGGAAGTGCAGCAGACGCTCCCCATTCGCGAGCGTCGATGACCGATGATGCTCGCAACCCTCCCACGCCCTTGCTGACTTGGTAAGAGGACCAGACAAGCGCTGCCACATGACCCGGCGGAAGAAAATCGCTTGGAACGAGCGCTTCCAGCCTCAAAATGCGGGAATAATTCGCACATGTGCAGGAAGTGCAGCGGGCGCTCTTCATTCGCGAGCGCCGATGACCGATCATGCTCACAACCCTCCCACGCCCTTGCTGGCTTGGTAATAGGCCCAGACAAGCGCAGCCATGTGACCCAACGAGAGAAAAATGCTCGGAACAAGCGCTTCCTCCCCAAATCACAGAAGGATTCGCACATGTGCAGGAAGTGCAGCGGGCGCTCTTCATTCGCGAGCGTCGATGTCCGTGATTCTCGCACGCCCTTGCTGGCTTGGTAATAGACCCAAACAAGCTCAGCCACGTGACCCGGTGGAAGAAAAACGCTCGGAACGAGCACTTCCCGCCCAAAAACGCGGAAGGATCCGCACATGTGCAGGAAGTGCAGCTGGCGCTCTTCATTCGCGAGCGCCATTGACCGATCATGCTAGCAACCCTCCCACGCCCATGTTGGCTTGGTAATAGGCCCAGACAAGCGGAGCCACGTGACCCGGCGGAAGAAAAACGCTCGGAACGAACGCTTCCAACCCCAAAACGTGGAAGGATCCGCACTTGTGCAGGAAGTGCAACGGGTGCTCTTCATTCGCGAGCGCTGATGACCGATGATACTCGCAACCCTCCCACGCCCTTGCTAGCTTGGTAATAGGCCCAGACAAGCGCAGCCAAGTTACACGGCGGAAGAAAAACGCTCGGAGTGAGCGCTTCCAACCCCAAAACGGGGAAGGATCCGCACATGTGCAGGAAGTGCAGCGGGCGCTCTTCATTCGCGAGCGCCGATCACCGATGATGCTCGCAACCCTCCCACGCCCTTGCTGGCTTGGTAATAGGCCTAGACAAGCACAGCCACATGACCCAGCGGAAGAAAAACGCCCGGAACGAGCGCTTCCAGCCCCAAAACGCGGAAGGATCCGCACATGTGCAGGAAGTGCGGAAGGCGCTCTTTATTCGCAACCGTTGATGATCGATGATGCTCGCAACCCTCCCACGCCCTCGCTGGCTTGGTAATGAGCCTATACAAGCGCAACCACGTGACCCGTCAGAAGAATAACGCTCGTAGCGAGTGCTTCCAGCCCCAAAACGCGGAAGGAACGCACATGTGCATGAAGTGCAGCGGGCGGTCTTCATTCGCAAGCGCCGATGATCGATGATGCTCGCTGCCCTCCTACGCCCTTGCTGGCTTGGTAATAGGCCCAGATAAGCACAGCCAAGTGACCCGGCTGAAGAAATACGCTCGGAGCGAGCGCTTCCAGCCCCAAAACGCGGAAGCATCCGCACATGTGCACGAAGTGCAGCGGGCGCTCTTCATTCGCAAGCGCCGATGATCGATGATGCTCGCAACCCTCCCACGCCTTTTGCTGGCTTGGTAATAGGCCGAGACAAGCACAGCCAAGTGATCCGGCGGAAGAAAAACGCTCGAGCGAGTGCTTCCAACCCAAAAACGCGGAAGGATCCGCACATGTGCAGGAAGTGCAGCGGGCACTCTTCATTCGCGAGCGCTGAGGACCGATGATGCTCGCAACTCTACCATGTTAGAAACTAAGAGTGAATGAGAATGGTGGACTAGAAGGAGAATGAGAGTACAAGTATGTCAAACCTAGAGTTGTGTACCCCCTAGAAGCTAACCCACAATAGCCTACACAAATATAACACATACAATGTTTGACACACCCCCATAGGCTAAGTGGGAGAGAACAAGGGGTCACAGGACCAGTCAAAGCAAAGCAAGACAAGCTCAGGGTGGATCTCAAGGATACCACACAAATTCCGAGCACAAGCAAGTGGTCACAAGACCAGTTCACATGGAGTTTGATAATATAACAAGAGGTACAGTGATCACAACCTAGCAAGTGTAAGCATGCAGGTATATATAGAGAGATCACAGTACAAGCAGAGTCAAGAAGTGAGCAGGTGAGGGAGAGTAGGCACAAGGCCTAGCACAGTACAGAAACGCTGATGGTCACAAGGCTGAAGCGCCTTGGTGAACACATCAGCAGTGTTGGCCCGAGTGGCCACGTACGAGAGACGAAGCTGACCCCTCTGCTGCAGCTCTCGCGCTAGGAAGTAGCGCAGAGCCATGTGCTTCGTTCTGTGCTCCAGTCTGTGCTCCTCACACAAGGCAATGGCTGCCTTGTTGTCGACGTACAGCACTGGAGGAGAAAGAGGCCGCTCTCCGAGGTCGGTCAGCAGGTAGGTGAGCCAGCGTAGCTCCTGGGCCGCCATGGCTGTGGCGTAGATCTCAGCCTCACAACTGGAGCTGAGAACAGAAGAAGAGCGTGTAGAACGCCAGGAAACAGAGCCAGAGCCAAGGCTGAAGGTGTAACCCTGAGACGACCGCTGCGTAGCCTGGTCGTCAGCCCAAGAAGCGTCTGAGTGTCCAGTGAGAACAACGTCGCGCCGTCCTCCAAGCACAAGCCCCATGTCCGACGTACTGCACAAGTAGCGCAACACCCTCTTAGCGGCATCCATGTGCTCCTTCCGGTGACGGCCAGGAGCGACATAGCGTGCTAGGATGCTAAGAGGGTATGCAAGGTCAGGTCTAGTGCAGGTCATCAGGTACATGAGGCAGCCCACAAGCTCTGGATACGGGCCACTCGGCTCTACGGACTCATCCGAAGGCAGAGCTGAGAGCGAGTGACCGGTAGGCAGAGGGGTGGGCTGAGGCGAGGAGTACGTGAAGCGGAAGCGCTGAAGGACCTGCTGCACCATGTGTGACTGAGTCAAGGTGATGGTGCGCTGTGCTCTGTCCCGGGTGATCCGCAAGCCAAGATAGCTTGTCAGCTCACCCAGGTCTGTGCACGTGTGTCTCTTCTGCAGCTCCGACTTCACGTGGTCGAGTGCCCCAGTGTCAGCAGTAGCAAAGACCAAGTCGTCGACGTACACGAGAACGTAGAACGGACGCAGTCCCGACCTTCTCAGCACCAAGGAGGTCGACAGCAGCAGCAGAGGCTACAGAGGGGAGAAGGGGGGAAGGGGAACACCCCTCAAAGAAAGGGGTGCGGGGGTCGCCACGAGAGGCACCTACAGCGACTATGCTAGCCTCAGCTGCAAGTAGTTCCTTCTCGAGAAGGGCAATGGTGAGCTCTGTGGGGCAGCGAGCTAGGAAGTGGTCCCTGACTGCACGCAGAGTGTCAGGGAGGCGGGTGACTAGATGGTAGAGAGTGAGCCAGAGCGGGGGGGGGTTCTTGGCAAGAAACTCATCGGGCATAGCGGCACGGAAGCGGGCCTCACTAGTGCGGAGGTGCGTGATGAGGTCAGCGACTGTGGAGAAAGAGGACAGGTCGGGGAACAGGTAGGGGAGTGAGAGACGGCCTAGTGCGGCAGAGGCAGGTGAGGAGTAGCGGGCAACGACAGCAGTGTACAGTGCCTGTGCAGTCTTGTGCTGGCCAAAGTGCTCGCGCTCATCTATCGGCAAGGAGTTGCGAATAGCAAAGCGAGCGTGGGCGTCACGAGTCTGCCACTGTGAGCGGGTAGTGCTGTCAGCAGTAGCAGAAGGGGCAGTAGCATGGCCTAAGGCGTGATCGTACAGTGAGATGTCTTCCTTGGCAGTGAGCTGTAGGAATAGGTGCAGGTCATCGAGCCAGGTGTCAAACTTCACTGGGCGGCCCTCAGCATCGAAAGCTAGCACAGGAGGGCTAGCCATAGTGACAGTAGGAGGAGCAGCAGTAGTAGTAGCAGAAACAGCAGTAGTGACAGTAGCAGTGACAGAATCAGGGGCGCGGCTCGGTAGGAGGCGCGGCTCGGTAGGGCAGCGCGGCTCGGTAGGGCGGCGCGGTTCGGTAGGGCGACGCGCTCGGGCCGGGTGACGCGGTTCGGTGGGGCGGCTCGGCTCAGCTAGGGAGCGACTAATCGAGGTGGGGTAAGCGAGCTCAGGTGTGCGCAAATCGTGCACAAGTGTGCGGGAAGCGAACTCGGGTGTGCGGTAAGCAAACTCAGGTGTGCGGGGAGGGGGGGGCCGCAGGGCGACGCATGGGTCGACGGGGACGGGCGCACGGGTCCCCGGGGTGGCGAGCTAGCTAGGGCGGGGCCTGGTCGCACGGGGCACGCAAGGGCGGGCTGGTGGGGCGGGGCCGGGTCGCACTAGGTACGCGAGGGCGGTCTAGCTGGGCGGGGCCGGTACGCGAGGGCACGCAAGGGCGCGCGGGTGGGTGTGGGCCGGTCGCACGGGGCACGTAAGGGCGCGCGCTAAGGGGCGGGGCCGGTCCGTAAGAGGCTCGCAAGGGCGAGCGGGGCTAGGCGGGGCCGATCGCACGAGGCACGCTAGGGCGTGCGGGCTAGGCGGGGCCGATCGCGAGAGGCACGCTAGGGCGCGCGAAAGTGAGAGAGAGGAGGGCGCTCGAGGGCGCGACTAGGCGAGGCGCGCGAGGGCGCGACTAGGCGAAAACGGTGGGCCCATCGTTCGGTCCTAGGTAACGACCTAGGCTCGTAATACCATGTTAGAAACTAAGAGTGAACGAGAATGGTGGACTAGAAGGAGAATGAGAGTACAAGTATGTCAAACCTAGAGTTGTGTACCCCCTAGAAGCTCACCCACAATAGCCTACACAAATATAACACATACAATGTTTGACATCCCACGCCCCTACTGGTTTGGTAATAGGCCCAGACAAGCGCAACCACGTGACCCGGCGGAAGAAAAACGCTCGTAGCGAGCGCTTCTAACCCCAAAACGTGGAAGGATCCGCACATGTGCAGGTAGTGCAGCGGACGCTCTTCATTCGCGAGCGCCGATGATCGATGATACTCGCAACCCTCCCACGCCCTTGGTGGCTTGCTAATAGGCCCAAACAAGCGCAGCCACGTGACCCGGGGGAAGACAAACGCTCGTAACGAGCGCTTCCATCCCCAAAACTCGAAAGGATCCGCACATGTGCAGGAAGTGCAGCGGGCGCTCTTCATTCGCGAGGGCCGATGGCCGATGATGCTCGTAACCCTCCCACGCCCTTGCTAGCTTGGAAATAGGCCCATACAAGCGCAGCCACGTGACCCGGCGACAGAAAAACGCTTGGAACGAGCGCTTCTAGCCCCAAAACGCGAAAGGATCCGTACATGTGCAGGAAGTGCAGCGGACGCTCTTCATTCGCGAGCGCCGATGATCGATGATACTCGCAACCCTCCCACGCCCTTGGTGGCTTGCTAATAGGCCCAAACAAGCGTAGCCACGTGACTCGGGGGAAGACAAACGCTCGGAACGAGCGCTTCCATCCCCAAAACGCGAAAGGATCCGCACAGTTGCAGGAAGTGCAGCGGGCGCTCTTCATTCGCGAGGGCCGATGGCCGATGATGCTCGCAACACTCCCACGCCCTGGGTGGCTTAGTAATAGGCCCAGAGAAGCGCAGCCACGTTACCTGGCTTGGAACGAGCGCTTCCAGCCCCAAAACGCGAAAGGATCCGCACATGTGCAAGGAGTGCATCCGACGCTCTTCATTCGCGAGCGCCGATGATCGATCATGCTCGCAACCCTCCCACGCCCTTGCTGGCTTGGTAATAGGCCCAGACAAGCGCAGCCACATGACCCGGTGGAAGAAAAACGCTTGGAACGAGCGTTTCCAGCCCCAAAACGCGGAAATAATCCGCATATGTGCAGGAAGTGCAGCGGGCGCTCTTCATTCGCGAGCGCCGATGACCGATGATGCTCACAACCCTTCCACGCCCTTGCTGGCTTGGTAGTAGGCCAAGACAAGCGCAATTACGTGACCCGACGGAAGAAAAACGCTCGAAACGAGCGCTTCTAGCCCCAAAACGCGGAAGGATCCGCACATGTGCAGGAAGTGCAGCGGACGCTCTTCAATCGCGAGCAACAATGACCGATCATGCTAGCAACCCTCCCACGCCCATGATGGCTTGGTAATAGGCCGAGACCAGCCACGTGACCCGGTGGAAGAATATCGCTCGGAGCGAGCGCTTCCAATCCCAAAACGCGGAAGGATCCGCACATGTGCACGAAGTGCAGCAGGCGCTCTTCATTCGCGAGCACCGATGATCAATGATACTCGCAACCCTCCCACGCCCTTGCTGGCTTGGTAATAGGCCCAGACAAGCGCAGCCAAGTGACCCGGCAGAAGAATAACGCTCGGAGCGAGCGCTTCCAACCCCAAAACGCGGAAGTATCCGCACACGTGCACGAAGTGCAGCGGGCGCTCTTCATTTGCGAGCGCCGATGACCGATGATGCTCGAAACCCTCCCACGCCCTTGGTGGCTTGGTAATAGGCATAGACAAGCGCAGCCACGTTGCCCGGCGGAAGAAAAACGCTCGCAACGAGCGCTTCCAGCCCCAAAACGCAGAAGGATCCGCACATGTGCAGGAAGTGCAGCGGGCGCTCTTGATTCGAGAGCGCCGATGATCGATGATGCTCGCAACCCTACCACGCCCTTGCTGGCTTGGTAATAGGCCCATACAAGCGCAGCCACGTGACCCGGCGGAAGAAAAACGCTCGTAGCGAGCGCTTCCAACCCCAAAACGTGGAAGGATCCGCACATGTGCAGGAAGTGCAGCGGTCGCTATTCATTCGCGAGCGCCGATGACCGATGATGCTCGCAACCCTCCCACGCCCTTGCTAGCTTGGTAATAGGACCAGACAAGCGCAGCCACGTGACCCGGCGGAAGAAAAACCCTTGGAAGGAGCGCTTCCAGCCCCGAAACCCGAAAGGATCCGCACATGTGCAGGAAGTGCAGCGGACGCTCTTCATTCGCGAGCGCCAATGACTGATGATACTCGCAACCCTCCCACGCCCTTGGTGGCTTGGTAATAGGCCCATACAAGCATAGCCACATTACCGGGTGGAAGAAAAACGCTCGTAACGAGCGCTTCGAGACCCAAAACGCGAAAGGATCCGCACATATGCATAAAGTGCAGCAGTCGCTCCTCATTCCTGCGCCGATGATCGATCATGCTCGCAACCCTCCCACACCCTTGCTGGCTTGGTAATAGGCCTATACAAGCGCAGCGTGACGCGTCGGAAGAAAAACGCTCGTAGTGAGCGCTTCCAACCCCAAAACGCTGAAGGATCCGCACATGTGCAGGAAGTGCAGCGGGCGCTCTTCATTCGCGAGCGCCGAGGACCGATGATGCTCGCAACTCTCCCACGCCCCTCCTGGCTTGGTAATAGGCCCAGAAAAGCGCAACCACGTGACTCGGCGGAAGAAAAACGCTCGGAGCGAGCGCTTCCAACCCCAAAACGGGGAAGGATCCGCACAAGTGCAGGAAGTGCAGCGGTCGCTCTTCATTCGCGAGCGCCGATGAACGATGATGCTCGTAACCCTCCCACGCCCTTGCTAGCTTAGAACGATGATGCTGGGGGTGCTGAGCCTGGGGGTGCTGACTCTGGGGGTGCTGAGACTGGGGGTGCTGAGCCTGGGGGTGCTGACTCTGGGGGTGCTGAGCCTTGGGGTGCTGAGCCTGGGGGTGCTGAGCCTGGGGGTGCTGAGCCTGCTCGTGTGGCGTCTGGTGGGACTGGGCCTGGAGGTCCTTCGAGTGCTTCGTCCCGGCGAGAGCCCCTCTCTCCACAGGAGCTGCGCGAGTGGTTTGCTCGGCGCTGGAGCCGTGCTGCTGGAGCTGGAGGTGCTGCTGGAGCTGGAGGTGCTGCGGGTGCTGGAGGTTCTACTGCTGCTGAGGGTGCTGGTGCCGCGGGTCCCGGAAGTGCTCGTCCTGAGGGTGCTGCTGGAGCTACTGGGCCTGCGGGTGTTCCTGGTGCTGGAGCTGGTGGTGCTGCTGGCGTCGGTGCTGCTGGTGCTGCTGGAGCTGGAGCTGCTGCGTCTTCTGGTGGTCCGACTGGAGCTGGAGCTGTTGGGGGTGTTGGCGCTGGAGGTGCTACTGGCGCTGGTGCTTCTGAGGGTACTGGAGGTGCTGGAGTTGGCGCTGCTGGAGCTGGGGGTGCTACTGGTGCTGGTGCTGCTGTTGGGGGTGCTGGTGCTGTTCCTGCTGGTTCTGGTGGCGCTGCGCGGCCGCGGCCGTACTTCGTTCCACTCCTTGAGCAGGTTCTTGGTGTTCCGTCCTCTCTTGGTCCTACTCCTCTCTTAGAGTGTCCGCCGCCTGTCCAGTCTGAGTCACAGTTACAGCCAGCCTCCCCACTGCCTGCTCCTTCTCCCTACACTGGTCCCACTGGAGGTCTTGCTGAGCGTCGTGCGCCTGCGTCTCGCCCTGCGTCGCCTGTCCGTGCTGCTCGCACTGGCGGTCGTGGTTCGCGTCAGCGTCCTCCCCCTGTCCCCGGCACGCACCGGATGTCTCTGCGTCCTTCCACTGCTCCACTGCGTGCCCCTTTGCCTTCTCCTCCTGAGTCCTCTCTTCCTCCTCTTGCTGACCCGGAGTCGGACTCCCTTCGTGCTGCCAGTCCTACTGTCACGCGTCTCCTTGCTACTGTCGTCACTGACCCTTCCTTTGAGTCCACTGCTGCGTCTGCCTTAGTTGCTGAGCTCGTCGACTTCGCTGCTCGTTGTCGTCTAGACTACGCTGCTAGTCTTGTCGCTGAGTCTGAGTCTGTCTGTCCTCCGTCCGTCGGGGGTGAGTGTGCCCTTGGCACGGACGTCCTTGAGGACAGGCAGGAGGAGTTCCAGTGCTTTGCTGCTGCTTCACCTCATCTCGTGTCCATGCTGCTTGCCCCTGAGGGAGACCCGGATGCACCAGACATCCCGACTTCGCGCTCTTACGCGGAGGCGATAGAGGGTCCCTACTCCTCTCAGTGGCAGGCTGCCATGGACGCAGAGATGGCTTCCTGGAAGTCCACAGGCACCTACGTTGATGAGGTTCCCCCACCTGGGGCGAACATCGTCAGTGGCATGTGGATTTTCAGGGTGAAGCGGCCGCCGGGTTCTCCGCCTGTCTTCAAGGCGGGTTACGTGGCTCGAGGCTTCAGTCAGCGGCAGGGAGTTGACTACTTTCAGACCTTCTCTCCCACCCCGAAGATGACCACTCTTCGGGTACTGCTGCACATAGCCGCTCAGCGCGACTACGAGCTTCACTCTCTTGACTTCAGCACTGCTTTCCTGCAGGGCAGCCTGCACGAGGAGATCTGGCTGCGCCGCCCACCTGGCTTCACTGGGTCTTTTCCTCCTGGCACCCAGTGGAGCCTCCGGCGGCCAGTCTACGGTCTCCGCCAGGCACCTCGTGAGTGGCACGACACACTGAGGACTACACTTGCGGCTCTTGGGTTTGCTCCTTCTACTGCCGACCCGTCGCTTTTTGTGCGCACCGACACCTCTTTGCCGCCGTTCTACATCCTCGTGTACGTCGACGACTTGGTCTTTGCCACAGCTGACACTGCTGGACTCGCCCACGTGAAGTCCGAGCTGCAGAAGAGACACACGTGCACAGACCTGGGTGAACTGCGCAGCTACCTTGGCTTGCAGATCACCCGGGACAGAGCACAGCGCACCATTACCCTGACTCAGTCACACATGGTGCAGCAGGTCCTTCAGCGCTTCGGCTTCACGTACTCCTCGCCACAGGCCACTCCTCTGTCTACTCGCCACTCGCTCTCAGCTCTGCCTTCGGATGAGTCCGTAGAGCCGAGTGGCCCGTACCCAGAGCTTGTTGGCTGCCTCATGTACCTGATGACCTGCACACGACCTGACCTTGCATACCCTCTTAGCATTCTGGCACGCTATGTTGCTCCTGGGAAACACCTCCCTGAGCACATGGCTGCAGCGAAGAGGGTGTTGCGCTACTTGTGCAGTACGTCGGGCATGGGGCTAGTGCTTGGAGGGCGGAGTCCAGTGGTCCTCACTGGTCACGCAGACGCATCTTGGGTTGACGACCTGACTACGCAGCGGTCGTCACAGGGTTACACCTTCAGCCTTGGTTCCGGTTCTGTTTCGTGGCGGTCTACCCGCTCTTCTTCTGTTCTCAGCTCCAGCTGTGAGGCTGAGATCTACGCAGGGGCCATGGCTGCACATGAGTTACGCTGGCTCACCTACCTGCTGACTGACCTCGGAGAGCCGCCTCGTTCTCCTCCAGTTCTGTACGTAGACAACAAGGCCATGCTGGCCTTGTGTCGTGAGCACAGACTGGAGCACAGAACGAAGCACATTGCTCTTCGCTACTTCCTTGCTCATGAGCTGCAGTAGCGTGGTCAGCTACGACTTGCTTACGTGGCCTCTCAGGCCAACACTGCTGATATCTTCACCAAGGCACTTGCGCCTTGTGATCATCAGCGCTTCTGTACTCTGTTAGGTCTTGTACCTACTTTGCCTCACTTGCTCACTTCTTGACCTTGTTTGTACCTTGACCTATATATACTTGCACTTGCATGTTTAGCTTTATATATATATATACCTGCATGTGAACTGGCCTTGTGGCCCTTGAACTTGTACTCAGAATGTGTGGTGACGCTCTGATCCACCCTGAGCTTGCTGTGCTTTACTTGACTGGTCTTGTGACCCCTTGTTCTCCCCCACTTTGCCTATGGGGGTGTGTCAAACTTATATGCCATAGTCTGTGTAGGCTGTAGTGGGGTAGCTTATATGGGGTACAACACTCTAGGGTTTGGTACTTGTACTCCTCATGCTGCTCAATGCCATCATCACTCGTTATTCTCACAAAATAGGCCCATAGAAGCGCAGCCACGTGACCTGGCGGAAGAAAAACGCTTGGAACAAGCGCTTCTAGCCCCAAAACGCGAAAGGATCCGTACATGTGCAGGAAGTGCAGCGGACGCTCTTCATTCGCGAGCGCCGATGATCGATGATACTCGCAACCCTCCCACGCCCTTGGTGGCTTGCTAATAGGCTCAGACAAGCGCAGCCACGTGACCCGGGGGAAGACAAACGCTCGGAACGAGCGCTTCTAGCCCCAAAACGCGAAAGGATCCGCACATGTGCAGGAAGTGCAGCGGGCGCTCTTCATTCGCGAGCGCCGATGACCGATGATGCTCGCAACCCTCCTACGCCCTTGGTGGCTTGGTAATAGCCCATACAAGTGTAGCCACGTGACCCGGCGAAAGAAAAACCTCGGAACGAGCGCTTACAGCCCCAAAACGCGAAAGGATCCGCACATGTGCAGGAAGTGTTGCGGACGCTTTTCATTCGCGAGCGCCGATGACCGATGATGCTCGCAACCTTCCCACGCCCTTGCTAGCTTGTTAATAGGCCCAGACAAGCGTAGCCACGTGACCCGGCAGAAGAAAAACGCTTGGAACGAGCGCTTCCAGCCCCAAAACGTTGAAGGATTTGCACATGTGCAGGAAGTGCAGCGGTCGCTCTTCATTCGCAAGCACCGATGACCGATGATGCTCGCAACCCTCCAACGCCCTTGCTGGTTTCGTAATAGGACCAGACAAGCGCAGCCACGTGACCCGGCGGAAGAAAAACGCTCGGAACGATCGCTTCCACCCCCAAAACGCGGAAGGATCCGCACATGTGCAGGAAGTCTAGCGGGCGCTCTTCATTCGCGAGCGCCGATGACCGATGATGCTCGCAACCCTCCCATGCCCTTTCTGGCTTGGTAATTGGACCCGACAAGCGCAGCCACGTGACTCGGCGGAAGAAGAATGCTCGAAACAAGCACTTCCACCCCCAAAACGCGGAAGGATCCGCACATGTGCAGGAAGTGCAGCGGGTGCTCTTCATTCGTGAGCGCCGATGATCGATGATGCTCGCAACCTTCCCACGCCTTGCTGGCTTGGTAATAGGCACAGCCAAGCGTAACCACGTGACCCGGCGGAAGAAAATCGCTTGGAACGAGCGCTTCCAGCCCCAAAACGTGGAAGGATCCGCACATGTGTAGGAAGTGCAGCGGGCGCTCTTCATTCGCGAGCGCTGATGACCGATGATGCTCACAACCCTCCCACGCCCTTGCTGGCTTGGTAATAGGACCAGACAAGCGCAACCACGTGACATGGCGGAAGAAAAACGCTCGGAACAATCGCTTCCATCCCCAAAACGCGAAACGATCCGCACATGTGCAGGAATTGGTGCGAGCGCTCTTCATTCGCGAGCGCCAATGGTCGATGATGCTCGCAACCCTCCCACGCCCTTGGTGGCTTGGTAATGGGCCCAAACAAGCGCAGCCACGTTACTCGGCGGAAGAAAAACGCTCGGAACGAGTGCTTCCAGCCCTAAAATGCGGAAGGTATTCGCACATGTGCAGGAAGTGCAGCGGGCGCTCTTCATTCGCGAGCGCCGATGACAGATGATACTCGCAACCCTCCCACGCCCTTGCTGGCTTGGTAATAGTACCAGACAAGCGCAGCCACATGACCCAGTGGAAGAAAAACGCCCGTAGCGAGCGCTTCCAACCCCAAAACGCGGAAGGATCCGCACTTGTGCACGAAGTGCAGCGGGCGCTCTTCATACACGAGCGCCGATGACCGATCATGCTCGCAACCCTCCCACGCCCTTGCTGGCTTCGTAATGGGACCAGAGAAGCGCAGCCATGTGACCCGGCGGAATAAAATCGCTTGGAACGAGCGCTTCCACCCCCAAAACGCGGAAGGTTCCGCACATGTGCAGGAAGTGCAGCGGGCGCTCTTCATTTGCGAGCGCCGATGACCGATGATGCACGCAACCCTCCCACGCCCTTGCCGGCTTGGTAATAGGCCTGGACAAGCGTAGCCACGCGACCCGGCGGAAGAAAAACGCTCGGAACGAGCGCTTCCAACCCTTGAACGCGGAAGGATCCGCACATGTGCAGGAAGTGCAGCGGGCGCTCTTCATTCGCAAGCGCCGATGACCGATGATGCTCGCAACCCTCCCACGCCCTTTCTGGCTTGGAAATAGGACCCGACAAGTGCAGCCACGTGACCCGGCGGAAGAAAAACGCTCGTAACGAGCGCTTCCAACACCAAAACGCGAAATTATCCGCACATGTGCAGGAAGTGCAGGAGTCGCTCTTCATTCGCGAGCGCCGATGACCGATGATGCTCGCAACCGTCCCACGCCGTTTCTGGCTTTGTAATAGGCCTAGTCAAGTGCAGCCACGTGACGCGGCGGAATAAAAACGATTGGAGCAAGCGCTTCCAGCCCCAAAACGCGGAAGGTTCCGCACATGTGCAGGAAGTGCAGCGGGCGCTCTTCATTCGCGAGCGCTGATGACCGATCATGCTCGCAACCCTCCCACGCCCTTGCTGGCTTGGTAATAGGCCCAGACAAGCTTAGCCACGTGACACGGCAGAAGAGAAACGCTCGGAACGAGCGCTTCCAGCCCCAAATCGCGGAAGGATCCGCACATGTGCAGGAAGTGCAGCGGGCGCTCTTCATTCGTGAGCGCCGATGACCGATAATGCTCGCAACCTTCCCACGCCCTTGCTAGTCTGATAATAGGCCCAGTCAAGTGCAGCCACGTGACCCGGCGGAAGAAAACGCTCTGAACGATGCTTCCAGCCCCAAAACGCGGAAGGTTTCGCACATGTGTAGCAAGTGCAGCGGGCGCTCTTCATTCGCGAGCGCCAATGACCGATCATGCTCGCAACCCTCCCACGCCCTTGCTGGCTTGGTAATAGGACCAGACAAGCGTAGCCACGTGACCCGGCGGCAGATAACGCTCGGAACGGCGCTTCCAGCCCCAAAACGCGGAAGGATCCGCACATGTACAGGAAGTGCAGCGGACGCTCTTCATTCGCGAGCGCCGATGACCGATCATGCTCGCAACCCTCCCACGCCCTTGCTGGCTTGGTAATAGGACCAGAGAAGCGTAGCCACGCGACCCGGCGGAAGAAAAACGCTCGGAACAAATGCTTCGAGCCCCAAAACGCGGAGGGATCCGCACATGTGCAGAAAGTGCAGCGGGCGCTCTTCATTCGCGAGCGCCGATGACCGATGATGCTCGCACCCCTCCCACACCCTTGCTGGCTTGGTAACAGGCCCAGACAAGCGCAGCCACGCTACCCGACGGAAAAAAAACGCTCGTAACGAGCGCTTCCAGCCCCAAAACGTGGAAGGATCCGCACTTGTGTAGGAAGTGCAGCGGGCGCTCTTCATTCGCGAGCGCCGATGACCGATGATACTCGCAACCCTCCCACGCTCTTGCTGGCTTGATAATAGGACCAGACAAGCTCAGCCATGTGACCCAGCGGAAGAAAATTGCTCGGAACGAGCGCTTCCAGCACCTAAACGCGAAAGGATCCGCACATGTGCAAGTAGTGCAGCGGGCGCTCTTCATTCGCGAGCGCCGAAGACCGATGATGCTCGCAACCCTCCCACGCCCTTGCTGGCTTGGTAATAGGCCCAGACAAGCGCAGCCACGTGACCCGGCCGAAGAAAAACGCTTGGAACGAGCGCTTCCGTCCCCAAAACGCGGAAGGATCCGCACATGTGCTGGAAGTGCAGCGGGCGCTCTTCATTCGCGAGTGCCGATGACCGATGATACTCCCAACCTTCCTACGCCCTTGCTGGCTTGTTAATAGGCCCAGAAAAGCGTAGCCAAGTGACCCAGCGGAAAAAAAACGCTCAGAACGAGCGCTTCCAGCCCCAAAACTTGGAAGGATCCGCACATGCGCAGGAAGTGCAGCGGGCGCTCTTCATTCGCGAGCGCTGCTGACCGATGATGCTCGCAACCCTCCCACGCTCTTGCAAGCTTGGTAATAGGACCAGACAAGCGCAGCCACGTGACGCGGCGGAAGAAAAATGCTCGTGACGAGCGCTTCCAGCACCAAAACGCGAAAGGATCCGCACAAGTGCAAGAAGTGCAGCGGGCGCTCTTCATTCGCGAGCGCCGATGACCGATGATGCTCGCAACCCTCCCACGCCCTTGCTGACTTGGTAATAGGCCCAGAGAAGTGCAGCCACGTGACCCGACGGAAGAAAAATGCTCGGAGCGAGCGCTTCCAGCCCCAAAACGCGGAAGGATCCGCACATGTGTAGAAAGTGCAGCGGGCGCTCTTCATTCGCGAGCGCTGATGACCGATGATGCTCGCAAGCCTCCCACGCCATTGCTGGCTTGGTAATAAGCCCAGACAAGCGCAGCCACGTGACCCGGCGGAAGAAAAAAGGCTCGGAACGAGCGCTTCTAACCCCAAAACGCGGAAGGATCCGCACATGTGCAGGAAGTGCAGCGGGCGCTCTTCATTCGCGAGCGCCGATGACGGATGATGCTCGCAACCCTCCCACGCCCTTGCGGGCCCCAAAACGTGGAAGGTTCCGCACATGTGCGGGAAGTGCAGCGGGCGCTCTTCATTCGCAAACGCCGATGATCAATGATTCGGATGATGCTCGCAACCCTCCCACACTCTTGTTGGCTTGGCAATAGGCCCAGACAAGCGCAGAGACGTGACCCGGCGGAAGTAAAACGCTCGGAACGAGCGCTTCCAGCCCCAAAACATGGAAGAATCCGCATATGCGCAGGAAGTGCTGCAAGCGCTCTTCATTCGCGAGCCGATGACCGATGATGCTGGCAACCCTCCCACGCCCTTGCTGGCTTGATATTAGGCCAAGACAAGCGCAACCACGTGACTCGGCGGAATAAAAATGCTCGGAACATGCGCTTCCACTCTCAAAACGCTGAAGGATCCGCACATGTGCAGGAAGTGTTGCAGGCGCTCTTTATTCGCGAGCGCCGATGACCGATGATGCTCGCAACCCTCCCACGCCCTTGTTGGCTTGGTAATAGGCCCAGGCAAGCGCAGCAACGTAAACTGGCGGAAGAAAAATTCTCGGAACGAGCGCTTCCACCCCAAAAATGTAGAAGGATTTGCACATGTGCAGGAAGTGTAGCCGGCGCTCTTCATTTGCAAGCGCCGATGACAGATGATGCTCGCAACCCTCCCACGCCCTTCCTGGCTTGGTGAAAGGCCCAGAAAAGCGCAGCCACGTGACTCTGCGGAAGAAAAAGCTCGAAGCGAGCGCTTTTAGCCCCAAAACGCGGAAGGATCCGCACATGTGCAGGAAGTGCAGCGGGCGCTCTTCATTCGCGAGCGTCGATGAGCGATGATGCTCGCAACCCTCCCACGCCCTTGCTGGCTTAGTAATAGGCCCAGACAAGCGCAGCCACGTGACCCGGCGGAAGAAAAACGCTCGGAACGAGCCCTTCCACCCCCAAGACGCGGAAGGATCCGCACATGTGCAGGAAGTGCAACGCGCGCTCTTCATTCGCGAGCGCCGATGGCCGACGATGCTCGCAACCCTCCTACGCCCTTGCTGGCTTAGTAATAGGACCATGCAAGCGCAGCCACGTGACCCGGCGGAAGAAAAACGCTCGGAACGAGCGCTTCCACCCTGAAGGAGCGCAAGGATCCGCACATTTGTAGGAAGTGCAGCGCGCGCTCTTTATTTGGAGAGCCGATGACTGACGATGCTCGCAACCCTCCCACGCACTTGCTCGCTTGGTAATAGGGCCAGGAAAGCGCAGCCACGTGACCCGGCGGAAGAAAAACGCTCGAAACGAGCGCTTCCACCCCCAAAACTTGGAAGGATGCGCACATGTGTAGGAAGTGCAGCGGGCGCTCTTCATTCGCGAACGCCGATGACCGTCGATGCTCGCAACCCTCCCACGCCCTTCCTGGCTTGGTAATAGGCCCAGACAAGCGCAACCACGTGACCCGGCGGAAGAAATACGTTCGTAACGAGTGCCTCCAGCCCCAAAACGAGGAAGGATCCGCATATGTGTAGGATGTCAAAACATATTGTTTGTTCATGTTACTCTAGGTTTTGTAGGGTTCTTTTTTTAGAGGGTACAACATCTCACTCTCGACAGTCTTGTATCCCTCTCCCTTACCTAATCGACAATCCTCACCTAGCTAGTAGTTCTAACATGGTATTAAGAGCACAATGCTCCTTAGGACCGAATTTTTAAAAGGGCCCACCACTACTATTTCGATCTGCTGCCCGAGTCGCGCCCCTAGGAGAAACGCGAAATGCGAAAACGTGCCCTAGGCGAGACGGTTCCTTTTTCTGCCCTAGACGCGATTTCTCTTCCTAGTCACGTGCGACCCCCCCTGACTCGCCCTAGCTGTCAGTACAGCCCGCGTAGGCCCGTCGTGAAGCCCGTACAGCCCGCGTAGGCCCGTCGCGAAGCCCGTACAGCCCGCGTAGGCCCGTCGCGAAGCCCGTACAGCCCGCGCCAGGCCGTTGCGCAGCCCGTACAGCCCACGTCAGGCCCGCACCCAGCTCGTACAGCCTGCGACAGGCCCGCACGCAGCCCTTACAGCCCGCGCCTGGCCCGCACGCGGCCCGTGTTACTGCTGCACTCGCTGCTGCTGCTACGCTGCTGCGCCTGAACTGCTGCTGCAGTGCTGCTGCCGCATGTACTGCCCTGCTACTGCTGCTACTACTTGCTGCAGCTGCTCCTCCTTGCTGCTACTATTGCTACTTGCTGCAGCTGCTCCTCCTTGCTGCTGCTGCCGCTACTTGCTGCAGCTGCTCCTCCTTGCTACTGCTGCTGCTACTTGCTGCAGCTGCTCCTCCTTGCTGCTGCTGCTACTTGCTGCAGCTGCTCCTCCTTGCTGCTGCTGCTGCTGCTACTTGCTGCAGCTGCTCCTCCTTGCTACTGCTGCTGCTGCTACTGAGCGCCGGCTGCTGCTGCTGCTTGTCGCTGCTGCTCCGCCACTGAATCCGAGCCGCGCCGCCCAACCCGAGCTGTCACTGCTGCTGCTGCTGCAACCACTGCTGCTACAGCTAGTGCTACTGCTGCTGCTGCTACTACTGCACTTACTACAGCTGCTACTACTGCCACTGCTACTGCTGCTATGGCTAACCTGTCAGTTCTTACGTTCGATGCTGAGGGCCGCGCGATTACCTTTGATGTCTGGCTCGACGATCTCCAGCTGTTCCTGCAGAGCGAGTCTAAGGATGGTGTTTCCCTGTTTTTGCACACTGAGGGAAAGCTCCCACCCCCTGCTGCCGACGCTGTAGAGGATTTGTCTAAGTGGCTCATGCGTGATGCAGCTGCCCGCCTTGCTGTCCGCAACCACCTGCCAGTTACTGAGCGCGCGCACTTTAGCCGGCAGAAAACGGCCAAGGATCTCGATGACGCTGTAGTTTCTCGCTACTCCTCTTCAGCTACTGCTGCTGTAGGTCGTCTCATGCTGCCGTACCTGCATCCCGATCTAGCCAAGTTCCGCACTGTCTCTGACCTCTTCACCCACCTCCACTCTAGTGAGGATCGCTTCCGTGCCGCTCTCAAGCCGGACTTTCTCGCTAAGAACCCCCCCTCACAGTACTTCACCCTGTACTTTCTTATCACTCGCCTCCCTGACTCCCTTCGCACTGTCAGGGACCAGTTCCTAGCCATGGACCCCACTGAGCTCACACTTGACTCGCTTGAGAAAGCCCTTCTCGAGGTTGAGAAGAGCACTGTCGCTGTCGCTGCCTCTCGTGGCACCCCCCGCTCCCCCTTCTTTGAAGGGTGTACTCCCTCCCCACTCCTCCCCTCAGTTGCTACCGCTGCTGCAGTCGACCTCCTTGGTGCTGAGGAAGTTGGCGCTGCGTCTGCTCCCAGTGGACGGCGCAACAACAGCAAGGGCAGAGGGGGCAGGGGTGGTGGTGGTGGCAGCAGCGGAGGGGGTGGCGGGGGTGGTGGCGGGGGTGGTGGAGGCTCTTGGGGTGGCTCTGGGGGTGGCGGCAGTGGAGGAGGCGGACAGGGTGGAGGAGGCGGCGGTGGTGGGGGAGGCGGTTGGGGTAGCGGGGGAGGCGGAGGAGGTCGGGGTGGGTCTGGCAGGGGTGGTGGCACTCGTGGACCCTCCCGTGGCTACGGGAGTGGTCAGCAGCTGCCGCGCCTCCCGGACAACCCCACCGACCAGCAGCTCCGTGAGTGGGCTCTCCAGCGTGGGGTCTCTGGTCGCTGCCCTTATGTCCGGCGCACGGGGCCTCTGAAGGGCACAGTCTGCGGGAAGCCGCACACTGAGTACAAGTGCTTCGGCCGTCTTGAGGACGCTTGGGTGACTGAGTACACCGAGGACCAGCAGGTCCCAAACTGGCTGCAGCTGATAGGGAAAGGGGTAGATGTGTTTGCTCTTGACTTTGCTAAGATCAATGCTGCTCTCTATGCTATGTATGTTGCTGATTATAGTGTTGAGGGTGCGTGTTACTCGTGTGTGCCATGCGATGCTGGTGGTGATGCTGCTCCCCCAGGTGCTAGTGAGTCTGCCGCCCTAGGTGCTAGTGTCGCTACTGCCCCAGGTGCTAGTGAGTCTGCTGCTACTGCTGAGGTCTTACACACTTTCACACTTGACTCTGGTGTGTCACGTTGCTTCTTTTGCGACTGCACCACTGTCACCCCACTCACTACACCAGTCCCAGTCTCACTGGCGGACCCCTCTAGGGGCCCCGTGGTTGCACGCCACTCCACTGTCCTCCCGTGCCCAGCTGTCCCCTCTGGCTCTCTGTCCGGTCTCCACCTCCCCTCGTTCTCGACGAACCTGGTGAGCAACGCCGTCCTTTAGGATGTATGGGTTGACACCTTTACTCCTGGAGGTCAGCGTGTGGCGATCTGCACATGCGCCAAGACAGGCCGTCACCTGGCTACGTTCACACGACAGCCGGGGTCGAACCTGTACACACTCACCACAGCGTCTGCATAGGTAGCTGCGTCTGGTCAGGTGGCTGCGTCCAGTCAGCTCGCTGCGTCCTGCTCGTGTCGCCTCCTCACCCACCCTGCGCAGCTTTGGCATCACCGTCTTGGACACCCGTCGCAGCTGCGTCTACGCGGTATGCACTCCCGGATCCTGGTCTCTGGCCTCCCTGCGACCCTGCCCCCCCTCCCGCGCTTGCTTGCGTCGCCGTGCCTTCCTTGCGTCGAGGGGCGGCAGCGCGCCGCTCCTCACTCCTCCGAGTTTCCTCCGACCACTGCTCCTTTGCAGACTCTCCACCTGGACGTGTGGGGCCCGGCCCCCGTCGGTGGAACGGACCAGGAGCGCTACTTCCTGCTGGTGGTTGACGACTACACACGCTACACCACAGTCTTCCCCTTGCGACGCAAGGCGGATGTCAGTGGTGTCTTGATCCCCTGGATCCGTGCTACTCGTCACCAGCTGCGCGAGCGGTTTTGGCGGGACTTTCCAGTCCTGCGTCTGCACTCTGACAGGGGTGGTGAGTTCTCCTCTGGCGTCCTTGAGACGTTCTGCCAGGATGAGGGCATCGCCCAGTCGTTCACGCTTCCGGCCTCTCCGCAGCAAAGTGGGATCGCTGAGCGTCGCATTGGCCTGATCATGGAGGTTGCTCGTACCTCCATGATCCATGCGGCTGCTCCCCATTTCCTGTGGCCGTTTGCGGTCCGATACGCCGCGCATCAGCTCAACCTCTGGCCCCGTGTCTCTGCTCCAGAGGCCTCGCCCACACTCCGTTGGACGGGACAGCCTGGTGATGCGTCGTCGTTTCGGGTCTGGGGCGCGCTCTCCCTTGTTCGCGATACCAAAGCGAGCAAGCTCTCCCCTCGCACTCTCCGCTGTGTCTTCCTGGGCTTCCCCACCGACGCTCCACCCTGGCAGTTCTACCACCCTGCCTCGCGTCGTGTTCTGTCCTCTCAGGACGTCACCTTCGGCGAGTCGGTCTGTTACTACCGACTTCACCCGCACGCGTCCCACCCGGTCCCCCTCGCACCTCTCTTCCTGGTACCAGTCCCCTTCCCGGTAGACCCCCTTCCCCCACAGGGTCCTGCTCCCTCAGGTGTGTCTCAGGTAGACCCACCCCCCATGGATGAGCCAGTTGAGATCTCTTCTGACTCCTCTGACTCACCTGAGGGGGGTGACGCCGTCGCCGACGACACGGCGACCACTCGCCGCACTCCTCGCTTGGAGACCCCCCCAGGTTTCCCGCCACTGCCGTCTTCGCCGCCTCCGCGGCCTGCTGCTGTGGACTCTGGAGCTGAGACTACTGGAGTTGGGGCTGGGGGTGGTGAGTCTGGGGGTGCCCGCTCTCCTCGTCTGGCTACCCCCCCCCGGGTTCCCACCTCTGCCGTCTTCGCCGCCTCTGCAGCCTGCTGCTGTGGACACTAGAGCAGAGACTGAGGGTACTGAGCCTGGGGGTGCTGGGACTGAGGGTACTGAGCCTGGGGGTGCTGGGACTGAGGGTACTGAGCCTGGGGGTGCTGATACTGAGGGTACTGAGCCTAGGGGTGCTGGGACTGAGGGTACTGAGACCAAGAGTTCTGACTCTGGGGGTGCTGCGAGTCCTTCTGGTGTTGGTGTCGTCGGAGCTCCTACCGGAGGACCTGGAGATGCTGGCGCTGGAGGTGCTAGAGTTTCTAGGGGTACTGGAGCTGCTGGTGCTGCTGGTGCTGGAGGTGCTAGAGGTACTGGAGCTGCTGGTGCTGGAGGTCCTGGAGGTGCTGCTGGTGCTGGGGGTCGGAGAGCTGCTGGTACTGGGGGTACTGGAGGAGCTGCTACTGCTGGAGCTGGAGGTGCTGGAGGCACTGGAGGTTCTGGTAGAGGACGTGTAGCTGCTGGGGCTGGAGGTGCTAGAGGTACTGGAGGTCCTGGTGGAGCTACTGGTGCTCTTCGCCACCTCCTCAGTCTTCAGCCAGGTGCTACTGGCTTCCCTGTGGCAGGTACTACTCTTCCGTTGCTGTGTCCACCGGCGGACCAGTCACTGCCGCCACTGCTACCGCACTCCCCACTGCCTGCTCCTGCCCCTTACACTGCGGTGTCAGAGTCACTGACTGATCGTCGAGAGCCTGAGACTCGTGCTTCCACCCCTGAGCGTCGAGAGCCTGAGTCTAGCTTTGACCTTGAGCCTGAGCCTAGAGCTGCTGTCCGTGCTCGTGTTCCTCGTGTTCGTCATCCCCGTGCTCCGGCTGTCCCCGGCACTCGCGATATGACGCTCCGTCCTTCCTCTGTTCCTCAGCGTGTTGTCCTACCGTTGCCTCCTGCGTCCTCTCTGCCTGGCGTTGCCGACCCTCCGTCTGACCTTGCTCGTGCATCCAGTCCGACTGTTACTCGCCTTCTTGCTACAGTTGTGACGGGCCCTACGTTCTCTTCTCCGGCTGCGTCTGCCCTAGTGGCTGAGCTCGTTGACTTTGCTGCTGTGTACCGCCTCGACTACCTTGCGAGTCTTGTCTCTGACCCTGTCCCTGCATGTCCTCCGTCCGTCGGGGGTGAGACTGCCCTTGGCTGTACTGCCCTTGGCTGTGACGTTCTTGAGGACAGACAAGAGAAGCTCGAGTGCCTTGCGGCCGCTTCACCCCATCACGCGACCATGCTGCATGCCCCTGAGGGAGACCTGGATGCACTTGACATCCCCTCCCCACGCTCCTACAGGGAGGCGATTTCGGGTGAGTACTCCTCTCAGTGGCAGACAGCTATGGACGCAGAGATGGCTTCCTGGAAGTCCACAGGCACCTATGTCGACGAGGCTCCCCCACCTGGGGCGAACATCGTCAGTGGCATGTGGATTTTCAGGGTGAAGCGGCCGCCGGGTTCTCCGCCTGCCTTCAAGGCACGTTACGTTGCTCGAGGCTTCAGTGAGCGTGAGGGGGTCGACTTCTTTTAGACCTTCTCCCCCACCCCAAAGATGACCACTCTTCGGGTGTTGCTACACGTTGCAGCTCAGCGTGACTACGAGCTGCACTCCCTCGACTTCTCGACAACTTTCTTGCAGGGTAGCCTTCACGAGGCCATCTGGTTGCGCCGTCCACAGGGCTTTACTGGGTCGTTTCCTCCTGGTACCCAGTGGAGCGTACGGCGATCAGTGTACGGCCTGCATCAGGCGCCCCGCGAGTGGCACGACACACTGAGGACGACACTTGCGGCTCTTGGGTTTGCTCCTTCGACTGCTGACCCGTCGCTGTTTCTACGCACCGACACTACTCTGCCGCCGTTCTACATCCTCGTGTACGTCGACGACTTGGTTTTTGCTACTGCTGACACTGAGGCACTGGCCCTAGTGAAGGCGGAGCTGCAGGACACACTTGCACTGACCTGGGTGAACTGCGCAGCTATCTTGGCTTGTAGATTACCCGGGACAAAGCACGGCGCACCATCACCCTGACTCAGTCACACATGGTGCACCAGTTCCTTCAGCGCTTCGGCTTCCAGTTCTCCTCACCACAGCCCACTCCTCTGTCTACCAGCCACTCGCTCTCAGCTCCACCTTCGGACGAGTCCGTAGAGTCGAGTGGTCCGTACCCAGAGCTTGTGGGTTGCCTCATGTACCTGATGACGTGCACACTACCTGACCTCGCGTACCCTCTCAGCCTTCTGGCTCGCTACGTGGCTCCTGGTCGACAACGAAAGGTGCACTGGGATGCTGCGAAGAGGGTACTGCGTTACTTGAGCAGTACATCGGGCATGGGGCTCGTGCTTGGAGGACGGAGTTCAGTGGTACTCACCGGACACTCTGACGCTTCTTGGGCCGACGACCAGGCGACTCAGCGTTCGTCACAGGGTTACACCTTCAGTCTTGGCTCTGGTTCTGTCTCGTGGAGGTCCACTCGTTCTTCGTCTGTGCTTGGCTCCAGCTGCGAGGCCGAGATCTAGGCTGGGGCCATGGCTGCACAGGAGCTACGCTAGCTGACCTACCTGCTGACCGACTTGGGGGAGCGGCCTCGTTCTCCTCCAGTTCTGTACGTCGACAACAAGGCAATGCTTGCCTTGTGTCGTGAGCAGAGACTGGAGCACAGAACGAAGCACATTGCTCTTCGCTACTTTCTTGCGCGTGAGCTGCAGCAGCGTGGTCAGCTGCGCCTTGCTTACGTGGCCTCTCGGGCCAATACTGCTGATGTCTTCACCAAGGCCCTTGGGTCTGGTGATCATCAACGTTTCTGCACTGCTCTTGGGCTTGTGCCCACTCTGCCTCACCTGCTGGTTGCTTGACTTGCTCTTGTTGTACATTGCTATATATATTTATACATGCATGTTTACTCCTGCTAGGTTGTGATCAGTGTACTGCCTTGCTATTTATGAATCTGCATGTGAACTGGCCTTGTGGCCGCCTGCTTGTGCTCAGATTGTGTGGTGTCCTTGAGATCCACCCTGGGCTTTGCCTTGCTTGTTCTCTTGCTTCACTGGTCTTGTGACCACTGTTCGGTTTGGCTATCCCCTTCTTCACCTATGGGGGTGTGTCAAAACATATTGTTTGTTCATGTTACTCTAGGTTGTGTAGGGTTCTTTCTTTAGAGGGTACAACATCTCACTCTCGACATTCTTGTATCCCTCTCCCTTACCTAATCGACATTCCTCACCTAGCTAGTAGTTCTAACATACGAAGTGCAGCTGGCGCTCTTCATTCGCGAGCGCCGATGACTGATGATGCTCGCAACCCTCCCATGCCCTCGTTGGCTTGAAAATAGGCACAGACAAGCGCAGCCTCCTGACCCGGCGGAAGAAAAACGATCGGAACGAGCGCTTCCACCCCCAAAACTCGGAAGGATCCGCACATGTGCAGGAAGTGCAGCGGGCGCTCTTCGTTCGCGAGCCGATGACTGATGATGCTCGCAACCCTCCCACGCCCTTGCTGGCTTGATAACAGGCCCAGACAAGCGCAGCGACGTGACCCGGCGAAAGAAAAATGCTCGGAACAGGCGCTTCCACTCCCAAAACGCTGAAGGATCCGCACATCTGCAGGAAGTGTTGCGGGCGCTCTTTATTCGCGAGCGCCGATGAACGATGATGCTCGCAACCCTCCCACGCCCTTGCTGGCTTGGTAATAAGCCCAGACAAGCGCAGCCACGTGAACCAGCGGAAGAAAAACGCTCGGAACGAGCGTTTCCACCCCCAAAACGCGGAAGGATCTGCACATGTGCAGGAAGTGCAGCCGGCACTCTTCATTCGCGAGCGCCGAAGACCGATGATGCTCGCAACCCTCCCACGCACTTCCTGGCCTTGTAAAAGGCCCAGACAAGCGCAGCCACGTGACCCGGCGGAAGAAAAACGCTCGAAACGAGCGCTTCCACCCTCAAAACACGGAAGGATCCGCACATGTGCAAGAAGTGCAGCGGACGCTTTTCATTCGCGAGCGCCGATGACCGATGATGCTCGCAACCATCCCACGCCCTTGCTAGCTTGGTAATAGGACTAGACAAGCGCAGACAACTCTGATTGATCAGCCTTGCTTAGCCTGGTAAGGCTGACATTTCAGCCTAGGCTAAAACGAATTTGAGGCCCTGGATTCTAGTGTAATTTTCGTAGTACAGTGAGAATCATGTTGGCAGCTAGGCAGCTGCCAGCCAAGCTTAGTGCAGTCAGGTACACATTTCCCAGTCCATGTTAGGACGACTTGTGACCACATGAAATACACAATAACTAGTCCGGGTTAGGAAGGACGACTTGTGGTCAACAAGAGTCCAGCCAGACTGCAGCATGCAGAAAAGAGTTGGGGTAGCTGCAATGTAAAATGGTGGAACTAATGCAAAGACAAGCAGATAGCATCACAGCAGCACCCGGGGGCTCAGCGGGAGGGCTCTGAAGCGTGCTATTCTTACACGTTGCTGGATATGTTGGATCTGCATAGCAGTTACTACTGCGAGTTGCTGGATGGGTGCTATTGTGCAGAGTAAGGGGAGAATGCGTGGGAGGGGGTGTGGAATGGCGATGCATGGGACTGATGATAGTGGTGGCGATTGTGCAGGTGCTTGTGATGAAGGTGATGGCTTGATGCTTCCTCAATCTGCAACATGCAAAAGAAAACGTACAGGCAGGGGGCAAGGAGGTGAGCTCAGGCACGAGAGCAGGGAATTGGAAAGTGATTGAATGATGAAGCGTGGGGTGAGGGGCTCAATCGGGAAGGCATGCTGTGCTAGGGAGTTGGACAGGAAAGACTGGAACTCAGAGCTGTGAAGGAGTCTAGCTTGGAGGTGCCTCAAAACTAGCTGAGTGGGGAAGGTATGCCGTGCTTGGGAGTTGGACAGGACAGACTGGAACTCAGAGCGTGAAGGATGAGGGCATGCCCCATGCCTGTGCCCTGTGTTGCATACCATGAGAGGCTGCACGCAAGTTAGCATACATGCCCATGCAACAGGTGCATGCCCTTGCCACAGGTGAATGGCCATATGTGAATGTTGACCTTTTGTGTCAACTCAGCTGTGACCTTTCAAACATGCACATGCCACACGTGAATGCTCTTTCAGTACCCACCTCCACCGTTACGTGTGTGATGCCAACCGCCCGGAATGCATCCGAAACCCGCCGCCTCAACGATTGCCGCAGCTGCTGAACCGCCTCCACCCGCTGCTGCTTGCCCCCGGACTCGCTATAAGCATCTCCGTTATGCGCCGCTGCACCTCCGTCTTTGGCCCTATCTTTGAGGCTATCTGGAGAGATGAGCACGTGGATTGAGCCCACTAGCATCTTGGGAGTGAAGGACCAGAAGTGCCGTTGCCGCACCGCCACCACCCCTGCCATCGACTCAATCTGTCATGGGCAACGGGATGATGGGCCAGGCATGGGAACACAAGTGAATGATTTTGATCAATAAGTGACAGGCGTGGTGCATGGAATGGGGCATGGAGCAGAAACGGGGTGACAGTACCTAGTTTTGAGATCCTGAATCTCACTGAACAGTCAAAACTATCTAGTCCCACCCACCAGCTCACCTTCTTCAGGGCAGCTGAAATCTGGTGCTCAGCTGCCCGGGGAACTCTTTGCAGAATGATTTCAGCGGAGTTTTGCAGCAGAGGGATGACAGTGCTGATGATGAGCGCTGATATGAATATGGAGCACGCCTGGTGGTGGTGGGGTGGAGAGAAGGGGGAGATAAGGGGGAGTGGAGGGGCAACGTTGCAGCAGAGGGACGACAGTGCTGATGATGAGCGCTGATATGAATATGGAGCACGCCTGGTGGTGGTGGGGTGGAGAGAAGGGGGAGATAAGGGGGAGTGGAGGGGCAACGTTGCAGCAGAGGGACGACAGAGCTGATGATGAGCGCTGATATGAATATGGAGCACGCCTGGTGCTGGTGGGGAAGAGAGGGGAGGGAAGGGGAAAGGAGAGGAAGGAGCAGCAGAGGGATAACGGTGCTGATGATAAGCACTGATATGAAGGTTTGGAACACGCCTGATGGTTGTGGAGGTAATGGGACGATGGGAAAAGAGGGAGCAAGGCACGAACATGGAACAAAGACCCGGCAAGTCTGCAAGCAAGCACGTGAGCCTTACTGCACATAACACGTTGCACCAGGTCACTCCTCACCGGATTGAACAAGTGTTTTGAGACTTCTCAAAAGAAGTGTTTTGAGACATCTCAAAACATTTACTGCACATAACACGTTGCACCAGGTCACTCCTCACCGGGTCTGTGAGCATCCATCCCTTGTACTTGATGAGGAGCGTCGATACCCCCATCCCCACACTCACATGCCACACACTGCCTGCCATACCCTTGCCCTACCGTACAATCATGTACCCTTGCCATTCTCCTTACCTCCTCTCCCATTCAACCTCTCCTCACCGGGTCTGTGAGCATCCAGCCTTTGTACTTGATGAGCAGGGTCGATATCACCACCCCCACACTACCCAGTGTGTCTGCCAACACGTGCAGGAAGATTCCTGAAAGGAGGCCACGGGTAGGAAGGATTTGGGAGTGATCAGAGTGTGGAGTGACAGCGGCAGTGAGAGGAGGCGGGTGCGTGCGATTGTTGAGAGAGGAAAAGACCCAGCATGTGGAACGAGGGAGAGGAAGCGGAGAAGCAGCATGTGGGGAGAGAGAGAGGGGATGGGGAGAGGGAGAGGGGATGGGGAGAGGGAGAGGGGATGGGGAGAGGGAGAGGGAGAGGGGATGGGGAGAGGGAGAGGGAGAGGGGATGGGGAGAGGGAGAGGGGATGGGGAGAGGGAGAGGGAGAGGGGATGGGGAGAGGGAGAGGGGATGGGGAGAGGGAGAGGGAGAGGGGATGGGGAGAGGGAGAGGGGATGGGGAGAGGGAGAGGGAGAGGGGATGGGGAGAGGGAGAGGGGATGGGGAGAGGGAGAGGGAGAGGGAGAGGGAGAGGGAGAGGGAGAGGGAGAGGGAGAGGGAGAGGGAGAGGGAGAGGGAGAGCCTACCATGCATGTTATGGTCCACATGGGCACTGCCGGATGTGAGCACCTCTTGCACACACGCCTCTCCTCCTCCTCCATGTCCACCTCCCACATCCCCATGCCCATGCCCATGCCCATCCCCGTGCCCATGCCCATGCCCATGCCCATGCCCATGCCCATGCCCAACCCCCTCTCCCACATCCATGCTCAAAGACGAGCATGACGCATCATGAGGCATGACTTCACTCTCATAAGCATGCTCATGCTCATGTGAGTGCCCATTCCCATGCTCATGCCCATGCTCCTGTTTGTGTGACTTTCCTTCCCCATCGGACTTGCTTTCTCCTGCCCACTCCTCAAAATCCAGCCTCACGGGCAACGCCTGAAAACTTTCATCTCCTCCTGCAGCGGCACCCCCTTGCCCTATTCTCCTCCTCGCTTTGTGCACGGCCAAAAGTTTCTCTGCCCCTGACGATGGTAGCGCTGGTGATTCAAACGAAGGTGATGATACTGAAATGGGTGACTGTAAGAGTGATCTGGTGGTGAAGGTGCTGCTGCTCTTGGCATCTTCCCGATTCTCCTGCTCCCAGTCCTCCGCTGCTGCTGCAGCAATCCCCTCATGCCCATGTGCGTGCCCGTTCCCGTTCCCATGCCCATGCCCATGCCCATGCCCATGCCCATGGTCGCATGCATGCTTGTCATCATGGTGACTATGCGATTTATGGTGGTGGTGGTGATGGTGATGATGGGGATGGTTGTTGTCGTCATGGTCATGGTGATGATTACCATCATGCTGTTGCACACAATGGCTGTTGCAATCATGCCCGTGCCCATGCTCATGCCCATGCCCATGGTCATCATCATGCTTATGCCCATGGTCGTGGTGGTGTTGATGCGCCAGACGATGGTCGTGCCCATGCCCATGATCATGATGCGCATGGGAACATGCCCCACTAGGGTCATGCCCATGCTCATGCTCGTGTTCATGTTCATGGTGAGAATGAGAATGGGAGTGGTCGTGGGAGTGGGAGTGGTCATGCGAGTGGGAGTGCGAGCAGCTGCCACCGTGTGCGTGGTGGTGGGCCTCATGGAAGAACACGAGTCCCACCATGTTCACCACCAGGCCCCCCACAGACACCGCCAGCAGGTTCGCCGTTGATATGTCCGGTGGGTCCAGGATTCTGGAGTGAGAATGAGGGAGCGAGAAGGGACAACAAGTGGAAGGCCGGAGGGTGAAGAAGCCAGGATCTAGAAGGATACGTAGAGAGGAGTGAAGCTCTGCAGGCCCAGGAGCGAGCTCTAAAGAAGGCTATGAAATAATAAAGCTGTTTGGTTTGAATGCTCAGCAGGAAACAGTTGTGTTTTCACACGGCTAGCAAGAAACATGCATCAGTTTTGGGAGAATCGAAGCCATGGACAGAAAGAGGGCGCACCTTTCAATGGACTCAAAGACAATGAGTGCGGCGATGAGCAGAGCACTAAGAAGGCTGCATTCAGCCTGATTGCAGTGGATTTTTGAGAATTCTTCTACAGAATCTCGTGCATAATCGAAGGCACACCTTTCAATGGACTCGAAGACGATGAGTGCAGCGATGAGCACTAGGAAGACCGCATTCACAAAGCCCGATAACACCTCAAAGCGACCGTAGCTGCGGGCGAGAAGCCGAGCAGATAGTGTGGGAGCGATGGGATGGGATGACACAAGACATGATTAACAGAGAAGATGGGACACGCACCCATGCAGTGCAGCATGCAGCACAGACACTGAACAAAGCCATTAAGACTCGGACCATGCCAAGAAGCAATTTCGAGATCACAGCAAGAGTGCCTGCCATGCCATCAAGCAATGCACTTCACCTGAACAGGTCACCTGAACTGAAACCTAACAAGTGAACACGGACCCGTCTCAAATTCCTGAAAAGAGATTCACGAACCCGTAGGCGAATTTGGAGGGGGCGTCGAGGCGGGAGATGTAGGAGGCATAGAGGCCGATGGCGAGCGCAGCGCAGTGAGAGTGAGGTCTAAATCAGTGAGCCATGCCATGCCATGCCATACCATACGACAGCACACACAACGCACTTTTCCCAAATAGTTCAACTGCCCTAGCAAGGGTTTCACTGACCCATAGGCAAACTTAGAAGGGGAGTCGAGGCGGGAGATGTAGGAGGCATAGAGGCCGATGGCGAGCGCAGCACAGTCAAAGAGCATGTGACACGCGTCTGATATGAGCCCCAGACTGGTGGTGGTGGGTGGAGGGGGGAACAAGTGGTATGAGGGAGAAGGTCGGAAGAAGGAGACTTGGTGGCCAAATGGGACGATGTCAGAGTGGAACGGAGATGGAGAGAAGGAGAAAGGAGGGGAATTGGTAAAAGTGGTCGTGGGAAGGGAAGTGGCAAGTGCGCACTGCTGTTGAGCCATGGATAAAGTAACGTAGCCCATGTATGCTTGCATAAGTAGGCACTACAAGCTTCATGTGATCAGGCCAGCGTAAAAGGGTTAGCTGGAGCTGATTCAAACAGTAAGCACCTCAACCAGAAGCATTTTAGTCTGAGCTAGGTCAGACCAAGCATACCTATTGGAAAGGAAACCGACCGAGAACTCAACGATCATAAACGCTGCGTTGATGAGGAGAAAGACTGGCAAGGGGGGTGAGGAGGCAGGGCACATGGAATGGGAGGGGATGGCAGGGGAGGGAGAAATGGAGTCAATAGAAGGGTGACGACGACGGTCGAAAAACAAACAAACAAACAAAAAAACAAAGAAGGGTGAGAGAGGAGGAAGAACTGACGGAGGGCCATGTGTGGGAGAAGAAAGAACAGATTTGATGGAACGAATTGGGGAAACACCACTCTCAGTTTAATTCGCATATCTTTACGATTTTTTAGTGGCCCTAGAAAATTGAAAGTGAACCGCTGCATGCACTCTCAGTCTGATTCGCAAAGACGATTGTGTAAACACGAAGAATCACACTAATGCGCTGTGGAGAAGGCATCGTGGTGCTACCAACCCGTAGGTAGGTATGCCCATTGTACTTTGAGCAAGACGGGCATAGACAGAACCGTATCCCCATGCCAGCACGATTGCACTTGCTTGCTATGTAGCCCGTGGCCATACGTACACAAATCGCCATGTTCACTATGATGCGGCCCCTAGCCCATACGTACGCGCAATGCGGCGTGACTTGGAATCGGACATGACGTGGTCCATTGCTCCCTGCGGGTGTGTGCACACCACATCCCACCATGGCAGGAGAGGGCAGGATACCACACGTCAGTCACTCATCCAAGCCAGGTTGTTTTTGCCTAAGTCGGTGAAAAAATAAGAAAGGGTTCAACTACGAAGAGCTAGGAAGAGATATAGAGAGGGGAAAGACAAAACATATGGGAAGAGGCCCCTTTGAATGGACCACCAGGGCGTTCACAAAAAAAAATCTGACACCATGGTTCCTTTAGAACCAGACATACGACGAGCGGTGTGTCCATGTCTATCCAGAGTGGCTACAAGCAGCAAGCCCCTCTGAAGCACTTCAGAAAGGAAAGCCACGTGCGATCACACTCTGCAACAAGAGCCGGGTTTCATCGGGATTCAACCCAAGCCGTCATGCTTTTGATTCATCCGTCCACCAGTTTACCTTGCACCAGCAAACCTGTTTGCCTGCGAAACAGGATGATGGATAGTGCGGGCGCACGTGCTACTTGCTTGAAGAATTGCTTCACTCACTCCTTGCCCGACGCACACATGTGTGTGTGCTCACCTGCAGCATGGCGAGGGCGGCAGTTCTGCGCCTCTCCTTGGCTGCCACCCCATCCTCTGCCAGCGACCCCGCTGACTTGCTGCGCTCTATGGCCGTAGACCAGTGCAGACCTGGTGGGCGGGAGAGAGGGAGAGCAGGGGTGGGTGAGGCACGGGTGAAGGAAGGTTAGCCCTAGAGATTGCTGCATTGTATTGCAGGGACCTGGACATGGACCACTGGAGGACTGAAGTCCAGTGCAGTCCTTGAGGCAGGAATAGAGAGAGTCAGAGGGACGGAGAGAGTGCGCATGGAGGGAATGAGAGAATAACTGAGGTGGGGGGGGACGAAGGGTGTGGCGGGGGCTTGGGTGGGGGAGCGTGAGGTGCGGTGGGATTTGTGGTGGTGGGAAGGGATGTTGGGCAGTTTATGCAGGAAGGAGCAGCAGGGGGGCGTACCAGCGGCAAGGAGGAGGGCGATGAGGACGAAGGAGAGGGGGCTGAAGTGCATTCGGTACACGAGTAGCAGCGCAACCACCGCCACACTCGTCACCAGCAGAGGTGACTATTGGGTCGACTCAAAAGCTTACCAGCAGCAAGGAGGAGGGCGATGAGGACGAAGGAGAGCGGGCTGAAGTGCATTCGATAGATGAGTAGCAGTGCCACCACCGCCACACTCGTCACCAGCAGATGCTTCAGTGACGACGGGCCGATACGCAGCCTGCAAGAGATGGGGAAGGGAAGGGAAAAGGGGGAAAGGGGGGATCAAATGGGGGGAGGAAAAGGGGTAGGGAGAGGGGGGGAAGGGAGGGGAAGAGGGAGGGAATGGGGGTAGTGTCAAAGGAAGGGAGAGAGGGGAGAAACACGGCTGACATAGAAAGGAACACGAGCCCCAGCAGGATCACTTTCCAGGAGCCTCGAACCCCTTTCTCCCCATTCCCCCACTCCATCCCCTCCCATCCTCCCCCCCCACTCCCCTCTTCCCCCCCTCCCTCGCCCTCCCCCTTCCCCTCCCACTCACTTGTCTTCCGCCAGAGTGTCCACATAGAAGGAGAACACGAGCCCTGCCAGGATCACCAGCGCATACACCTGCATCGGCCGCCCCCCCGCTTCCAGGTCCAAGGCTTGCGCTCCCTGGCGGGTGGCGCGGGCGAGAGGAGAAGGGAGGAAGTGGGGAAGCGTGAGAGGAGATGGGAAGGTTTTGAAGCCCCTGGAAAGTTGGCCGCGCCCCCCCGCCTCCAGGTCCAAGGCTTGCGCTCCCTGCCGGGTGGCGCGGGCGAGAGGAGAAGTGTGGGGCGGGGGGAAAGGGTGTGGCAGGAGGGGAAAGAGCACGGGGATGGGAGGGTTTGTGAGGCGCCTGGGAATCGTCTTGTCACATGCCACCACGGCACGGCCATGGCCTGCAGCCGTGGCAGGTGGTAGGGGCGAGGGGGACGGGGGGGGCGGGAGAGAGAAGGGAGGGAGGGGAGTCGAGGAGAGACGAGTGGCGTTTTGCTTTCTCCTGGGTTTGCGGTAAGGTTGAGAGGGGAAGGAGGGGATGGACAAGCGGACAACTGGCGATAATAAGAGAAGAGAATAGATGCGGAGTGCCACAATCACATGCACCCTGCCTCGCCATGTGGCACAGTGACAGTGGCACTCACCCCGCTGAGCTGGAAGATGGCGATAGGAAGGAGGAAGAATACAGAGGACACTGCTGTGACGGCATGCAACCGCTTCTTTTGCTGCGACTGGTGGATGGGAGAGGGAGAGAAAGAGACACGGGTATGGGAAAGGGGGTAAGCAGGCAGGGAGAGCAGGAGGGCATGGTGGGTTAGTGAAAAAATAACCACTCACCCCCGCACTCACCCCCGTGCGCCCACTCACCCCCGTGCTCCCACTCACCCCCGTGCGCCCACTCACCCCCATGCTCCCACTCAAACCCGTGCTCCAATGCAATGCAACACGATGCAATGCATCAGCAGCAAAGACACGCGATGTGGCATTGGTGCTCCGTCTGTACCTTTCCCAGCCGGGCAAGCAATCGTCTCAGCGCAAAGAGCACTCCAGCGGCCACAGGCAGCAGCATGGCCGTCAACGGATTGCCCCCTGCCGCTTCCACCATCCCACTCCCAGACATCCGCGCAACCTGCCACGCCAACAACCCCGCACCTCCCTCCCCTCCTGCCGCCCCAACCCCCACTGCCCCTGCTGCGCCTCCCTTGCTGCTGCTGCCTGTGCTGCTGCCAGTGCTGTCGGCGCCTGTGCCGGCGGCAGTGGCGGCGGCGGTGCTGTCTAGGCCCAAGGGGACGGGGTTGGCAGGAGGTGGGAAATCCGGCGGAAGAGTGGGACCCAGCGGGATTCCCGAGGCGAGGAGGTAGAAGGCAGCCAGCATGGCAATGGCGCCGTACAGCTGCAGAGGGGAAGGGGGAGGCGAGGGAGAAGGGAAGGAGGGGTTGACAGCAGGAAGCAGAATACAGTGGTTGGAACAAAAGTAGAAGCTTTTAATCACCTAAAAATCACCCATGCACAGAGCAATGGCGAATGTAACAGCTGCCCCTCAGCATTGTCAATGACTGGCTTTAGCACGGAGTGGGTGGGCTCACCTTGAGCACGCGGTGGCCCCTCTGCCCGAATATCATGGTGGATATGGTGGCAACCACCGCTGGTAGTCACTTAACCAAATTGTGTGCCTAGGTATGTCTGGGTACCTCCCTTTGTCATGCAACCCACCTCACTCACCTTGAGTACGCGGTGTCCTCGCCGGCCGAATATCATGGTGGATATGGTGGCAACCACCGCTCCTGAGTACTCCGCCATTACAGACCTGATGGGTGGGGAATCAGCAACCGTTCAAGGAGAGGGACGGAGGCCGTGAGGAGGAGGAGCGGGCATGTTACTAGGGAAGGAGTGCAGGTACCAGTTTCACAAACATTTAAGGGAGAGTGCACTCACCTTAGAGGGCCGCACTGCTTCAGACCATACGCCCATGTGACAACAGCGAGCGCCAGCACGCCTCCATTCATCACTGAGATGCCCCACTGGTCATGTGATACAATCGGGGGAGTAGACGGAGAGGAAACAGGAGCGGGAGGCGGGAGAGAGGGAGGGGAGGGAGTGGGTAAAGGGAAGAAAAGGAAATGACGAGGAAAATGACAAAGAAAGGAGAAGGAAGAGTGGCAGGAGCAGGATCAAACCAGAAAGGGTGTGAGCAGGTGGAAGCGCAGTGCACGCCCGCTTTTTGAGTCGACCCAGAAAGAGAAGCACAGTATCGACTACACAGGGAAGATTCACGCCCAGAACGCAGACAGCCCGTGCAGACGCGCTGCCCAGCCGATTTGCCAGAGTATTGGTGGACGAATCACCTGGCAGGGATGCGGCGTTGTCTTAGCATCCGCGCGGCGTCACCTGGGTGTCAGGAAGGCAGAACCTGTGATCACCCGAGTGTGAACGCGGGGCTACCTGGGTGTTGGTGAGGCGTTTTCCTTTCCAGGGCCGTTGGAGGAGAAAGAAGAGGATGGCGGCGCCGAGGAGCGAGAAGAAGGCGAAGAGCAGCACGGACACGTCCGACTCCACCAGGAAGCGGTACGCCGCGAACACCGACAGCACGCGCAGCGACCGCCCGACGACGTAGAAGGCGTGCAACGGCGCGTGCGACTGCTGCTGTACCCTGTGCGGGAGATTTGCGGGAAAAATATTGAGCGAGAAGGGAAACTGAGGCGCGAATGCGAGGTAGGCTGAATATGGCCTAACGGAGCAGGTTTGCTAAGTTGCAGAAACGGAAAACCGGGTTTCTAGTGAAACAGGTGATAGGTGTCGTGTGACTGTAACGAGCGGCCGCACCTTGATATGCCGGGACCCAGGTGCCATCGATTCAGCCGTGCGACGCCTTCGCCGATGGAACTTTCGTCGGACAGCATCGCACATGCGACGGTGGCGCGATCAGTCACAGCGAACAAAGCAACGTGGCGAGCAGAAACACCGCAGGACCAACAGAAACCTTCTTTTCCTCTATCTTTTGTAAGGAGCGGGATCTGTAAAACACTAAGGCGATGCTGCAGTCAAGGCACCTCCTTGACTTCAGACGTCTCCCGGACTCGTGATCACGAAGTCATACAATGGCTCCTCACAGCAGACAACTTTTGAGACGTCTCAAAAGACTTAAGTTGGCTCTAGATTACGAATCACGGAATTCAACAGCTCCTCGCAGGATACGACTTCTCAAAAGGTTAAGACGGTTCCTGGACTCGTGATCACAGAATCCGATGACTCCTCACTGCAGCCGCTTCCATTGGCCATGCATTTCTTATCATATCTTCGATAAACGGATTTTCGACCTCGATGCGTCTCGCAGTTAACCGTAAGAAGTGCAACGTTGCAGATTTTCAGTGCAACGCTATGCCGGCACTTGAAAACGCCAGTGATAACTCATGCGATTGCTAATGCGCAGAATGGCCGGCCCCGAGAGCAGTCAGAACAAAGACGCGCGCTGCTGCGTGAGCCTGCCAGTGCTATCGCGGATTCGAGGATCAACTATAGACTTGAGCGTAAGACTCGAGCGTACGAGGTCCTGGTGGTCCAGGATCGTCGATGTTGGTCTGACAGATCTCCCTCCCGCTCCTGGCAATTCTCAAGGGAGGCAAGATCGAGGCAAAAAGTGGGAGAACTGTTTGTAACGAATCTACAAAACACCATTTTGTAAAAAGGGCTACTCGTTCGGGAAATGTATTTTTTCTGCAAACTGGTTCCACTGCAGAAATCGAGTTCCTATCTTAACGCGGAAAGCCTGAACCTCGTCTTCCCAACTACCTTGGGATCGTCGCCATTTCACCTGATCATTCACAGCCTTTCCATACGACCTGTTGCCCAGCATTCAGGACTTGAAGCACAGCACAATGCGGGTAATCTTCTGGACCATTTAGAATTGAGAGAGAGAAAAAAGGGGGTATTTCTGGACCACACTGCGTTGAGCGTGAACGAATGTACGTTTGTGTCTGGCACAGCGTCGCTAATCAAGGCGCTCAGCACAGACGGCTGCATTGTACGTCGCACTGCAAAGAGAACTGGATGTTGTCGTAGGAAGCGAAACGCGCGCGTGAAGTAATGGCGACTGGCCCCGAGGAGATTCCTGTTTCTGGCGGTGTCGATAGCACTGCTGAAGCCGGTAATGCCGGAAATTTTGGTACAGCAAGCGCACCTTCTGCTGCTGCTAATTCTGGTACTGCAAGTGCTGACGCTGCTTCAGCGGAGGAGCTTTCAATCGCAGAAGCGAGCGGAGCAGCAGAGTCAAACTCCGAGTCTGCTCGACAGGATGCTGGGAGAGCAGAATCGACTCCTGAGTCAACTCAGGAGTCCGGTGAAAACCCACCAGGCGTGGACACAGGTCGAGGGGAGCAAGCGGGGGAAGGACCAGCAGCGCCTGAAGTATCTCGTTTAGAGCCTAAAGTAGGAGAGCCAGTAATGCTGGAATCTGGAAGCACTCTATTGGCTGAGAGCTCAGGACCGGCCAGTTCACCTTTGGAGAACGATAACTCCGCGACTGTGGATGACGGAAACAGCAGGTTAGAAGCAGCGCTACCTAGTGAATGCGACACAACTGCTGATGCTGGTTCCTCTGGTGCTCCAATCCGCACTGACGCGACGATAGCTACTGCAATAATGGCGACGTCAACAAGCGGACTGCCGACTTCGACAGCAGCAGCAGGAGGTGCTGCAGCTGTTGCTCCTGAAAAGGCAGCAGTAGCTGCATCAGCAGCAGCAGCAGACTCATTGGCAGCCCCATCAACAGCCATCTCAACAGCTGCAGCAGTGCCACCAGCAGCAGCAGTGCCACCAGCAGTAGCAGTGCCACCAGCAGCAGCAGTGCCACTAGCAGTAGCAGTGTCAGCAGCAGCAGTGCCAGCAGCAGTAGCAGGGCCAGGAGTAGCAGCAGTGCCACCAGCAGCAGCATTGCCAGCAGTAGCAGCAGTGCAAGCAGCAGCAGCAGTGCCACCAGCAGCAGCATTGCCAGCAGTAGCAGCAGTGCCAGCAGCAGCAGCAGCAGTGCCACCAGCAGCAGCAGTACCCACCACAGCAACAGTTCCCGCCACAGCAGCAGTCCCATGTGCGGACACAGGGGGCGCAACACAGATGCGAAGACGAGCCATCCCTCCTTTGACCCTTGACTTGGACAGCAGCGACGCCACCAGCAGCCAGCAGCAGGGCAAGCGTGGAGGAGGAGGGGATCAAGACACTCCCGATGACTCCTCTAGGGCGCGTTCTTCTGCTCTTCCGTTCCGTTTCGGCATAGGGCTGCCTTTTGGTGGGTTGTGGGAGAGCAGAGTGGTTAAAGCTGTGGCGCCTGTGGCGGAGGGAGTGTGGGAGTGGATGGGGGGGAGTATAACCCCTGTGGGAGTGGATGAGGCGGACGGGGAGGGAGTGCGGTATGAAGTGGTGGGAGGTGGGTTTTACGGGGTGGATGGGGATGAGACGGGGAGTGAGAGCGGGAGGGACACTCCTGGGTCCGCTCGTGCTGGTCTGGAAGGGCTTGGTTGTAAGCCTGTGGGCGATTCAGCCAAGCTTATGCCCGAAGCAGGGCCAGCAGCAGCAGCAGTAGCAGCAGGAACGGGAGGAGACGGAGGAAAAGCGAGAGGAAGAAAACAAAGGGGATGCCTACGATGGTTCTTTCCCAGAGGCTGCCGTAGTAGCCTGGCCTCGTTCTTCACAGGCCACCGCGAGTCTCCTCCCACCTCCCCATCCTCCTCCCCCAGCCGCAAGCGCCGCCGCTCCCGCCACTGCTGCCGTATCCACCCGCTGCTGCTCGTCCCGCTGCTGCTGCTGCTCCTCGCCTCTGCGCTGCTGGGCTTGTATGTGCTGTCTGCGAGGGAGGGCGCGCTGGTGGAGGGGATAAGGAGCGCCGGGGCGAAGGTGCGGAGGGAGAGCCAGCAGGCAGTGCCAGTGGTGGGCTGGGAGAGGAGCGGTGGGAGCGTGGGGCAAGGGCAGGGCGGATGGGAGAAGGTGGGAGGGTTGGGAGGGACGGGCTGGTTGCGAGCGGATGTGGAAGGAAGAGAGGGGGCCACGGGTTTGGGGGGTCAAGTACGGAACCAGGAACGGGAGCAGGGGTTGCAGGGGCAGGGATTGCAGGAGCAAGCGTTGAGAGAAGGCGAAGCGGAAGGGCAGGTGGGAGATGGCGGGGAAAACAGAGATGCGAATGGAGGGGCGGGCGGGGGCATGGCAGCCGACAACGAGCAGGGAGGAGAAGGTGCGGGAGTGGTAGCAGAGGGGATGCATGAGGAGGCAGGAGCAGGAGGAGAGAGTGGGGGAGGGGAACAAGGTGGGGGAGGTGTAGCAGAGGGGGTGCATCAGGAAGCAGCAGCAGGAGGAGAAAGTGGGGGAGGGGAAGGAGATGGGTCAGAGCCCTTGGGTACCGCCACTCAGGAAGACTCAGATCAAAGCGAAGCTCACCAAGAAACACCAGAGCAGCAGGCCAACTCAGAGCAGATCCAAGAACAGCCGGCAGACACGAGCAGCACTAGCAGCGGCGGCGGGGACGGCAGCATCAGCAGCAGCAGCACCACCACCACCACCTCGACCACCAGCAAGCTGTGGCGCCGACCCGCCTCTCTGATGTTCCACACGCGCACATCCCGCCGGTGCAGGGAGCAGCGCAGTATGGCAGCATGCGGGCCCCGGCAGGGTGTGGTGGTCGCACGGGGCAGCCTGGAGCAGCGAATGGAGGCTGTCTGCGCCGCTGAGGCCCTCACTGTGCTCGCCAACACCCGCTTCCGCGCCCTCTGGACCCTCCGCCCCCGCCCCCGCTTCTTCCCCAAACGCTCCCACAGCCTCCCCCAAAGCCGGAACGCGGGGGGGGTGCTTGGGGGAGGGCGGCAGCAGCGTAGGCTATTAGAGGAGATGAGCACAGGAGAAGAGGAACTGAGGAGGCTGAGAGAGGCCAGACGGCGGAGAATGAGGAGGAGGATGAGGAGAGGTGTGGGAGGAGGTGTGGGGGGAGGTGTGGGGGGAGGTGTGAGGGGAGGAGAGGGGGAGGGACAGAAGGGGGAGGCGGGGATGGGGGGGGCGGAAGGGGGTATGGCGGGGGAGGTGGGGATGGTGCGGTTTGAGGACCTGTTTGATGTTCGCATGCCTGTAGACGTGCAGGAGAACGCTACTGAGTTCCTGCTACGACATGTTGTGGCTGGGGAGAAGCTGATGCGTAGAGAGGTGAGTCAGGTCAGGACCCGAAAGACGAACCCTCACTGCCTGCACTCCCACTCTCTGTAGACGTGCAGGAGAACGCCGCTTAGGCATGTGGTGGCTGGGGAGAAGCTCATGCGGCGCGAGGTGAGTCAGTGCTTGAAGCCTCTCAGTGCCTGCACTCTCACGGTTTGGCGACCTGTTTGATGCGCGCATGTCTGTTCAAGTGCAAAAGAACGCCACTGAGTTCCTTCTCAGCTAGGAGCCAATGTGGTGGCTGGAGAAAAGCTCATTCAGCGAGAGGTGAGTCAAGCCGTTAGCTGTCAGCAACATGGCTATCAAAACTCCTTCCGCTTCTCTCCCTCCCCTCCTTCGTCTAGATATCCTTCATTCGCTGCCCCGAGCCGTCAGCCGGCAGGGTGGCATCAGGAGCAGAGCTGCTGAGAGTGGCACCCGACGTGCGCCGCTACGCCCAGGAGGTCTCTCGCATGCGCCAAGCCACTGGCTGGACTCCCCAGCAGGAGGGCATTTCCCAGGAAATGAATTCCCAAGGGTGGGATTCCCAGGGTTCCGCCAGCAGCAACAGCACTAGGGTGGAGAGCGATGCAGACCGGTATGGGCACTGGACGGCGCGGCTGCAGCTGTACACTGTGCGGGGGCTAGTGCTGCCGGACTTTGCCGACCGGCGCGTGGCGTGCCGGTACGAGGAGGAGGTGCGGGTGTGCCTGGGGAAGCTACAGCCGTCCGATGCCGTCCTCTCTCTGATTCGCCAGGAGGAGGAGCAGGAGGGTGGAGAGGGGGAGGAGGAGAGGGAGAAGAGGGAAGGGGCGGGTGATGGGGAGAATGGAAGTGAGGGGAGGGAGGACGAGGAGGGTTCACGAGGGCGAGGAGTGGGGGAGAGGCGGGATGGCAGCAGCATTGGAGAGATTGTTGCTCGGAGCACAGCAGTGTATCTGGAGGTGAGTGCGCTCCACGTGACCACGTCCAACCAGCAGCCAGCTTGCATGGTCACTTTCTACTCCCTCCGGTTTCTCTGCACACCCTACACTGCACCTTCTCTTGCAGTCCCACCTTTGAGACGTCTCAAAAGTCATAGATGGTTGTCCAGGCAGCTCGTGCCCTCTCCCCTGCTGGCTGCCTTCCTCCTGACATCTTAACACCAGCTTCTCCAGACGGTAGGGAATGGAGAGTGACAGCCTCTCCTGACATCCTGGCAATGCAATCTGGCAGCCTCTCCTTGACGTTTGGCATGTTTCCTCCTCCCTCCCTCCCTCTTCCAACCCTCCTCTCCCCACTCCAGCCCACTCCCCCCTGGACGCTTCCCCAGGCCCGTGCGTTGCCCTGTGCGGGCTGTCCGCCTGCTGACCTCCTCAACTGCACCATCCGCCGCATCGCATACCACTACATGCGCACGCACGCCCCTTCTCCTTCCTCTGACTCGTCCTCCTCCGCTTCCTCCCGTGCCCTGCCTGACTTCCTGATCGGCGCGTACTGGCCATCGGATGCTGAGACGCTCATCTCAGCCTTCCATCCGCTTCGTCGGCCGTACCTCCTCAGGCTGACACGTCGGCGCCAGGTGGCATGCCCATCACCACCCCCTCTCGCCCTGCGCCCGGAGCGGGGATCATTGAGATCTGAGGAGCAGATGGGGATGAGAGGAATCAAGTACAGGCGGGTGGGATGGCGAACGCAGGGGGCAGCAAGAGGAGGAACGCAAGGAGGAGGCAGTGGGGGAACACAGGGCGCACAGGCCGCACAGGCCGCACAGGCCGCACAGGGCGGACAGGGCGGACAGGGCGCACCGGGAGGACAGGGAGGACAGGGAGGACAGCAGCAGGAATCTCTAGCACAGCTGTCCCAGCAGCAGCAGGTGCGGTTTGTTGACCCACCGAGAGCAGCAGGACAGGGCGTGGCTCTAGACCTACGAGTGGTCAGTGCAGTGGGCACGGGTACCCAGGGCACTGGCGGAGGCTGGCAGGGAGCGGGCGGGCAGGGGGCGGGTGCACAGGGAGGGGACGGGCAGGGAGGGGGCAGTCAGGGAAGGGACGGGCAAGGCGGGGGCGGGCAGAAGGGGCAGTACTGGGCGATGAAGCAGCGGCTGAAGCAGCTGGCGCAGGAGAGGCAGAAAGCCCTTGAGAGAGATAGATCAGGGGGCGCTCTTGGGGCCTCTGGCAGTGCCGTGCAGGGAGGTTTTGCGCAGGGTGGGGGAGGGGAGGGAGGGGGCGGGGAGGGAGGAAACGGGCAGAAGGGGCAGTACTGGGCGATGAAGCAGCGGCTGAAGCAGCTGGCGCAGGAGAGGCAGCGGAGGAGGGGCGCCCATGGGGGGGACGGTTCAGGTTCAGGGGGCACTGTTGGAGGCTCTGGCAGTGCGGAGTCGAACAGGCGAAGGCTTTTGGGTGCTGAGTCGGTGTCTTTTGAGACGTCTCACGAGTCAGGGGGCGGTATTGGGGGGTCTGGCAGTGGTGTGCTGAACAGGAGACAGCTTTTGGGTGCTGACTTGGCGCTGACGTGGCAACAGCTGGCGGAGTTGCAGGAGGAAGAGGCGGCTCGGAAGGCCGGGGCGTCGAAGCGGAGAGATGACCGGCTGTGTGCTCGACTAAGGGTAGGCATGCAGGGCATGGGGGCATATGGCATGTGGGGCTGTGCATGCTTCCATTCGACATGTGACATGTGACGAGTTGACATCTGACCAAGTATAGGAATGAGCAACCACCACTCCTCATCCGTCCCTCCCCGCCTCCCCTCTTCTCCGTCTCTCCCCATACCTCCAGCTGGCGGAGTTATACTGGCTGTCACGGGCGCAGGCCGTGTTCAGTCTGTACCGCAGCACAGCAGCCGACTTCATCCGCGCCCAGATGGCCTTCCGCCTCCACCACGCTTCCACCTCCTCCTCCTCCACCTCCACCACCACCTCCACCACAAGTGGGGAGGGCGGGAGCGTGGATGATACAAGTGCCACCAGCGCTGCTGCTGACGCTAGTGCTGCTGCTGGTGGAGGGTCGGGTGATGAGCTGAGTGTGTGTCAAGCGCCCCCTGTGCCGCCTGTCATCAAGAGCCGTGCCGCTCGCCACATGATCGTGGATGGTGAGTCCCTCTGCCCTTCGGCTGCTCCTCTGCTGCTCCCATGCTTCTGGTTTGCCTCGCTACCAGACACGCCTCAGTAATCCTGGAATATCAAGTGTCTACCTTCTGCTACACCCTCCAGGTTCCCTCTTGCTCCCTTGTTATCTCCCCCACATCCCCTTCCCTTGTTCCCTCCCCCATATTCCCCCTCTTTTTTTCTCGTTCCTCTCTCCCTCGGCGTTTCCTCAGAGCGCCTGAAGGCCATGTACTGCTACATCCCCAAGGTGGCGTGTACGAGCTGGAAGCTGTGGTTCCAGCAGCAGCGCGGCCGCACCACCCCCGATGACATAGAGCATGTGCACGATGCTGACACCAGTGGCCTGGACCAGCTCTGGTGAGTTGTCACCTGATGCAAGACTTGTCAGTAGCGGACAGGTGGGTAGTGGAGACCTGATGCAATGGCAAAGATGATTCAAGATGGCATGGCATGGCGCATGTGCACGATGCTGACGCCAGTGGCCTGGACCAGCTATGGTGAGTGAGTTGAGACCTGATACAGTCTAAAAAACGGTTGAACATGGCGTGACATGGCATAACGTGCATGATGCTGATGCACCACCCTCTTTTGCTTCACCCTTGGTCCACCACCCTTTCCTTTGCCTTCTGTTCGCTGCCCCCTTCCCCTTCCACATGCCCCCCTTGCTCTGTGTTGTGCAGGCACGCGTTCATGGAGAGTGAGGCCATCCGCGTACTCACCCGGCCGGACATGTTCCGCTTCACCTTTGTGCGCAACCCCTTCTCCCGCGTGGCCTCTGCTTACCTCAACAAGCACGTTGCCTGGGCCGACCCCAAGGACCGCCTGCAGTGGAACAAGGTGCGCACCGCACCACACCGCACCGCACTGCACTGCACTGCACTGCACTGCAGTGCACTGCACTGCACAAATGCACTTGCACTCACAGGCACTCTCTGCCTTCCTCAACAAGCACGTTGCCTCCAATGTCTCCTCTCCCAAGTACAACAGGATCTCCTTCCCTCATGTCACGCCCCTTTCCACCCACCTGAGAGCAGAGATTCTTCGCATGGAAGGGCGCCAGGCTGCTGCAGATCGCACCAGAGGGTGCGGATTACAACATGACATTCGCCACGTTCATCACGCTCGCCCTCGCCACTGTCAGCAAGCACCGTGCCGACATGGAGCCCCACATTGCACCCCAGGTCGGTGCTTTCTTGAAGACTTCTAAGTTGGCTTTTGAGACGTCTTAGAAGTCAGCCTTGCCACTGCCAGAGAGCAAGCACCAGTATGGCATGGAACCCCGCATTGCACCCCAGGTCGGTGTTCTTGGAGACTTTTTGGAATCACCGTTTCTTGTTTTTATCTCCTCACAGCTCCACAAGTGGGTGCACAATCCAACCAACTCCATCCCCTTGCTTCTACCAGGCGGACGTGTGTGACCTCGAGAGCATCAAGTACGACTATGTGGGGAGATTCGAGCAGCTGCAGGAGGGCGTGGAGTATGTGATGAACCACCTTGGCACTTCGCCCTTGCAAGCCTTTGGGGTGGGCAAGGAGGCTCATCGAACCGATGCTGATGTGCGCCAGCGGGAAATGTACACCAAGGTAATGTGATTGATACTGTAGTCTGAAGTGCTGGGGCTTGTTGATGACCTGTTGATATGCACCACTACATGGCATGTGAACTTCTCGAATGTTGCACATTTGCTCTCCATGTTTTCCTTGGTTGCTCTTGTGCTCAGGAAATATACGAGATGGTGAAGGGGCTGTATGCGTCAGACTTCAGCATCCCTCTTAATGGTATACATTACGAGCCTCCAGCCGCTTTAAAAGATGTTTTTGCGCAAACTTCTTACTGAAATACAATCAACAATTCCTTATAATAAACAGTACTAACCAATCACGTCTTTATTGTTAGTGAATTCTTTGCACATTATATCATCAGGACACTTGATACGGCGTAATTCCGCTTTTAGCCGTTGTCAGGTGACTGCTCCCAACAGAAAAACTGCCGTTGCGAGGAGGAACAACCGTGGTTACCCAAAACAACGAGATCTCGCTCGATGGTTTTCGTGCGTGCCAGTGCAATTCCCTCGAGGGGTTGTTCTGCTGACGATGTGCAAGCTTTTCTGTGGAACCAAGTTCATGATTGAGTGCCAGATCCTGCTGTGACACCGAACTCACCCATCCCATCTTAGCTCGAGATTTGGATCCCTACGCCCTTGATTCTCCTCCTGGCCTTGTAAATCGGCTGTCGATCGTAGCTTTTGTTGCCGGATTATTGTTATATTTTGTACAGTCCTGCCGAAGTTACGACATGGAGGGGTTCGACTATGAGGGCTCCCCCTGCAATGGTGTAGGAGAAGAGCAAGAAGCAGCTGCTGGCAAATATGCTCCCCCTGCGGAGGAAAACGGCACCTTTGATGGCGGAGCGAAGCTTCCTCCTCCCTCACAGATGGGGTCCGAGGAGTCGATTTTGCTAAGGTGACGATTAGGTCAGATAGACGAAGATGGTATAGCCTATTGTTCATCGTCGAGCAGCAAGACATTTGTGGTCTCACTTTTACCCTCTGTTTTCGCCATCAGGGAATGGAGGAGGAAGAAGGCCATCGAGCTTGAGGAGAAGGCTCGTATTTCAAGAGAGAAGCATCAACAGGTGAGCTATTTGTGGTAACGAATCAACTTGGTTATTTCGAAAAGACTATGATTATTCATGTTGATTTAAATTCATCTGATGGGGTCCGGGAATGAACATGTCACGAATATTATCAAGTATGGGTGTCGATTTCATAGTCTTGGACCTTACCCTGACTGTTCAGGTGCTGGAGGACTCGAAAGCCGAGCTTGAAGCATTTTACAAGAAGCGTGAGATGCAAGTCACACAGGCCAAGACGAACAACAGGTTCGTGGGTGTTGTTGTTCTGGTCAGGTACAGAATGAGCTGTTTCAGTTCTGATAAGATCTATCATTTCCCGTTCTCAGGGAGAAGGAGAAGGCATACGTGGACAACCTCTTGAGCCTCAACTCTAAGCAGGGTGGGAACTACTGGGAGAGTGTGTGTGCGTTCACAAACTTTGACGTATCCATTAAGAAGGAGAAGGCGAAGAAGAAGGATGAGCCGACTCGCATGTCAACTCAGCTTAACGATGCTAAACCGGGCAAGCATACCGATCTAGCCCGCATGCGCCAGGTAAGCCAAACTGTAGCATCTTCCTGTGTGTCTGACATGTTTTCAGCACAATTCCATGCATAAATTTGTCAAATCTGGTTTATTTCAGGTATTGCTGAAGCTGAAGCACAATCCTCCTCCATCCTTTGCGGCTGCTGCCACTACCGCTGATGCTCCCGCTGCTGCTACAACCACATCTTCCAAGTCATCGAAGTCCAAGGCAGCTGTAAAGTAGTTTTTTCAGCAGTCATTGTTCCAACAGTTTCACTGTGACATACTATTTTTTAGTCGTCTTCGTTTCTTATTCAGGTTGCCTTCGTGATTCTGAAAGGCTTGGTTCTACCATGACTCTCACTACAAAACATTAGTTCTGAATGCATGAACAGTGTAGTCATTCCAACAGCAGCATGACACCTGCCTTGACATTCACAGGTAAGTTACATGGAGAGACACTACCAGCAGCTTCACTGCTGCTACCTCGTAACCTTGTAGCTCTGCATAACAAAAAGGCAACGAGGAAAGGAATCAGCGAGTTTATGTACAGCAGAACTCCTGATAGCCATGAAAACTCGTCACTTACCTTCACTTGTGCCAGCAGTTTCTTTGCGTCAGGGTTTGTCTTGAAGTGGTCTCGTACAGGCTGCACGGCAATGCTCGAGGTCAGGAAAAAGAGCATCATAGTACAAGTGTAATGACAGGGAAGCACTAAGTGGTCCATGGACTCACCTGGAGAATCTTGTTGATTGCTTTGGAAAGCGCCAGCTTGAGGTCACCTGGATGGAGTTTACCATCCTTGTAGTCTGCACACAGCTGATCAGCATCGGTGTAAATCCTGAACAGGGAAAATGGGAAGGGAACAAGGAAGGAGAAGCAGTATGGGGAGATTATGACAAACGAGTCCCAGAACCATTGGGTGACACAATGCACAAGGAGTGCAAGGACCAGCCATCAGCATGCACAACGGTGAGCGATAGCTTGAGAGAAAAAAATCACTATCAACTCACACGTTGCCTCCGTGCTCCTCCTTGCGCTCCACCTCAAACTGCTTGAACCAAGGCAGCACAATGTACTGCACGTAGGCAATGCACGGGTTGCCCTCCACCTCCCCTGGCGGGCAGAACGCCTTCTTGATCTTCACATTCACTTCCGCCTGCCAGAAACAGTGCATGGTGGAAAGTGGAGTGAATTACCAGATATACCAGCAACTAGATACATCAACAACCAAGTGCTCAAGCTTCGGAAGGCACTTTTGGGGTGGTGGCGCCGTGCCTAGGGTGACACTTTCCCCCTGACCAAGATTTCAGCTTAGTCCCCCCACCCGCTGCATCCAAAACGTCTTACCTCCTCGTCCTCCATAAAGATTGCAGAGTTGGGGTCACTCTTTGACATCTTCTCCTGCCCTTGCAACAACCCCGGCAGCATGTCTGCATGCACACCGAACCGCAGACATTGAATGCGCAAAGGAGCCACAGGGGCAAAGCATCAGCAAACGAATACGCAAAACGAACTGAGAGTGTATCATGACGAGATATAAAGAGCACAATGCCTCTACAGCCAGCGGTGCAGCGCTACTGAACAAAAAGAACAAAGCGCTTACGGTGGGAGAGGATGATGGGCTTCATCTTCCTCTTGATGTCGTCGCAATACTCCCTCGCCAGCACATTCACCTTGCGTTGGTCCATGCCCAGCTGACAGATGTCCGCCTGCGATTCGGACATGCGACAGATACAACAATGGATGGAGTTCATATGTGTCACGGCAATAGCAACGCAACAGAGACTTTGCAGGCAGACGGTCTGACTCTGGAAACGGAACAGGACTTCATTCATGTGAGGCGAACTCGACGGTAAAGATGTTGACACACTGCATTCACAATCCGAGGCTCTGTTCTGAGAACTGGACAGGAGGTGAGTTGCGACAAGAGGCATGCTGACCTTGAGGAAGAAAATGTCGGCACACTGCATGCAGGGGTAGAAGATCTGCGCTGCAGATAGCTCGTCCGTCTCACTGCGCCCCATGATCTGTGAACACCTGAGGGGCTCCAGGGAGAGGGTGGATGGCAGGGAACAAGAGGAACAAGGGGAGAGAAAAGAGAGAGCGACTTTCCTGCTGAGGAAGAGCAAGGCCCATGCGACCCATACCCACACTAAACAAGGCATCTCCCCTTGCTTCATCTCTGCACAACCCCGTTTCCTGTGCTACCCCACCCACCTGAGAATCCTTGGCAGCTTGTTCTTCCTGGCAATATCCATGACCAGAGGCCAGTACTCGCCCGCACGCCCGTTGATCTCCTCAGACGACCAGAGGAACTCCACGCGTGTGAGATCCATGCCCACTGCGCGCCACACCTCCATCATGTAGCGACCGACGGTCTGGATCTTCTTGAGATCGCCGCCCATCTTGTTGTTGAGCTGCGCGAACCAGTCCGCCACCCAGAACTTGAAGATGCATCCTGATTGGGTCAGCTTGTTCACGTTCAGTGCTTTCATCACTCCCTGAAAGACGGAGGATGGGAGGGAGGGGTTGGGTGTGATGGAGTGGGTTGAGGGACGGTGATGTGGTGGGCAACCAGTCCGCCACCCGGAACTTGAAAGTGCATCCTGATTGGGTCAGCTTGTTCACGCTCGGCGCTTGTTCATCACTCCCTGGGGAAGGTGAGGGAGGAGGAGGGGAGGGAGTGGGGTGATGGGGGGGTTGTAGTGGGGGGGAAGTGAGGAGAGGTTGAGAGAAAGTGGAGTAGGTACAACCAATCCGCCACCCAGAGCTTGAAGATGCATTCTGATTGGTTCAGCTTGTTCACGTTCAGCGCTTCCATCATTCCCTGAGGGGGGGTGTGGGGGGGGATGAGGGAGGGGGAGGGGAGGGGGAAGGGGGGGGAAAGGGGGGGGGGGGGGGTTGAAAAGGAGGGGAAAGGAGGAAGGGGGACGGTGGAGTTGGGGGAAGCGGTGGAGAGACGTGCGACTTACTTGAGCGTTGTGCGACTCGCATGAGCGACGTGCGACTTACTTGTGCGAACCACTTGAACGCCGTGCGACGTACCTGTGCGATGTGCATGCGACCAGACGGTTCAAAGCCGTCGTAGGCGACGGGGTCCTTCTTTTTTAGCAGCAGGTTGCGCAGCTCGTCCTCCTGAATGCACTCCTCCCCCACGCTCCGCACCAGCGCGTACCGCTCGTCCAATGTCATCCTGCCACGTGGACAGCGAAAGGGGGGAATCGAGCTCGTTTTGAGTGGAGGCAAAGACGGAAACAAACTTACCGAGAGCGAGGAAGAGAGCGAGAGGGGGAGTGAGGGGGAGCGCGAGGGGGAGAGCGAGGGTGAGAACGCAAGTGCGCAACCCTGAACCCATGCTACGCCGTCCGTCATGCATCCCAGCAACCGAAACCAACTCTTTCGGAGTCGGAGCGACGACACGAAGGCGATCGCTCTGAGTACCAGACGCATAGCGCTGCCCGAAAGCGAGTGGTCAAAACGGACCAGCAGGGAAAGGGTGAAGGAATTAGAGAGAATCTGATCGCACCCATTGAACGATCCTGCAAGCTGATCCACGTCAGCAGCGGGAGCGGGAGTGGAGGTCTCTGGTGCAGCCTGCGCGGCTGCCGCCGCGTCGGATCCTTCCGCAGACATTCCGCAGCGGTAAAAACTCGGAAAGATTCGATATGGGAGAAGTGGGAGAAAGTCGGGGGAGCTGGAAACAAATAAGTTACCCTTATACGTAAGAGCCTGGTGGGTCGTTTGTTACGTAAGACCTCGTACTCCCGAGAACGTGGCTTGGAGGGAGGCGTGGAATCGGAGTTGCAATTTCGCTAGTTTTGAGATACCATGTGGTAGCACTCGTTGACACAATATTTTCCCGTGGCGAAGGTCGCAGTAGCGCAACCTGCATTCCACTTTCCTGTAATGTTTCACGCTTTCGGTACTCCCCAGGTCGTGTTTCGAGCGACTAATGACCTTTTCAGTATTGACAGCTCCTTTACCCAACCTCACATTGTGGCTCTGTTGCTAGGTGCATGGCATCTAAAGATGGGCCACCAATCCAAATAGCAAGGACTTTTTGTACAATACCTTGAGTGCCCTCCCTACGCAACCCGTGGCCTGGTCTAAAGACCTAAGAGTCCCAAAGTATCTAGTTTTGTTTTGTGCACCGTGCATTAACCACGCCGTCTATTCCGACCAGCACGGGCCTTATTTACTTTCCCAAAGAGCTCGAGTAATCTTGGGGGAGGTGAAAACGATATGTTGTTCAGCGGCACGTTCATGTCTATGGAGAGAAACTCAGTTGCTTCGTCATACGCGTTCTGCAAAACCACCAGCCAAACAGGAAGAAATCACGGCATGAAAATGGTGTACACAAGTGACATGGAACCACGGGTAATGATACCAACCACACTGACATGAACTTACCTGGTCGAATAGATCAAGGAATTTGTCGCGAGCATTAGTGGGGTGCGCTGATTTCCCAATGGAGAATGCTTCAGACGTGATAGTGCGATTCAGGCGCTGCATCACCACCGGCACATCCTCCGCCAGGTTCTCAAAATGACCCACAAAGTCAAACCGAATGTCGTTGAGCCTGCACACATCCACCTGAAAACAGAAATAGTTTTCAGAGAGGGGTTGGGATGGGAGGGGAGGTGGGGGGAGTAGGGAGAGGAGGCAAGAGGCGAGAGTATTCAGTTGGAGTTTTCCACAGTCTGGTGCATTATGAGCACAGCAGTTTGTCAGCAGGGGGAAACAAATCAAGTCAAACCAACTTCTGATAGCGGATCAACCTGCACTCGTCCACAGTCCACCCGGGCAACAACCGGCATCCAGCATGAAAAGGAGAGGGTGGTGGTGAAGGTGAGGCACACGGCAGGGAGTGAGGGAAAGCAGGAGGGGGTGCACTCACAGGCACACATGCTAACACAAGGCCCAGGCTTTACAGGGTATGGTAGGGGCACTACCTGAGGGGCAACGTCGGGTAAGGCAGGCACCCACCTGGGGGGCAACATGGGGGTCCATGGTGCGTCGTCTCCTCTTGAACATGGTCCGCAGCAGCCCCACAAAGTCCCCAAACTGCAGCAAATCCGATCCCCCTTGATGCTCCACCAACCACTGGAACGGCCGCGTCCCATGGAAGAACCTCTTGTTCCAAAACGCCCGCCCCTGCGGCGGCCCCCCGTTCACATGCTTGTTCAGGTAAGCGGACGCCAGGCGCGCGAACGGGTGGCGCACGAACGTGAATTTGAAGAAGTCCGGGCGGGTGAGGAGCGCCATGACGGCAGATTCGGTGTATCCGGACGCGAGCACGTGCAGGCCTGAGTGCTTGGGGTCGTGGGCGAGGTAGACGTCGGAGATGTTGGGCAGGTTGTGCTGCTGGCGGAACCACACCTTCCAGCTCGTGCACGCTGCCTTGGGCACAAAGCAGTATATGGTCTTTAGCTCCTCTGATTAATGGGGTTGGCAAGGAAGGGAAATGAGAACGTCAGATGGGGAGTTGGGGGAGTGGATAGGGAGCGGGTTAAGGGTCCGAAAGTGCCAACACCATTTTCCAAAGAACGCCATTGTGGTAATCAGCAGGGATAGATGAGGGGTAAGACGGGTCACTGGACCCATATTATGCGCACAGAAAGCACTCACCATCCACAAGGTACTGTCGCAGGAACCACATGTTCTTGAAGGGCGCCAGCTCAGGGGCTTCACACACTGACGGATCCCCCACAAACGAGGATGCAGACAGGGCCGCCGTGGAGAAACCAGCTTCCCCCAACGAACCACCAGTTTCGCCACCTCCAGATGCCACAGCAGCATCAGCGGCAGCAGTAGCATCAGCAGCAGGAGCAGCAGCCGCAGCGTGTAAGTTCTGGTTGATCCGCGCCCTGGCCCGGGCGGCAATGAAGAGTGCCTCCACAGAGGGACGCGTGTGGAGCAGCCCTCGAGCAGACGACAGCAGCAGCAGCTCTGCTAGTTGCAGCTGCTGACACTCCGTCAGGTCAGCAGCAGCAGCGCTGCTCGTGCTGCCAGTCCCACTGCCAGTGGTGGCAGTCGTGGTGGTACTGCCAGTACCACTGCTGCTCGCGGTTGTGCTGCTCCTGCCTTTTCTTCCGCGTCTGCTACGGCTGCTCATGTGGGTGCCGCCACTGCTGCTATCACTGTTGCCTATTTCTTTCTTCGTGACTTGCCCAACCCTCTCTTCTCCTCCCGCCTGCTCTTCCGCCCTCGTTTCCTCTTCCCTTTCCTCCCCCTGCAAGTCTTCTGCCTCCTCACTCCCCTCACTCCCTGCATCCTCCGCATCTCCTCCCTTGTCAAGCACCCATCTTCGCCGCACTGCCTTTGCTGGAACCCCTTCGCCCTCGCTGTTCTGCCCGTCCGCGCTCTGCTGCTCGCTCTCCCTTCCAACCTCACCCTCATTCTGCTCCCCGCTCCCGGTTCCCTCCTCCTCCTCCCTCTGCTCCTCGCTTTCCAGCTGCTCCTCTCGCTCGCTCTCCTCCTCGCCCTCGCTATGCTGCTCGCTGTTCTTGCTGGATCGTGGAGAGGAGGTAGAGAGAGGAGGAGGAGAGGGAGCAGAAGAAAGGGAGGCGGAAAGAGGGGGAGAGGCAGGGCAGCCCAGGTTGATGCGCTTGCGGGTGTGGGGGAGGAGGAGCGGGGCGCGCAGGGGATGGAAGGTGCCGGCGACTGTAGCAGCGTCTGTAGCAGAGGCAGCTGCTACAGTGAAGTCCACGTCAGACGAGTTGGACGGCACGCGCAGGTAGCGCCACGTCAGCGTGCGAAGCGTGCAGTTGAGTAGAGGGTCCTCAGGGCACCCTCCGCACGTGCCACTTGGCATCACCTGATTGGCCTGTCAATGAGCACAAAAAATAAGACAAAACTTTGAGCAAAGGATCATGCATCGTTGAATGCTTAGAACGTGAATCTAGAAGAGAGCACCACCGACATATCTTGGTCCCTCGCTCACCTCAAGGTACACTGCTGTACTCGATTTAAGCCTGGAGAAAAGTGACACTGTGCTTCCTGCTCCTTCGGCCTCATCCTCCTGCTCCTCCCCCAGTTCTCCATCCAGTAATTTGCTGACACGTGGCGAGGGCTGTAGAGCTCCCAGGCATGACTGGAAGAGGCGGAAGGTGGAACATGCCTCGGGGGGTGTCTGGGGGGAGAAGCACAGGGGACGGGGAGGGCGGGAGGAATGTGCGAGAGGTGGAGGAGAAGATTTCAAAGGGAAGGGGCTGCGAGGTTGTGGGCGAGCATAGGATGGTGAACCCATAATATGCGAAATCTACCACTGGTTTGAGGGCTCGAAGCATTTAATTGCAGCCCCTTTTGAGGCGCCTCAAAATGTTTGAGCATCAATCGAATCTCTAGGCTGCTTAAAACTCTCAACTCGCATCGTACCAGGTTTTAACTTACGCCCCCTGTTACCTACCCAATCCTGGTGCCTGAGCGTCTTCAGATGACGTGGCACTCGCAGCGACACCTTCCAGCCCGGATGCACGAATCCCGTGCCAGGTGTCGCGCTCCCGTTGGTCGCATCTTCCGAGCAATGAGGCACGTTCACCTAGCACGAACGATGGGAAGGAACGACGAATGTTTCAAGCGGTGGAGAGTGAATGGACGAGGGGAGCGGCGAGGAAGAGGGACGCGGAATCTACGAGGAGCGTCGGGAGAGGACGACTTTGTGAGCAAGGTTCATTATAACAATCATTGATAGAGTAGAGGACGATTTCACAATCAGGCGGAGAATGCGACTGTGGAGGCGCTTCGAAATACAATATGCCAAGAAGTGTCATCAGGTGGACGGGACGGAGAAGTGGCTTATCCACATGAGCAGCCCTTCCCCGTCCCGTCCACCTGATTAAGTACTCACTGTGATTTCCTCCAACCCTTCCTGCGATTCGCGCTCTCCGTCTCCGCCGCTTGCCCCTTCCGACACGGTCACATCCGGCCAAGACTCCGCCAGTCCGCGGGGAAGCTCCATTCGGCTGCGCGCGGGCGGACCTTGAAACAGCGAGCGGAACGCCACATCCGCATTCCCCCCTTCCGCTCCGCGTTCTGCTCCTTTTTGCGCCCACACTATCGAAATGCGCATGGCCTCTCCTTCCGCTCCCCCCGCCCCTGCGCGAAGCCCAAGGCGCGTACCCGCGGGTTGCGTCCACCCCTCCCCCGTCCGCTGCTGCTGGCGGCGCCACAGCGCTGCCGCCACCGCGGGTGCGAGACAGAGGGTCTGCATTCGCGCGGGAAGATCGCCCTGTCGGGGGAACGCGGAGAAGAAGGTTGGGGGAAAGCGGAGAAGAACGTTGGGGGAAAGCGGAGAAGAACGTTGGGGGAACGCGGAGAAGAACGTTGGGGGAACGTGGAGAAGAACGTTGGCAGAGCATCGAGAAGAACGTTGGGGGAACGAGGATACAAATCGGTGGGAGAACGCGGAGAGAAATTTGCGCGGAGGCGTGTCAAGCAGTGACTGCGACATGCCGCTGATTGGCCGTGGAATTGACACGTTACTGTAGCCTGTGAACCGTTGATGTAACTTGTGAGCTTACCCTAAGAGCTGTGAGCAAGGAGCCGTACGATCTACCCTTTACAAGTTCAGGAAAAGACTACACGTTACTCGTTAGTACCTCCGCTATGGCGACAGCCACGCCGCTATTCGTCTCCGGCATGCTGCTTCGTTCCGCGCGAATCTCATATGAGCTCCCATCTGTCGCCGCATCTGTCGCCACATTCGTCGCCGGAAGAATCGGCAACGAGGAGGACGCGGAAAACGCGGAGTTAAGCAGCAGCTTTTGCGGGGATTGCGGCGAGACTATCATCACAGCCGCGAGCGCTACAACAACCGCCGACGCGAGAGCTAGCGACACGAAACACCCGAACCGCACGGAGTCTGTGAAGTCTTTCTTTCCGCGGAGCTTCTGCCAGTATCCGGGGCTCGGGATCGTGGGGGACCAGCGGCAGGCTGCAGCGCGGGCGATGCTTCCGCCATCGCGGCCGTGATACTCTGGGCTTCGCACCATTGCTGCGATACTTTAAACACTTTAAAAGCTTCCCAAGGGAACCGGAGATGTTGTATAATCAAGCGACGACCGTTTGAGGGCGTTCGAAGAGGAGGTCCAGACTAAACACGATTACTCGACATTGTTTCTCCCTATACCGTCAACGATGTGGAGGCTAGACTTTATTCACTAATTTCTAGTCGCATCGATCAAACCAACCTTGCCATGTCGCCACTGATCAGTTGAGGGTGCGCCCTCTAAGAGCAAGGAAAGAAAAACGAGGGGAGTGGTGGGAATTGCGATGGTTGGACCGCCCGTTTCCAGATTGTGCCTTGGACGAAAGTGTAGCGAGAGAACAAGCTGGTTGGGTGCAAGGTGGTCATTCTTGAAGGTCCGACTCAGATAAGTCTCGTCACCGCACTGAAACACTGAAAATATTCTCAGAACCGTTCGAAGACACGTTCAACCACGTGAAGCTGGGACCTAGGATCTGGTGATAGGTTTGGCTGAGGGGAAGGTACACATTCACCTTTCCGCCTTGAAAATCGGCTGCTTGAAAATGGGTAACCGTGAGGCGGAAACTGATTGGTTGCGACTGACAGCCCTTGCGACTCATGCGACACCTCCCCCCCTCGTCAATCTCTCACGTAAACCCTTTACCATTCGTGTCGCACACCAGCAAATTCGTCCCAATTTCGTCGGCTCCTGCGCGTTTGCGAAACAGGTCTCGTTGACGTTGCCGCGCGCCATGGTGTGGGTGGCAAGGCGAGGCGAATGAACTTGCCGATTGACATGCTGCATTGTGCGACTCGGGCATTGGGAGTGGGCGCGCTAGATTCGCGAGGGGTAGGGCAACAGTCAACCACAGAAGTCACTCGCACACAGCCAAGGTCTTCAAGCGACACACAAAATCATGGAACTCCACAACAACAATAATAATATGAGCGGGTGCATTTGCACCAGCCATAACATAATATATATTATATATTTAACTCGTTTCAGACCCAAACTTTTCCACTAAAGCTTGTGGTGGTCCATACTCCAAACCAATTAAAGGAACACTGAAATCTGTCTTGTATGCGACCATAGCAGCCTCAAAAGCTCCCTGCACATCACATAAGGGAAAACAAATGTTGGTTGTGCATATTCCCTCGATTATGCAGCTCCAAAGAGATGGTTTGTAGACCTTTTAGACTCACCTGGTCATATAACTCGAGCAGCTTATCCGATGCATTAGTTGGGTGTGCACCATGGCCAATATTAAACGCATCTTTTCCCTCCTTCCCGAACTGCCGCATCACTTTTGCCACATCCTCCTCTAGATTCTCAAACCGCCCAATAAAGTCGTATCGGATCGAATTCAGCTTGCACAGGTCGATCTGAAACTTGCAGACAAACAAGTAAGCATAGGGTGTTAGCCAATGAGCACATTGGGAGGGCATGGCTCTCAAAAGGACAAATGACGCAAGGAAGGAATGCAAGAGGGGAGGATCGAGAGAATGGAAGATGGGGTGTCTGAAAGGAGTGAGGGAAATGGGACGGAAGGCAGAGGAAGGGTGGGGGGAGCACCTGGGGGCGGACATGGGGGTCCATGCGTGCTACATAGCGCGTGGCTTGCATCTGGAGGAATGACACGAAGGTTGAGAAGGGGATGAAGTCGCTGCCGTACTGGCTCTTCATCAGCTCGTTGTACGCCTGCAGCCCTGCAAAGAAGCGCTGCAGGCAGGGAGAGAGAGGCAGGGAGAGAGGGGCAGGGAGAGAGGGGCAGGGAGAGAGAGGCAGGAAGAGAGACGTAGAGAAAGAGGCAAGAACGGGGAATGTTTTTCGGTGCGCTCTCAATGGTCTGGCTCTTCACAGGCGCGTTGTATGCCTCTAGGCCCGCAAAGAAACGCTGAAACCAGGGGGAGAAAGAGGCAGGGGAGGGAAATGTAATTTTGAGGCAGCTCAAAAGTATGGTTTTACGCAGGCGCATGCACCGTACAAAGCAGCGCTGCAGGCAGGGAGAGAGAGGCAGGCGAGGGGAATGTGGGGGGTGAATGGATTGAAGAGTGGAGTTGACAGGAACAGTGGGGAAGAGAATGTAAATAGATAAAAGGGGAAAGGAAGGATGGGGGAAGGGATGGGAGTAAGCAACGCACCACACACAGCACATCAGCCACACATCACGTTCCAGTCGGTTCCAGCTTGTTCCCTCCATCCTTTATGTTCTAACACACATGTGGAATATTATCAGAGAATAGCCCTCACCTCATTCCAGTACTTGCGGTCGTGCGGATACCCCCCCCGTCCACGTGCTTGTTTAGATACGCCGACGCAACGAATTGAGTGTGAGCTAACTCATGGAGAACCCTCACCTCGTTCCAGTACTTGCGGTCGTGCGGATACCCACCATCCACATGCTTGTTCAGATACGCCGACGCAATCCTCGTGAACGGGTTGCGCACAAACGAGAACTTGAAGAAGTCGGGCCGCGTGAGGAAGCGGATATTCTCGTGCTCCTCAAACCCGTATCCCATAATGCTCAGCCCGCTCTGCTGCGGGTTGTGTACGATGATCCGCTCCGGCACGCCGTATGACTTCATGCCGCCCACCCGCTTGGACAGCTGCTGGCGGAACCACACCTTCCAGCTCGTGCAGGCCGCCTTGGGCACGAAGCAGTACACCGCCTTGAGCTCCTCTGTGGGGCGGAGGAGAGAGGAGATAGCAGCAGATTCAATTGGAGGTTGGGATGTTGCATGGGATAGAAGGGATGGGAGGCACTTAAGGCAGCAACAGCGGCAGATTCAGCACCTTGTCGCAAAGACGGGCCAGCACCAGGAATGCACGCGTGCGGGCAGACATGTGATTCCATGCATTTAGAGCGAATGCAGTTACTTCCGGTTATGTCACGTGGGGGGCAAGGCAAGCTCACCATCGACGAGCATCTGCTGCAGGTAATTCTGGTCCACAAACCCATGCACTCACCAGTACATGTGCGGACAGGAGTATGCATAGCTATGCATAGTCATGCACAAAAACAATAGAAACTGGGTCACGTCAAGCACAAGGCTGAGGCTCACCATCCACGAGCATCTGCTGCAGGTACTTCTGGTCGACAAACCGAGCAACACGTGGAGCAGCGCACACACTCTCCTCCACCACAAACTCTGCTGCCAGAGAGGAGACTGCAGCAGGGGCATCCGCGCTGCTGCTGTGGCTCGCCCGGTGCCGTCTCCCCTGGGCAGCAATGAAAAGTGCCTCTATAGAGGGCCGCGAGTGGATGAGCCCTCGAGCCCACGACAGCAGCAGCAGCTCCGCCAGCTGGTGGTGTGTGATGGAAGGTGATTGAGGGATGGGGTGCAGAGGGCACAAGGTGAGAGAAGGGGGATGGAGAAGGTAGAGAGAGAAAGCCGACAAAGAAGGCGGTGAGATGGTGGATGGTGGGATGGAAACCGCAGGTGATGGGAAGGCTGTGATGCATGCATACATGCACCCATGCGTGCATGCCGCTACATCCATCCATGCATACGTACGTCCATGCATACGTACGTCCATGCATACGTACGTCCATGCATACGTACGTCCATGCATACGTACGTCCATGCATACGTACGTCCATGCATACGTACGTCAATGCATACGTACATACATGCATACGTACATACATGCATGCATCCATGCAAGCACCAGCAACCATGCCTACCTCCAGTTGACCACAACTCCACTCGTGCCCTTTCGCCCCGCTTGCCCCACTGCCACTGCTGCTCGTCCCACTGCTGCTGTTCTCACTATTGTCGCTTCCAGAACTGTCAGATGGTGAGACAGACTTCTTCTCCTGCTCCTCCTCTCCCTTCAGACCCAACAGTCGTCGCGACGATGATGCTGGCGATGATGGCGAGGAATCAGAAGAAGCAGATGCAGCAGAGCTGGTGATGGGCATTGACGTTGAGGCAGACGAGGAGGAGGAGGGGGGGGAGTGGGGGGAGGAGGAGAAGGAGGAGGAGGAGGAGGAGGAGGAGGAGGAGGAGGAGGAGGAGGAGGAGGAGGAGGAGGAGGAGGAGGAGGAGGAGGAGGAGGAGGAAGAGGGAGGTATTCTCAAGGGGCAACCCATGGCCGTTCTTACAGCAGTGTGGGGGAGGAGGAGCGGGGCGCGCAGGGGATGGAAGGTGCCTGCGACTGTAGCAGCGTCTGTAGCAGAGGCAGCTGCTACAGTGAAGTCCACGTCAGACGAGTTGGACGGCACGCGCAGGTAGCGCCACGTCAGCGTGCGAAGCGTGCAGTTGAGTAGAGGGTCCTCTGGACACCCTCCGCACGTGCCACCTGGCATCACCTGATTGGCTTCCAGATACACCGCCGTGCTACGTGCTAGTCTCTCCCTAAATCCCTCCTCTACCACTCTCCCCACTTCCTTAGTCTCCCCTTCAGACCTCCCAGCAGCTGCTCCCGTTTCCCCCAGCGCTCCCTCCTCCAGTAATCTGCTCACACGTGGCGAGGGCTGCAGAGCGCCCAGGCACGACTGGAAGAGGAGGAGGGCGGAACATGCCTCGGGGGAGGTCTGGGGGGAGATGCGGAGATAAGGGGTAGGACGGGAAGGGGAAAGGAAATCGGAGAAGGGGAGAAAGGAAGGGTTGGGGGGACTGGGGGAGAGGAAGGTCCAGAGAGTGGGGGGGGGGGGGAAATCCGATTCCTCCCGCTGACGCTTAGTAGCGCGAAAAACGAAGAAGTTCCAGAGAGGGGGGGAAAAACTTGTGGCGAGGAGTGCAGTATGGTGGCAAACTAAGTTCGAGAAAGACGCATGGCGGGGGAAATGAGACTTAGAAAGTGTTTAAGTAGAATTGAGACTCCGAGTAGCTTACCCATTCTCTGCTTGCCACGTGGCTTAGTCCAGAAGGGACCCACAGCGACAACGACAATCCAGGCACCTCCGCGCTGCTGCTGCTGTTGCCACTTGTCGCGCTCGTATTGGCCGCCGACCCCTCGTCTACACAGGCCGGCAACGAGACTTGCACCTCTTTCCGTGATTCTAAAAGAGGAGCAGCAAAGGCTGATCCCTTTACAGTCACACTCGGCCAAGCAGCCTTATCCGTCTCGTCTAACCGTAATGCATCTACACCGGGAAACCCGCTGAATAAGTCCAAGAACCCCTCCCCTGCGGGTCCCTTCTTGGGACTGCCGCCAGCGGAATCAGCAGCACTTCCGTCCACGTCAGCATCCGCGACCGCTGAGTCACTCCACACAACGGCTACCTCCCTCGCCTTATCCCCTTCCTTCTTCCCCGCATCCGCCTCCCCCGGTGCGCGCGCGCCCCACACCGCGCTGACGGCGGGCGCAAGGCAAAGCGCCTGCAGGCGTGCGCCTAGGTTGCCCTGGGGAAGAAGAAGGGGGGAGAGGGGGGGGCGGAAGTAAAGAGGGATGCGGAATCAGGAAGGGCGGGGAAGCGTGGATAGAGAGACACGGAGCGTGAGTATGCGTATGCACTTCACCGAGCGTGGGTACACATGACACATGCGTACAGGCATGACAGCGAGGGAGTGTCTGCCAGTGAGGGTCGCACCTCGGCCATAGCGATCACTGCAGCGTTGCTAACTCCACCACCTGATGTCGCCCCCACCTCCCCTGATGCCGACTCCGCCTCCCCAGATGCCGACTCCGCCTCCCCTGATGCCGCCCCCGCCTCCCCTGATGCCGACTCCGCCTCCCCTGATGCCGGCCCCGCCTCCCCTGATGCCGACTCCGCCTCCCCTGATGCCGACTCCGCCTCCCCTGATGCCGCCCCCGCCTCCCCTGATGCCTTTGACTCTCCCGCTGCTGCTCTTTCCCGTACGACATCCGCTTCCCGTGCGACATCCGCTTCCCGTGCGACATCCGCTTCCCGTGCGACATCCGATTCGGCTGCCTGTGCCCCTCGGCTGCTATGTTTCCCCTCATGCGCGCCAGCAGCTGCCTCCGCCTTCCCCCCGACCTCCTCCTTCTGCCGCGTATCGCTACCAATCTCACGCCCTCCCTCCCCCGTCGTGTTCTCCTCCCGCGTGCCGCTCTCCTGCCGCGTGCTGTCGGTATGCAGCGTGCTGCTGCTATCCCGTGCACTCTTCTCCTTCCCTACGTGATCCTTTTCTATCCCCTCCTCCCGCCGCTCATCACGCTGCTCCTCCGTTCTGCTGTCTGATCCCTTCAATTCCCCCTCCTCGCCTGTCTCGCCTCTCTTCTCGCGGGTGTCATTCTTCGCTTCCTTGGTCAACCCGCCAACCTTGATCACCATCTCTTCCCGCTTCTTCCCTTTCTCCTTCTCCGCAATCTCAACAACCAGTCCTTTCCCCTTTTTGCTACCCTGATCACCCGTGCGCCCCATTACCGCCGCATCCTCTCCTCGCTTTTCCCCCGCCTTCGATTTCTTCGATTTTCCCCGGTTGCCTTTCCGCCGTTTCGCTTCCCCCTTGTCTTCTCGGACCTCTTCCACAGTCACCACCTCCCCGGCGAACGCGCCTCGCCAGCTATCCACCCCGTCGAATTCGTTTCCGCCATCCACGGCGCTTTTGCCGGCGCCGATACCCTTCGCACTATCTTTCCAGTCGTGGCTAGTGATGGCTACTGTGACATCACTCGACGACGAGAGAAGGTTCCGCGAACCCTGCATGTTCTGTGGGAGCGAAAGCTGCACGACTCTCCCCATGGCTGCTAACGAAGCGACAAACACTATGGCGAGGACAACTCCGATTGCGATAAATGAGTGGATCCCCGCAACCGGCGCCGTCGACGAATCGTCGCCTTTTACGCGTTTCGAGCCGCATTGACTTGATTCCTCCAGACTGAAAAGGCGAAAGTTCCCCGAAAGAGGGCTCCAATTTCTTTTCCCGCTGCGGTTGGTGGAACCCGTGCGAAGCGGGCTCGCGATAGGCTCATCGAAAGAGTTGCGGGTTTGCGCTGGTAGCGGCGAATACGCACGCCGCTCCATGACTAGAGGGAATTTTGTATTGGCTCGATCCGTCGCTCGAGTGGTCAACCTTTCCTCAACGAGCACTAAGGAGCAAAGTGTGTACGAATCCGCATTGAGCGTGTCGACATCCTTCGATTAATTACAAGATGGCCCAGCAGTACTGGTGGAGGTTTAGTGTGAGATGCGTCACGTAGGAAGAAAGCCAAGTCACCATGCGACCTGGGAAAAAGGCTGCTGGTGATTATATCAGCCAGCCAGCCCTGGCTGTTGAATTGATCCAGGTGCGAGCGGGCGGGAGAGGAGGAGAGACTCGAGGCGCATGTGTGCAACGCGAATGTCAGGTCAGCTCATGCCCACCAAGCCTCGAGGTTGTCAGGCAACCCGTAGCTAGAAGTCCTCCAGAATGCACCTGTTGGGGGAAATGCGACACGGAACCTCTTGGGGAACATCGATTTCCGAACTTCTATTAGGTCCGGGACCCGTAGGCACTCCCCCAAACAAGGTTCTGTTGGCTCTCACAATGAACCTCCGAAGCTGCGCCCAACCAAGCTTCAGCCACTCGTACACCAATGGCAGGCAAGTTCAGGGGTCGGTTCGGAACCAAAGGCAAACAGGTCGAGCCTCTCTATCCGAGCCTCTTCATCCCCGTGGTTTGTCAGGCCAAAGCCGTGCGACATCGCCACGAAGTACTTAGGTGTGGTATTGAGCGACTCGTTGGAGCATGTTTGGTGCCACCTAGCCAATGGGACGATGTTCGGCGGAACAAGTGCCAAGTGGACACACGCAAAATGGATTCTACGACTTTGGCGGCTTTCGTGCAGCGACGTGCGAGCGATAGACGGCGTTTACTGCCGGATGTTACCTCCACCTGGGGAATAGACAACTCATTGGCTGATATAATTACAATAGCACACCTGTAAGGAATTTTCTCGATATCCCTTAGCGCGCCCTGCAACATCGCGTACAGCAGCAGCCGTTGTTCGCCCGTTACTGCTAACGGGGCTTCACCGACTTCGCGCGCACTGTTTCACCAAACTTCGCACTGCTGGCCTGGCCGTGTCGGCCTACGCTTCGGGACTAGCCCGAGCCTCGCTTCCAGCGTAGCACTAGCTAACTCGCATGCACCGCGTTACCGTTTGCATGTTTTGCGTATAAATGTTCGCTCATGCCTTAGCTCACATCTTGTACTCGTTTGACACCTTGGTGCAATTCTCGCTACTTCGGTTCATTGCACCCGTAACAACACCTCAGACTGAACAAGCTTAAAACTGTTCGGCTGAAAAAGGCCCTTCGGATCTTTGCAGGACAGAATTCAAGAGTAGGATGATGTAGTAGCGGAAGCGTTTAATAAAAGGATTGTGAACCACCTTGCGCTGGTATGTGAGGGCAAAGTTGATTGATTAAAGTAAAGAGATACAAACTTTTATAAGGATACAGGGATACAGGGAATATAAAAAGATACGGTTAATAACTGTTTTACTGTTGCTGTTGCTGTTCGATACAGTGTCGACTCGGGCAACTGCTCAGTATCGAGACAGTTGTTTGTCCTTGCTGTCGCACTGTACTTGTCAGGTCAAAGGTCGCTGACCTTTGACTTTCGCGTAACCTCCAGCGGTTGTTCAACCTCCGAGGGTTGACTCGCTTGATGCTTCGATGTGATCTGCTTCGCTTTTGTCTTGGTGTTTCGACACGACAGAGGCGCTTTAAATTAATTGTTTCCAACACTCCCCTTCGCTTCTGGAGTGTCGCTGCTGGTGACGTGGCTCTGTCCAGTCAGCAGCATACAATGTTCGAACTTCGACTTTCCGAGCTTCTTGGTCAAGTAATCAGCTGCCATCTCGGATGTGGGGCAGTAAGACAGCTCAAGTCTCTGTGAAGAATGAGGAATGAATGAACTAGCACAAGGTTGGGTACAAGTAGGAAACCCTAGGAAAATGTATCCCATAGTGTCTACCCCACTATAGCCTAGACAAGCTATATGATATAAGTTTGACACACCCCCATAGGCAAAGTGGGGGAGAACAAGAGGTCACAAGACCAGTCAAGCAAAGCAAAGCAAGCTCAGGGTGGATCACAACGTCACCACACAATCCGAGCACAAGAGCAAGGCCAAAAGGCCAGTTCACATGCAAGATCATATATAAAGGTAAACAGGCAAGTGCAGGTATAGAAAGATCACAGTACAAGCAAGGTCAAGAAGTGAGCAAGTGAGGCCAAGTAGGCACAAGACCTAGCATCGTACAGAAGCGCTGATGATCACCAGGCGGAAGTGCCTTGGTAAAGATATCAGCAGTGTTGGCCTGAGAGGCCACGTAAGCAAGGCGCAGCTGACCACGCTGCTGCAGCTCACGAGCAAGGAAGTAGCGAAGAGCAATGTGCTTCGTTCTGTGCTCCAGTCTGTGCTCCCGACACAAGGCCAGCATGGCCTTGTTGTCTACGTACAGAACTGGAGGAGAACGAGGCGGCTCTCCTAGGTCAGTCAGCAGGTAGGTGAGCCAGCGTAGCTCCTGTGCAGCCATGGCCCCGGCGTAGATCTCAGCCTCACAGCTGGAGCCGAGAACAGAAGACGAGCGGGTAGACCGCCACGAAACAGAGCCGGAGCCAAGGCTGAAGGTGTAACCCTGTGACGACCGCTGCGTAGCCTGGTCGTCAGCCCAAGAAGCGTCTGCGTGACCTGTGAGGACCACTGGACGTCGCCCTCCAAGCACTAGCCCCATGCCCGACGTACTGCACAAGTAGCGCAACACCCTCTTCGCTGCAGCCATGTGCTCTGGTCGGTGTCTCCCAGGAGCAACATAGCGTGCCAAGATGCTAAGAGGGTATGCTAGGTCAGGTCGTGTGCAGGTCATCAGGTACATGAGGCAGCCAACAAGCTCTGGGTACGGGCCACTCGGCTCTACGGACTCATCCGAAGGCAGAGCTGAGAGCGAGTGGCGAGTAGACAGAGGAGTGGCCTGAGGCGAGGAGTACGTGAAGTCGAAGCGCTGAAGGACCTGCTGCACCATGTGTGACTGAATCAGGGTAATGGTGCGCTGTGCTCTGTCCCGGGTGATCTGCAAGCCAAGGTAGCTGCGCAGTTCACCCAGGTCTATGCACGTGTGTCTCTTCTGCAGCTCGGACTTCACGTGGGCGAGTCCAGCAGTGTCAGCTGTGGCAAAGACCAAGTCGTCGACGTACACGAGGATGTAGAACGGCGGCAAGGAGGTGTCGGTGCGCAGAAACAGCGACGGGTCGGCAGTAGACGGAGCAAACCCAAGAGCCGCAAGTGTAGTCCTCAGTGTGTCGTGCCACTCACGGGGCGCCTGGCGGAGACCGTAGACTGGCAGCCGGAGGCTCCACTGGGTACCAGGAGGAAACGACCCAGTGAAGCCAGGTGGGCGGCGCAGCCAGATCTCCTCGTGCAGGCTGCCCTGCAGGAAAGCTGTGCTGAAGTCAAGAGAGTGAAGCTCGTAGTCGCGCTGAGCGGCTATGTGCAGCAGCACCCGAAGAGTGGTCATCTTCGGGGTGGGAGAGAAGGTCTGAAAGTAGTCAACTCCCTGCCGCTGACTGAAGCCTCGAGCCACGTAACGCGCCTTGAAGACAGGCGGAGAACCCGGCGGCCGCGTCACCCTGAAAATCCACATGCCACTGACGATGTTCGCCCCACGTGGGGGAACCTCGTCGACGTAGGTGCCTGTGGACTTCCAGGAAGCCATCTCTGCGTCCATGGCTGACTGCCACTGTGAGGAGTAGGGACCCTCGATCGCCTCAGCGTACGATCGAGGAGTCGGGATGTCTGGTGCATCCGGGTCTCCCTCAGGGGCAAAACAGCAGCAGCAGCAAAACACTGGAACTCCTCCTGCCTGTCCTCAAGGACGTCCGTGCTAAGAGCACACTCACCCCCGACGGACGGAGGATAGACAGACTCAGACTCAGCAACAAGACTAGTAGCGTAGTCCAGACGATAGCGAGCAGCAAAGTCGACAAGCTCAGCAACTAGGGCCGACGCAGCAGTGGACTCAAAGGAAGGGTCAGTGACAACAGTAGCCAGGAGACGCGTGACAGTAGGACTGGCAGCACGAAGAGAGTCAGACTCCGGGTCAGCAAGAACAGGAAGAGAGGACTCTGGAGGCGACGGCAACGGGACACGCAGAGGAGCAGTGGAAGGACGCAGTGCCATCTGGTGTGTGCCAGGGACCGCAGGAGGACGGGGACGCGGAGCACGACCACTAGCGCGAGCAGCACGAACAGGCGACGCAGGACGAGACGCAGGCTCACGACGCTCAGCACGACCTCCAGTAGGACTAGTGTAGGGAGACGGAGCAGGTAGGGGGGAGGCGGGCTGTAACTGTGACTGCAACTGGACAGGCTGTGGACACTCTAAGGGAGGAGCAGGACCAGTAGAGGGCGGGAGACCAAGAACCTGCTCAAGGAGCGGAACGAATTACGGCCTCGGCCGCGCAGCGCCTCCAGAACCAGAAGGGACAGCACCAGTACCCCCAGCTGCAGCACGAGCGCCAGCAGCACCTCCAGCTCCAACAGCGCCAACTCCAGCACCCTCAGACGCACCAGCGCCAGCAAAACCACCAGCGCCAACACCCCCAGCAGCTCCAGCTCCAGCAGCTCCAGTTGCTCTAGCAGCACCAACTCCAGCAGGACCGGCAGCTCCAGTACCGCCAGCAGCTCCAGTAGTACCTCCAGCAGGACCAACTCCAGCAGCCCCAGCAGCACCCCCAGTCCCTGCAGCTCCAGTACCGCCAGTACGAGCACCTCCAGGACCAGCAGCAACAGTAGTACCTCCAGCTCCAGCAGCACGGCTCCAGCGTCGGGCAAACCACTCGCGCAGCTCCTGCGGAGAGAGTAGCTCCCGCCTCGACGAAGCACCGCGAGAGGCCACACGAGCAGACCCAGCACCCCCAGGCTCCGCACCCCCAGGCTCAGCACCCCCAGGCTCAGCACCCCCAGACTCAGCACCCCTAGGCTCAGCACCCCCAGACTCAGCACCCCCAGGCTCAGCACCCCCAGACTCAGCACCCCCAGGCTCCGCATCCCCAGGCTCAGCACCTCCAGACCCGGTACCCGCAGGCTCAGCACCTCTAGCAGCACCAGAGTCACCAGCTACCTCGACAGGCTCGACTGCGTCTACCTGGGACACACCTGATGGGGCAGGACCCTGAGGGGGGAGGGGGTCTACCGGGGGAGGACCTGGCGCAAGGAAGAGCGGCGGCGGGGGGAGGGACGCAGTGCGGTAGGGGAAGAGACGGTAGTAAGGCACCGACTCGTCAAAGGTGACGTCCTGGGAAGACAGAACACGGCGCGAGGTGGGGTGGTAAAACTGCCGCCCAGGCGCGTCAGGGGGGAAGCCAAGGAAGACGCAGGGGACAGCACGGGGGGACAGCTTGTCCGTAGACAAGTTGCGGACAAACGCCCGAGATCCCCAGACCCGAAACGCAGACGCATCGCCAACCTTCCCCGTCCACCGCAAGGTGGGGGAGGTCTCTGGCAAGGAGACCCGGGGCTGAAGGTTGAGCTGATGCGCTGCGTACTGAACCGCAAACGGCCACAGAAAATGGGGAGCAGCCGCATGGATCATGGACGTACGAGCGACGTCCATGACCATGCCAATGCGGCACTCAGCAATCCCATTTTGCTGTGGAGAGGCCGGAAGCGTGAAGGTCTGGCGGATGCCCTGTGCACGACAGAAGGCTCCCAGACGGGCAGAGGAAAACTCCCCGCCTCTGTCAGAGTGCAGACGCAGAACAGGAAAGTCCGAGCCGAAACACTCTCTGAGCTGGAGACGAGCTGCGCGGATCCAGTCGATCAACACCTCAGTGACGTCACCCTTGCTGCGCAAGGGGAACACCGTGGTGTAACGCGAGTAGTCGTCAACCACCAACAGGAATAACGCTCGTGACCCTAGCCACGGACGCGGGCGGGGCCCCACACGTCCATGTGAAGAGTCTGCAGCGGAGCCTCTGTCGGAGGAAACTCGGAGGAGTGAGGGGCGGCGCGCTGCAGGACCAGACCTGGACGCTGCAGCAAACACCTGACTCGACGCAGCTACCTGACCAGACTCAGCAACCGGAGGAGACTCAGTTGTCAGTGTGTACAGGCTCGACCCCGGCCGACGGGTAAACGTGGCCAAGTGTCGGCCCGTGCGAGCACACGTGCAGTGGGTCACCCGCTGACTCGCAGGAGTGAACTGGTCAACCCCCCTATCCTGTAGGTCAGCTCCACTCACCAAGTTCGTAGAGAACGAGGGGAGGTAGAGACCGGACAGGGTGCCAGAGGGGGCTGTCGGGCACGGTAGGACAGTGGAGAAGCTAGCAAGGACAGGACCCACAGAGGGGTCCGCCAGGGAGACCGCAACCGGCCGACTAAGCGGCGTAAGCGCGGTGCGGTCTCGAAAGAAGGAGCGGGAAGCACCCGAGTCAAGGGTGAAGGTGTGTAGGGCCTGAGCCGACGTGGTACCTGAGAGAGCAGACTCACCAGTACCTGGGGCAGCAGACGCACTAGCACCTAGAGCAGCAGCCTCACCAGCACCTAGAGCAGTAGCCTCAATGCCCGGGTCAGGCGGAACACACAGGTAACAGTCACCCTCAACACTATCAAACACAGCATACATGGCAGCAAGAATAGCATCATAATCAAGATCAAAGATAGCAACCCCCGCCCTAGACAGGTCTCCCCAGCGAGGGATCTCAGTGGCGTCAGGGAACTGGTGACGCCAGGCGTCTGTCAGGCGGCCGAAGCAGCGCTGGGTGGAATGTGGGCCCCCGCACTGCGCACCAGCGCGGTCGCCGGTACGGAGGACGTAGGTGCAGGGACCAGTACCCCCACCTCGCTGACGCGCAGCGTACCACTCACGAAGCTGCTGGGGGGACAGGGTCTCACGAGTGCGCTGCTGCTGCTGGCGCGGACCACCACCGGGGCCACTCCTCTGCGCAGAGCCGCGACCAGCTCCACCGCTGCCTCCGCCGCCTCCGCCACCTCCGCCGCCTCCGCCACCTCCGCTCCCTCCGCCACCGCCGCCGCCTCCTCCGCCTCCACTGCTGCCACCGACACCTCCACCCCCGCCACCACTCCCACCACCACCCCCACCCCCTCCACTGCCTCCACCACCACCTCCACCGCCCCCGCCAGCCCCTCCAGTGCCCTTGCCCCCCTTGCCCTTGCCGGTGCTGCGTCTCCCGCTAGGGGCAGACGCAGCGCCGACCGACTCGAAACCAACGAGGTCGGCCGCAGCAGCAGAAGCAACAGAGGGCAAGAGGGGGGAGGGGGAACACCCCTCAAAGACGGGGGTGCGAGGGTCACCACGAGAGGCTCCTACAGCGACTATGCTCTTCTCTGCTGCTAGGAGGCGCTCCTCGAGGAGGTCAACGGTGAGTGTGGTGGGGCAAACTGAGAGGAAGTGGTCCCTGACTAAGCGAAGGGAGTCAGGGAGCCGGGTGACTATGTAGTAGAGGGTGATGTACATGGGGGGGGGGTTCTTGGCACAGCAGGAAGCGCAGCGCGGTAGCGAGTGTCGCTAGTGCGAAGGTGCGTAATGAGGTCAACGACTGTGGGAAAGGCAGCAAGGTCAGGGAACAGGTACGGCAGCATGAGGCGGCTAAGCGCAGCAGTGGCAGGGGAAGAGTAGCGTGCAACTACAGCGTCGTACAAGGTCTGAGCACTCTTGTACTGGCTAAAGTGCGCACGCTCAGTGGTCGGTAAGTGGCGACGCACAGCAAGACGGGCAGCAGCATCGCGTGTGGCCCAATGTGAGCGAACATTGCTGTCAGCAGTAGCAGGCGGGGCAGGAGAGGCACCAGAGGTGAGATCGAACAGGGAGAGTCCGTCTGCCCTATCGCACTGTAGGAACAGCTGGAGGTCATCGACCCAGACCTCAAAGTCAACAGCACGACCCTCAGCATCAAAGGTAAGGACACTGGGGGTAGCCATGACTGGAGTGGCCTAGCAGGGAGTGATCTCACCAGTCCGAGTAAGTAGGGCCGGGGCGCGTCAGTAGGAACAGAAGCGGCTCGACGGCAGGGCAGCTCGGCGGCTCGGCTGCTGGGCGGCTCGGCGGCTCGGTTGCTGGGCGGCTCGGCGACTCGGCGGCTCGGCTGCGGGGCGGCTCGGCGGCTCGGCGGTCGGGCGGCTCGGCTGCTGGGCGGCTCGACGGCTCGGTTGCTGGGCGGCTCGGCTGCTCGGCGACTCGGCTGCTGGGCGGCGCGGCGGCTCGGCTGTTGGGCGGCTCGGCTGCTGGGCGGCTCGGCGATTGGTGGCTCGGCTGCTCAGCTGCTGGGCTGCTCAGCGGCGAAGGGGGGGAGGGGGGCGGTAGAGGCGGCGACGGGGCCGGTAGAGGCGGCTATGGGGCCGCGAGGGGCGGCGACGGGGCCGCTAAGGGCGGCGAGGTGGCCTCCAGGGGCGGCGACGGGGCCTCCAGGGGCGGCGACGGGGCCTCCAGGGGCGGCGACGGGGCCGCTAGGGGCGGCGACGGGGCCGCAGAGGGGCCGCAAGGGGCCTAGAGGGGGGGGCGGCGACGAGGCCGCGAAGGGGCCGTAAGGGGCCTAGAGGGGCGGCGACGGGGCCGCGAAGGGGCCGCGAGGGGCTTAGAGGGGCGGCGACGGGGCCTTGAGCGGCGGCGACTGGGCCGCGAAGGGGCCGCGAGGGGCCTAGAGGGGCGGCGACGGGGCCGCAGGTGGCGGCGACGGGGCCGCGAAGGGGCCGCGAGGGGCCTAGAGGGGCGGCGACGGGGCCTAGAGCGGCTGCGACGGGGCCGTGAAGGGGCCGCGAGGGGCCTAGAGGGGCGGCGACGGGGCCGGAAAGGACGGCAACGGGGCCGCTAAGGGTGGCGCGAGGGGCCTCTAGGAGGGCACGACGTGAGAGCGGCCTACGGGGCGCACCTCGGGCAGGAAAAAAAAGTTCGAGTTAAGTGGTGGGCCCTGAGAAGCGTTCCCACGAGGGAACCTGCTCTATACCATGTGAAGAATGACGAATGAATGAACTAGCACAAGGTTGGGTACAAGTAGGAAACCCTAGGAAAATGTACCCCATAGTGTCTACCCCACTATAGCCTAGACAAGCTATATGATATAAGTTTGACAGTCTCCCCTTCTCGATCTCGTCCTTTACGAAGAAATATCGCAGGGCGATATGTTTCGTCCTGTTCGCGAATCCATTTTTGTTGGCTATGCGAATTGCCGACTGGTTGTCGCAGGATAGGGAGAAGCTTGGTAACTGGGCCAGCTTCGCTTCCTCCAGTAGTTCGCGAAGGTACAGTCCTTCCTTGGTGGCTGAGCAGAGTGCGATATATTCAGCTTCAGCTGAGGAGAGAGCGATTAATTCTTGTTTGGTCGACTGCCACGAAATAGGCCCGATAGGCTCGAGGCGGTAGATGTAGCCTGTGCGCGAGCGCCTGTTGTCAGGATCTCCGGCGTGGTCGGCGTCGACGTAGCCGATTAGCTTGGGCGTTGTAGTTCTGTTCTTGTAGTAGATCATGCCGATCGTTGGAGTGCTTACGAGGTAGTGTAGAGCGCGATCGAGTTCCTTCATGTGTTCGTCTTCAGGCCTTTTGAGGTAGGTGGCGAGTTGACTTGCTGAGTATGATAGGTCTGGACGGCAGGTGACGGCCGCGAAGAGAAGGCATCCTAGTTTTCTCTGGTAGTTGCGTATCCCGGCGGGTTTTAGTGGAGCGGATTCTTCCTTGTGACTTCCTCCCGTGTAGCGGTATGGCGTAGAGATGGTAGTTGGCGTGAGTGCGAACCGTTTGGCGATGGTATCGGCATACTTTGCGGCGTTGAGGTGGATCGTGCTTTCTCCTTCTTGAATGTTGAGGCCGAGGTACTGTGTGACGGTAGATGAGACTGTGAGTGTGAGATCTTTCTGTAGCTCCCCTTCGAACCAGGTAGTGACGTTGTCGGTCGACCCGATGTAGAGCAGATCGTCTACGTAGACGATTAGTAGAATGTAGTCGTCGCCTTTCGTGAACCGGTACATGCCTTGGTCGTGAGGTAGTTGCCGGAATCCGATGCGAGTGAGTCGAGCGTGTAAGTACTGCTGCCACAGTCTCGGGGCCTGTTTAATACCGTACAATGACTTCAGTAGTTGGCAGACTTGGTTAGGTTCTCCATGGGATCCATGTGGAAGTTCGACGAAGATTTCTGCGTCGACGGGTGCGTAGAGAAAAGCATTGGCGACGTCGATTTGTCGCTGTTTCTTTTTCTTCATAGCGGTGATCGCGAGAAGAATTCGTAGTGAGGTGTGTCGACTAACCAGAGCGAATGTCTCGGTGAAATCGCGTCCGTGCTCTTGGTCGAAGCCACGTACGACCCAGCGTGCCTTGAACTTGTCAATGGTGCCATCTGCTTTCGTCTTCACACGGAAGACCCACTTCCCGGTGAGTATTGTCTTGTTTCGTGCCACGCCGATAGGAACAACTTTCCAGGTATTGCGCTCCTTCAGTGCTTTCAGTTCCTTGTCCATTGCTTCACGCCATTTTTCCCTATGCCCCCCCTCCAGAGCCTGCTGAACTGAGGCAGGCTCTTTAGGAGTATCCGTGCCGTGGACCGCGGTGACGAGACCAAGTATCTGAAGGCCACTCTGTGTGTAGCGGGGGAGTGTTGTGTCCGCGGGATAAGCTGCTTCGTCACCTGTTTCTGGATCAGGTATGAAGTTGGGCCCTATGCGTTCTGCTTCGTTGGTGTTGACATCTGCAAGTGTAACGTAACCGGTGTCGGCGAGGTCGAAATAAGTTTCGGCGTTGACGCTTCGCGCGGATGTTCGTCGTCCATCGGGATAGGCACGGAGCAGTATGGGAGTGGTCCTGCTTCTTCTGAGGCGTTATCCACGTTCTGCTCGTCCCAGTCAGCTTCGTCTGCTGCCGAGGCGAAGTGTCGGTTGTCAGACTGATATGATCTAGCCTGTGTAGGCTGTAGCGGGTTAGATACTAAGGGGTACACAAACTTCTAGGGTTTCATATTTGTATTACACTCATTCCTTAGTCATTCATTCTCTCGTTCATTTTCACATGATATCAGAGCAGGTTCCCTAGTGGGAACGCTTCCTAGGGCCCACCACTATTTTTTTTTTTTCCTGCCCGGATTGCGAGTCGCCCCTGCCCGAGGCGCGCCCCGTCGGCCGTCCTCCCGTCGAGTCGCGTCCCCTTAGCGGACCCGTCGTCGCCCTTGGCGGTCCCCTCGCCGCCCATTGCGGCCCCGTCGCCGTCCTTAGCGGCCCCGTCGCCGCCCTCAGCGGCCCAGTAGCCGCCCGCCGCGGCCTCGTCGCCGCCCTCAGCGGCCCCGTCGCCGCCCGCAGCGGCCCCGACGCCGCCCTCAACGGCCCCGACGCCGCCCTCAGCGGCCCCGACGCCGCCCGCAGTGGCCCCGTTGCCGCCTCTCACGGCCCCGTCGCCGCCCTCAGCGGCCCCTTCGCCGCCCGCAGCGACCCCGTCGCCGTCCTCAGCGGCCCAGTTGCCGCCCCTCTCACGGCCCCGTTGCCGTCCATAGCGGCCCCGTCGCCGCCCTCAACGGCCCCGTCGCCGCCAGCGGCCCCGTCGCCGCCCTTGTGGCCCCGTCGCCGCCCTTGTGGCCCCGTCGCCGCCCTTGCGGCCCCGTCGCCGCCCTCTCGCGGCCCCGTCGCCACCCCCTCCCTCGCGGCCCCGTCGCCGCCCTCTCGCGGCCCTGTCGTCGCTCTCTCGTGGCCCCGTTGCCGCCCTCTTGCGGCCGCTGCCGAGCCGCCGAGCCGCCGCCGTGCCGCCGAGCCGCCACCGAGCCGCCGAGCCGCCACCGAGCAGCCGAGCCGCCGAGCCGCCGAGCCGCCACCGAGCCGCCGAGCCGCCGAGCCGCCGCGAAGCAGAGCCGCCGAGCCGCCGCCGAGCCGCCACCGAGCCGCCGAGCCGCCACCGAGCCGCCGAGCCGCTGCCGCCCTCGAGTAGCCGCCGCCGTCGAGCCGCGACCACAACTCCCCCTGCAGCCCTAACTAACGGTCTGGTAAGCGCACTTTCGCGCAGCACCTCTGCTACTGCGCCACCTCTAGCCTCCTGCTCTCCCCGCTAGGCTGCTGCTGTCATGGCTACCCCTAGTGTCCTTACCTTTGATGCTGAGGGTCGAGCTGTTGACTTTGAGGTCTGGATCGATGACATGCAGCTTTTCCTACAGTGCGATAGGGCAGACGGTCTCTCCCTGTTCGATCTCACGTCTGGTGCCTCCCCTGCCCCGCCTACTGATGCTGACAGCACTGTTCGCTCACAGTGGGCCACACGCGATGCTGCTGCTCGTCTTGCTGTGCGCCGTCACTTACCGACCACTGAGCGTGCGCACTTTAGTCAGTACAAGAGTGCTAAGACCTTGTACGACGCCGTAGTTGCACGCTACTCTTCCCGTGCCACTGCTGCCCTTAGCCGCCTCATGCTGCCGTACCTGTTCCCTGACCTCGCCGCTTTTCCCACAGTCGCTGACCTCACTACGCACCTTCGCACTAGTGACACACGCTACCGCGCTGCACTTCCTGCTGAGTTCTGCGCCAAGAACCCCCCCCCTATGTACATCACCCTCTACTACATAGTCACCCGGCTCCCTGACTCCCTTCGCTCGGTCAGGGACCACTTCCTCTCTGTTTGCCCCACCACTCTCACCGTTGACCTCCTCGAGGAGCGCCTCCTGGCAGCAGAGAAGAGTATAGTCGCTGTAGGAGCCTCTCGTGGTGACCCTCGTACCCCCTTCTTTGAGGGGTGTTCCCCCTCCCCCTCTTGCCCTCTGTTGCCTCTGCTGCTGCGGCCGACCTAGTTGGTCTTGAGTCGGTCGGCGCGGCGTCTGCCCCTAGCGGGAGACGCCGCACTGGCAAGGGCAAGGGGGGCAAGGGCGCTGGTGGAGCTGGCGGGGGCGGTGGAGGTGGCGGTGGAGGCGGCGGAGGGGGTGGGGGTGGTGGTTGGGGTGGTGGCGGGAGTGGGGGTGTCGGTGGCGGCAGTGGAGGCGGAGGAGGCGGCGGCGGTGGCGGCGGGAGCGGAGGAGGCGGCGGTGGCGGCCGTAGTGTAGGTGGCGACGGCGGCGGTGGCGCTGGTCGGGGTGGCTCTGCGCAGAGAGGTGGCTCCGGTGGTGGTCCACGCCAGCAGCAGCAGCGCGCTCGTGAGACCCCGTCCCCCCAGCAGCTTCGTGAGTGGTACGCTGCGCGTCAGCCGGGTGGGGGTGCTGGTCCTTGTACCTACGTCCTGCGTACCGGCGACCGCACTGGTGAGACGTGCGGAGGCCTGCACCCCACCCAGCGCTGCTTCGGCCGCCTGACGAACGCTTGGCGTCTCCAGTTCCCTGGCGCCGCTGAGATCCCTCGCTGGGGCGAGCTCTTTAGGTCGGAGGTTGCAATCTTTGATCTAGACTTTGATGCTATTCTTGCTGCCATGTATGCTGTGTCTACTAGTGATGAGGGTGACTGTTACCTGTGTGTCCCGCCTGACCCAGGCATTGAGGCTGCTGCTCTAGGTGCTGGTGAGACTGCTGCTCTAGGTGCCAGTGCGTCTGCTGCCCCAGGTACTGGTGCGTCTGCTCTCTCAGGTACCACGTTGGCCCAGGCCTGTCACACCTTCACCCTTGACTCGGGTGCTTCCCGCTCCTTCTTTCGAGACCGCACTACACTCACGCCACTTAGTCGGCCAGTGGCGGTCTCTCTGGCAGACCCCTCTGGGGGTCCTGTCCTTGCTCACTACTCCACTGTCCTACCGTGTCCGGCGGCCCCTTCTGGCACCCTGTCAGGTCTTTACCTCCCCTCGTTCTCTACGAACTTGGTGAGTGGTGCTGACCTACAGGATGGAGGGGTTCACCAGTTCACTCCTGCGAGTCAGCGAGTGACCCACTGTACGTGTGCTCGGTCGGGCCGACACTTGGCCACGTTTACCCGTCGGCCAGGATCGAGCCTGTACACACTGACCACTGAGTCTTCTCCGGTCACTGAGTCTGGTCAGGTAGCTGCGTCGGGTCAGGTGTTTCCTGCCACGTCCAGGTCTGGCCCTGAGTCTGCCCCCTGCTCGTGTCGCCTCCTGTCTCACCAGACAATCCTCTGGCACCACGGCCTTGGGCACCCCTCCCTGCCTCGTCTCCGAGGCATGGCCTCCCGTGTCCTTGTCTCTGGTCTCCCCCGGTCCCTCCCTCCCCTTCCTCCGGGGCCTGCCCCTACCTGCGTTCCCTGCGTCGAGGGGCGGCAGCGCGCCGCACCTCACTCCTCCGAGTTTCCTCCGACAGAGGCTCCACTGCAGACGCTTCACATGGACGTGTGGGGCCCGGCCCGCGTCTGTGGACAGGGTCACGAGCGTTACTTCCTGCTGGTGGTTGACGACTACTCGCGTTACACCACGGTGTTCCCCTTGCGCAGCAAGGGTGAGGTCACTGAGGTGTTGATCGACTGGATCCGCGCAACTCGTCTCCAGCTCAGAGAGAGTTTCGGCTCGGACTTTCCTGTTTTGCGTCTGCACTCCGACAGAGGCGGAGAGTTTTCCTCTGACCTTCTGCGCGCCTTCTGTCGTGCACGAGGCATCCGCCAGACGTTCACGCTTCCGGCCTCTCCACAGCAAAATGGGATTGCTGAGCCGTTCGCAGTTCAGTACGCGGCACATTAGATCAACCTTCAGCCCCGGGTCTCCATGCCGGAGACCTCCCCTGCTCTGCGGTGGACGGGGAAGGTTGGCGATGCGTCTGCGTTCCGTGTCTGGGGATCTCGGGCGTTTGTTCGCGACTTGTCTGCGGACAAGCTGTCCCCTCGTGCTGTTCCCTGCGTCTTCCTTGGCTTCCCCCCTGACGCGCCTGGTTGGCAGTTTTACCACCCCACCTCGCGCCGTGTTCTGTCCTCCCAGGACGTCACGTTTGACGAGTCGGTTCCCTACTACCGTCTCTTCCCCTACCGCACTGCACCCCTCCCCCCGCCTCCGCTCTTCCTCGCGCCAGGTCCCCCCCAGGTAGACCCCCTTCCCCCTCAGGGTCCTGCTCCCTCAGGTGTGTCCCAGGCAGACGCAGTCGAGCCTGTCGAGGCAGCTGTTGACTCTGGTGCTGCTGGGGGTGCTGAGCCTGGGGGTGCTGACTCTGGGGGCGCTGAGACTGGGGGTGCTGAGTCTGGGGGTGCTGAGTCTGGGGGTGCTGAGCATGGGGTTGCTGAGCCTGGGGGTGCTGAGCCTGGTGGTGCGGAGCCTGGGGGTGCTGAGCCTGCTCGTGTGGCGTCTGGTGGGACTGGGCCTGGAGGTCCTTCGGGTGCTTCGTCCCGGCGAGAGCTACTCTCTCCACAGGAGCTGCGCGAGTGGTTTGCTCGGCGCTGGAGCCGTGCTGCTGGAGCTGGAGGTGCTGCTGGTGTTGGAGGTTCTACTGCTGCTGAGGGTGCTGGTGCCACGGGTCCCGGAGGTGCTCGTACTGGAGGTACTGGAGCTGCTGGGCCTGTGGGTACTCCTTGTACTGGAGCTGCTGGAGGTGCTGGAGCTGGAGCTGGAGCTGCTGGGGGTGTTGGCGCTGGAGGTGCTGCTGGTGCTGGTGCTTCTGTGGGTGCTGGAGTTGGTGCTGCTGGAGCTGGTGCTGCTGGCGCGGCTGGAGCTGGGGGTGCTACTGGAGCTGGTGCTGCTGTTGGGGGTGCTGGTGCCTGAGCTGCTGGCGCTGCTGGAGCTGGGGGTGCTACTGGAGCTGGTGCTGCCGTTAGGGGTGCTGGTGCTGTTCCTGCTGGTTCTGGGGGTGCTGCACGGCCGCGGCCGTACTTCGTTCCACTCCTTGAGCAGGTTCTTGGTCTTCCGCCCTCTACTAGTCCTGCTCCTCTCTTAGAGTGTCCGCCGCCTGTCCAGTCTGAGTCACAGTTGCAGCCAGCCTCCCCACTGCCTGCTCCTTCTCCCTACACTGGTCCTACTGGAGGTCTTGCTGAGCGTCGTGAGCCTGCGTCTCGTCCTGCGTCGCCTGTCCGTGCTGCTCGCACTAGTGGTCGTGGTTCGCGTCAGCGTCCTCCCCCTGTCCCCGGCACGCACCAGATGTCTCTGCGTCCTTCCACTGCTCCGCTGCGTGCCCCTTTGCCTTCTCCTCCTGAGTCCTCTCTTCCTGCTCTTGCTGACCCAGAGTCGGACTCCCTTCGTGCTGCCAGTCCTACTGTCACGCGTCTCCTTGCTACTGTCGTCACTGACCCTTCCTTCGAGTCCACTGCTGCGTCTGCCTTAGTTACTGAGCTTGTCGACTTTGCTGCTCGCTGTCGTCTAGACTACGCTGCTAGTCTTGTCGCTGAGTCTGAGTCTGTCTGTCCTCCGTCCGTCGGGGGTGAGTGTGCCCTTGGCACGGACGTCCTTGAGGACAGGCAGGAGGAGTTCCAGTGCTTTGCTGCTGCTTCACCTCATCTCGTGTCCATGCTGCTGGCCCCTGAGGGAGACCCGGATGCACCAGACATCCCGACTCCGCGCTCTTACGCGGAGGCGATAGAGGGTCCCTACTCCTCTCAGTGGCAGGCAGCCATGGACGCAGAGATGGCTTCCTGGAAGTCCACAGGCACCTACGTCGACGAGGTTCACCCCCCTGGGGCGAACATCGTCAGTGGCATGTGGATCTTCAGGGTGAAGCGGCCGCCGGGTTCTCCGCCTGTCTTCAAGGCGCGTTACGTGGCTCGAGGCTTCAGTCAGCGACAGGGAGTTGACTACTTTCAGACCTTCTCTCCCACCCCGAAGATGACCACTCTTCGGGTGCTGCTACACATAGCCGCTCAGCGCGACTACGAGCTTCACTCTCTTGACTTCAGCACTACTTTCCTGCAGGGCAGCCTGCACGAGGAGATCTGGCTGCGCCGCCCACCTGGCTTCACTAGGTCGTTTCCTCCTGGTACCCAGTGGAGCCTCCGGCGGCCAGTCTACGGTCTCCGCCAGGCACCCCGTGAGTGGCACGACACACTGAGGACTACACTTGCAGCTCTTGGGTTTGCTCCTTCTACTACCGACCCGTCGCTGTTTCTACGCACCGACACCTCTTTGCCACCGTTCTACATCCTCGTGTACGTCGACGACTTGGTCTTTGCCACAGCTGACACTGCTGGACTCGCCCACGTGAAGTCCGAGCTGCAGAAGAGACACACGTGCACAGACCTGGGTGAACTGCGCAGCTACCTTGGCCTGCAGATCACTCGGGACAGAGCACAGCGCACCATTACCCTGACTCAGTCACACATGGTGTAGCAGGTCCTTCAGCGCTTCGGCTTCACGTACTCCTCGCCTCAGGCCACTCCTCTGTCTACTCGCCACTCGCTCTCAGCTCTGCCTTCGGATGAGTCCGTAGAGCCGAGTGGCCCGTACCCAGAGCTTGTTGGCTGCCTCATGTACCTGATGACCTGCACTCGACCTGACCTTGCATACCCTCTTAGCATTCTGGCACGCTATGTTGCTCCAGGGAGACACAGACCTGAGCACATGGCTGCAGCGAAGAGGGTGTTGCGCTACTTGTGCAGTACATCGGGCATGGGGCTAGTGCTTGGAGGGCGGAGTCCAGTGGTCCTCACTGGTCACGCAGACGCTTCTTGGGCTGACGACCAGGCTACACAGCGGTCGTCACAGGGTTACACCTTCAGCCTTGGTTCCGGCTCTGCTTCGTGGCGGTCTACCCGCTCGTCTTCTGTTCTCAGCTCGAGCTGTGAGGCTGAGATCTACGCAGGGGCCATGGCTGCACAGGAGCTACACTGGCTCACCTACCTGCTGACTGACCTTGGAGAGCCGCCTCGTTCTCCTCCAGTTCTGTACGTAGACAACAAGGCCATGCTGGCCTTGTGTCGGGAGCACAGACTGGAGCACAGAACGAAGCACATTGCTCTTCGCTACTTTCTTGCTCGTGAGTTGCAGCAGCGTGGTCAGCTGTGACTTGCTTACGTGGCCTCTCAGGCCAACACTGCTGATATCTTCACCAAGGCACTCGCGCCTTGTGATCATCAGCGCTTCTGTACTCTGTTAGGTCTTGTGCCTAGTTTGCCTCACCTACTCACTTCTTGACCTTGCTTGTACTGTGATCTATTTATACCTGCACTTGCTTGTTTACCTTTATATATGATCTTGCATGTGAACTGGCCTTGTGGCCTTGAACTTGTGCTCGGAATGTGTGGTGACGTTGTGATCCACCCTGAGCTTGCTTTGCTTTGCTTTGCTTAACTGGTCTTGTGACCCCTTGTTCTCCCCCACTTTGCCTATGGGGGTGTGTCAGACTGATATGATCTAGCCTGTGTAGGCTGTAGCGGGTTAGATACTAAGGGGTACACAAACTTCTAGGGTTTCATATTTGTATCACACTCATTCCTTAGTCATTCATTCTCTCGTTCATTTTCACATCGGTCACCACGGAAGCCACCTGTGGGATCCCGATCTGCTTCCAGGTTGGCAAGGTATGTCGGAAGGGTGAGTCGTTCGTAGAAAATGATGTCACGTGCTGCTACTGTTTCTTTGGAGTGGACGTCGAAAATTTTCCACGCGTTGTAATGTCTTTCGATGCCCAGGTGTAATCCCCACTGAGCGCGTTGGGAAAATCGACCGGCTCGTGCAGATGGGGGTCGGTACTGTACCATGCAGCCGAAAACTCTTAACATTTTTGTGCTGCCCCGTTTTCCTGTCCACAGCAGGTGCGGTGATGCGTTGTTCGGTAGTGACGACGACGAAAGCAGGTTGTGCAGCATGACAGCGTGGTCCATCGCTTCAGGCCACAGATGATTGGGCAGTCGCATGCCACGCAGTAATTTGCGCATGGTGTTCTGGAGAGTTCGATTCATCCGTTCAGCCACGCCTTGCTGTTGAAGGGCGTAAGGAAGCGAGAGGAGCCTCTTGATTCCTCTTTCTGCCAGGAACTGCGTGAACCTTTGTGAGGTGTATTCTCCTCCTCCGTCTGACTGAAAGCTTTTCAGTTTCACGCCCGATTCTCGTTCTGCTACTGGGAGCCAAGCGATGAAGGCTTCGAAGGCCATGTCCTTGCTCGGAAGATTGAGGTGCCAAACGTAACGTGTAGCAGCATCGATGAACGTGATGGTGTAGTTGTATGCTCCTTGTCCAGGTTCGCGATTGTATAGGATGTCACTGTACACTTTCTCAAGTGGTGTGTAAACTGGTGCGCTTGGGTTGTGGTGAGAAGCGAATGGTCGATGTGGTAAGTCAGCTTCGGGGCAGGTAAAGCATGTTCCACGCGCTCGTCGAAGTTCACTTCCGTCGGTTAGAAGCAGTGAATCTTTGTCAAGTACTCCTGCTCAGATTGTATTGTTTAACACCGTGTTGCTTGGGTGTCCCATTCGTGCGTGCCAAATATCTTCGCTGGCGCGATGTCCGGGTGAGCGACGATACAGGTCGGAGTTGGAGTAAAAGGCAGCGGTGAAGTTGGCGCTTCTGTGTACTTCTCGTGTTTTTGGGTGAAGCTGTTGCGCGGGAGTCGGTGGAGTGTCGTCGATTTGAGGTGATGCAGTTGAAGGACCAGCGATTGGTGTTAATGGTGCTGCTGCTTCTACCGTTGTTTCTGCTGCTACCGATGTTGTTTCTGCTGCTGCCGATGTTGTTTCTGCTGCTGCCGATGTTGTTTCTGCTGCTGCCGATGTTGTTTCTGCTGCTGCCGAGTGTTTAATCGTTGCTAATGTTCTTGTTCGTTCTGCTTCAGGGATGGTGTGCGAGTACCAGAAGCCTTCTGGACTGAAGTCAGGGTCAAGATCTGGAGGGTGTGTCCAGGAGGTGAAGGTAACGATCCCGTCGCTGTCAGCGGTGCCAAGATGTGGGACGAAGTCGAGGACGAAGACGTTGTTTTTTAGGATCGCCTTCCCAATGTAGAGACCGCCTTTCCCGTGGTATAACTTAAACTCCTGAGTGGTGCTGTCTGCTTCGAGGTGGATGCCCTTCGCCATCAATTGACTGACACTCAGTAAGTTGTAACCGAGTCCTTCTGCTATCAAAACCTTTGACATCTGCAGTATGACGTTTGTCTCTCGTAACTGAAGTTGCACTACGCCTTGTCGTCGTGTGCGCAGGTTTTGATTGTTGGCGACGGTGATGACAACCTTGCGTTGAAGTTGGTGTTCACGTTGAACAAAACGTCCTGAAGAACACATATGCTGTCCACAGCAGCTGTCCAAGAACCACGTATCTTTTCTGGACGGCTCGCTTTGAGCGATGGCTGCATACGTCGGATTTGGTTGAAGTGGCTCGCGGCGAGGCGTGCTGTTGTCGAGTTGCTCTTCCGGTGAGTAATGTGTTGGTGACTCCGTGATGCAGGAGTCGGTCAGTCGTGTCATGCAACTGACGATGTTTCTTGTTCCTTGCGCAGGTTGTCCCGTCGATGTCGTTGAGGCTTGTACTTGAGAAGTCGGGTTCGCTTGCGTTGAGGCGACTTGACTGCTTGAAGGGCGAAGCGACCGGTTTGGGCACTGTGTACGGGGGTGACGTCTTGCTAAGATGACAGAACGGAGGTACTGATTTCGGTTGATGCCGATTGTTGTTGTTGTAGCGTCGTTGAGTGTGGAATGCAAATTCGGGCACTGATGCCTTCTTCTTGTGTCGTTCCTCTTGCAGGTCCATATCTTGCTGCTCAGCGTGGATTTCGGCGCAGAGTGCTGCTTCTGATATCTTTCCATGCGCTCGGAGTATGGTGCGGGTGGAGCGCCACTGAGGACCGAGGCCGCCAATGATGACTGTGACGAAGGCGTCTTCTGAAATCGACCCTCCGCATCGAAGGAGCTTGTCGCGCAATTCGCGACAACGGCTGATATACGCCATCCCCTTTTCGCCTGGTTTCATTTCAACTGTCGTCAGTTGCGCCATTAACCGACTTTGATTTACGCTGTCTGTTGCTTGATACAGGTTCTTCAGGTTGTTGTACGCGAGCTCTGCAGAGTTGCCGTATCCCCGGTAAGACCGTATATTCTGCTGCTGATTCGGAGTGATGTTTCTCAGTAGGATTGTGTACGCCATCATTGACTGATACGTGTATTGCTGCTTGTCGTACTGTGTGCCGTGTGTTGGATATGGCAGAGACCCGTCGAAGAAGCCAAGGTAAAGAACTCCATCATCATGAGCTCGAACTCGAATGACCAGGTAAAGAAGTCCTTTCCGTCGAAAGGTCTTGTCGTTTGCAGTTTTAAAACATGCGCGAACTGCGACTGAACTTGAAGTGCGTCCAGTGTCTTCTCTTGTCCAGATGCGGGCTGCGGGTGTGGCATAAAGCTGACGGAGCCACGCTGGGGCTCGTACGGAGCAAAGGTAGGCCGTTGCTGTTGATTTCCACGTGCGTACGATGAACCATCTAGGCTCATTGGTGTTGCGTTGTTGTTGTTGCTGTTGTTTGACTGTGCAGGTGCCCCTTGCTGGTGTTGTTCGTAGAAGGACATGAAGGAGAAGAACTTCTCCATCATGTCTGGATCGAAGGCCTTGCGGGAGTTTCCGAAGACGATGCCCTTGGTCTTGTTGCCGTACCCTCCTTTGTCTGTAGGCCAGAGGCAGGAGGTGGAGTAGGAGTGGTACCGGGAGAGCCGTTAGAGGAGCTTCTCTCCTTCTGCGTTGCCATGTCTTGTGATGTTGTAGATATCTTGATCGTAGTCGAATTTGTCCTGATCGCTCTCATACCATGTTGGGCTGAAAAAGGCCCTTAGGATCTTTGCAGGACAAAATTCAAGAGTAGGATGATGTAGTAGCGGAAGCGTTTAATAAAAGGATTGTGAACCACCTTGCGCTGGTATGTGAGGGCAAAGTTGATTGATTAAAGTAAAGAGATACAAACTTTTATAAGGATACAAGGATACAGGGAATATAAAAAGATACGGTTAATAACTGTTTTACTGTTGCTGTTGCGGTTCGATACAGTGTCGACTCGGGCAACTGCTCAGTATCGAGACAGTTGTTTGTCCTTGCTGTCGCACTGTACTTGTCAGGTCAAAGGTCGCTGACCTTTGACTTTCGCGTAACCTCCAGCGGTTGTTCAACCTCCGAGGGTTGACTCGCTTGATGCTTCGATGTGAGCTGCTTCGCTTTTGTCTTGGTGTTTCGACACGACAGAGTCGCTTTAAACTAATTGTTTCCAACAAAAACGTGAGGCATTTGTGCTGTTGTATAGGGACTCCGAGGGGTGTTTGGTGTCGACTCGAATGCTCCGTCATCTGAACGGTGCGTTCAGTTTGGGCCTCCGGATTGTAGTTGAATGCCCCATTTATGCACGTCGGGGCTATTCATGCCCTCCAGTTATTTTTTTACAGGATTTAATTCGTTATTAAAGACTTCAACCTCCTCAGGCATCGTAAAAATTACATCTCTTAAATCTTAGTGTATACTTCAAAGCCTTGCGTGAAGTGCAGAGCTTGGCTTATATCCAGGAAACACGAAATATCGAATTCTGGCGGAAAAGCAACCTGCACAACAGAGCTGGTACTTTCTGACAAGTCTTCTGATTGGTCGTGTGGTGTCAGTTGCCCGAATCAGACTGCGAGACGCAATGGCAACAGTGTGTTGATTGGTGCAGTTGTTCTGACGGAGCACTACTTGTGATTTTTGCTTCAGAGGGACGAGGTACCTCTAGCGATTTTGCAGGATCGATCGTGCAAATTCGATCCTTCACCGCTCTCAAATCCCGTTTCTCACATCTAAAGCATTCAGAGCCGTTTTCAAGCCCTGGTAAAAATCGAATTCTCTCCCTCCGAATCGAGGTTCACCTCATCCCCACCATGCTATCGGATGTATGTAGGGGCTCGCTAGTGGAAACCAAAGTAACGAAGCGCCCACAACGTCATTGAAGCAATTTGCCGGCTCCGATACAGGCTCGGCTTGATTGCTGTTGGTGCCGTCCCCTTTACTTACCTGGTGCGGCACTGCCGTCCCGTGTCACGAGTCGCACGACTTGCGCTTCTGACAGCACAGGTAGTGAAGACGCTCGGATAGAGTCTCGTCTTGTTTGCCTTTGGTGCCGCCCCCTTCACTTACCTGTCACGGTTGAACGATGTCCCAGATGGGAATCTCTAGCTGGGTACAGCCGTTTCGGAGGTTTCAAGGTGACAACCCTGTTTGGTTGAGAGCCTACAAAACCAGGCCCGGTGACTGATATATCAATCAGCAGCCAATTTTTCGCTTCACATGATCTGTTGGCTCTGGGAGGATAATCAGTAAAGGATAATAGGTATAATCAGTTGGGAGGATTTTGACACTTGCGTAGCTCGATTCGGGTTCGTACGCGCCTTCTTTCTCCTTCGTGATCGTGAAGGATTCGGACAACGCATGGAGCGATGTGCCTATTCGATAAGTTCGCCGCTGCCAGTGCAGACCTGCGGCTCTTTCAATGAGCCTGTCGTCAACCCGCTTCGCATAGGATCTACAAACCGCAGCGGGAAAAGATGTTGGAGCATTCTTTCGGGGAACTTTCGCTCCTTGTGGGAGTCAACTCAATGGCGCTCGAAGCGTGTCAAAGGCGACGACTTGTCGCCGGCGCCGGTTGCGGGAATTCGCTCGTTTGTAGCAATCGGAGTTATCCTTGCTATAGTGTTCGTCGCTTCGTTAACAGCCATCGGGAGGGTCGTTCAGCTTCCGCTCCCGCAGAACATGCAGGCTTCGCGGAACCTTCTCTCGTCGTCTGGTGACGTCACAGTAGCGATCCTTCGCACCGACTGGAAAGATAATGCGGAGGGTATCGGCGCCGTGAAAGGCGCCGTCGATGGCGGAAGCGAAATTCACGGGCTGGATGGCGTAGCTAGCTGGCGAGGCGCGTTTTCCGGGGAGGTTGTGACGGTGGAAGAGGTTCGAGAAGCCCCGCGGAAAACAAAACGGGGGAGATTAAACCAGAAAAAAAAAAAAAAAAAATCGAAGGTGGGGAAAAAGCGCGGGAGGAAAGCGACGAAAAAGGGCCGCATAGGTGATCAGGGTAACAAAAAGGCGAAACAGCTGATCGTTGAGATGGCGGAGGCGAAACAACCGCTCGTTGAGATGGCGGAGGCGAAACAACCGCTCGTTGAGATGGCGGAAGCGGGGAAGGGGAAAAGGTGGACAGGTGGAGTTACGGGGAGTGAGGGACAGGCGGATGCGACTGTCGAAGCGGATGTTGCGCGGGGAAGAGAAGCAAAGGGAAGAGGCGAGACAGGGGCGGCATCTGCGGGTGGAGTTAGCGCCGCTGCTGTGATCGTTGTGGCTCAGGTACTACGTCTGTCACTCATTCGCACCTTGAGACATCTTAGAGTCGAGCTTTGTAGACATCTTTCAAAAGATGCTGTGGCCGGTACCACTCTGCGAGACCATTATCGCACGCTTATGTCCGTACCCCCGCTTCCCCGGCCCCCCCCCTGCCTCTTCTTCAGGGCAACCTAGGCGCACGCCTGCAGGCGCTTTGCCTTGCGCCCGCCGTCAGCGCGGTGTGGGGCGCGCGGAAACTGGGGGAAGCAGTCTCGGGGAAGGCGGACGGGGATAAGGCGGGGGAGGTGGCCGTTGTCTGGAGTGACTCAGCAATTGCGGATGCTGACGTGGACGGAAGTGCTGGTGCTGAATTTGCTGGCGGCCGTTCCAAGAAGCGACCCACTGGGGAGGGGTTCTTGGATTTATTCAGCGGGTTTCCCGGTGTAGATGCATTACGGTTAGACGAGAAGGATAAGGCTGCTTGGCCGAGTGTGACTGTAACGGGAGCAGCCTCTGCTGATTCTCTTTTAGAGTCACGGACATTGCTGCAAGTCTCACTGCCAGCTTGTGTAGAAGTGGTGTCTGAATCGGCCAATGAGAGCGCGAAAGTTGGCAGCAGCAACAGTAGCAGTGCGGAGGTGCCTGCATTGACTTTGTCACTGTGGGTCCCTACAGAACTAAGCCACGTGGCAAGCAGGGATTGGGTAAGCTTATATGAATCTTGGCTTGGACCATGTGTCTTGCTCTAACCTACCTTTCCACCCTGTTGCACTCCTCTTTACCCCGTTCTTTCCCCCTCTCTTTCTTTCCCCCACCCACCCCTTTTTCCCCAGCCCTTATTCCCTCACCATTCTCTGATCCAAAACCACTATCCTCCCCCGTCTCCCCCCTCCCCTCCGCGTCTTCCCCCAGACGCCCCCCGAGGCATGTTCCGCCCTCCTCCTCTTCCAGTCGTGCCTGGGCGCTCTGCAGCCCTCGCCACGTGTCAGCAGATTACTGGAGGAGGGAGCGCTGGGGGAAACGGGAGCAGCTGCTGGGAGGTCTGAGGGGGAGATAAAGGAGGGTGGGGGAGGACGGGTAAAGGGGGGATCTAGGGAGAGACTAGCTCGTAGCACGGCTGTGTATCTGGAAGCCAATCAGGTGATGCCAAGTGGCACGTGCGGAGGGTGCCCTGAGGACCCTCTACTCAACTGCACGCTTCGCACGCTGACGTGGCGCTACCTGCGCGTGCCGTCCAACTCGTCTGACGTGGACTTCACTGTAGCAGCTGCCTCTGCTACAGACGCTGCTACAGTCGCAGGCACCTTCCATCCCCTGCGCGCCCCCCTCCTCCTCCCCCACACTGCTGTCAGAGCGGCCATGGGTTGCCCCTTGAGAATACCTCCCTCCTCCTCCCCCCACCTTTCGTCCTCCTCACCCTCGTCTCCCAGCACCACCTCTGCCTCCTCCGATGCCTCATTCCCACCATCGCCATTGTCGTCAACATCGTCCCGGCGATTGTTGGCGCTGAAGGGAGGGGAGAAGGAGCAGGGAGAGCGGGAGAGGAAGCCTGGATCACCAGCTGACACCACTGCGAATGACAGTCCTGGGAGCAACAGCAGCGAGAACAGCAGCGGTAGTGGGACGAGCGGGGCGGAAGGGCACGAGTGGAGCTGTGGTCAGCTGGAGGTAGGCGTGGTTGCATGTCTGCATACCTGTATGGATGCATGCATACAGATGCATGTACGGATGCGTCCCAGCCTTCCTCGTACCGGCTCTTTCCATCCCACCATCCCAGCTTTCCATCTCACCGCCCTCTCTCCTTGACTTTTCTCACCTTTTTCCCTCTGCACCCCATCCCTCAATCTCCTTCCATCCACACCACCAGCTGGCGGAGCTGCTGCTGCTGACCAGGGCTCGTGGGCTCATCCACTCGCGGCCCTCCATAGAGGCACTTTTCATTGCTGCCCAGGGAAGACGGCACCGGGCGAGCCACAGCAGCAGTGCGGGGGGAGATGTAGAAGCCTCTGTAGAGGCAGCTGCAGCCCTTGTGACTGTAGACCCCTCGGCAGCAGCGTTTGTGGTGGAGGAGAGTGTGTGTGCTGCCCCACGTGCCGCCGGGTTTGTCAACCAGAAGTTCCTGCAGCAGATGCTCGTCGATGGTGAGCCGCCACCTTGTGCTCTACTGCTGTTTTTGTTGTTTGTGTTCACACACGGCTGTAGGCATGCATTCCTCTATCTGCGCGTGTACCCTCTGGCGAGTGCATAGGTCTGTTGACCAGAAGTACCTACAGGCTACAGCAGCTGCTTGTGCTCCGGCAGATCTTTCTTGTGCTACTCTGGACCATGTGTTTCGGATTTTTTTTCTTTTCTTACAAGAAGCTCCATGTGTTTCCACGCATATGCTCCCACGATAGTGCATCCGTCTGTCAATCAAAAGTGCTCCCATGAGAGTGCACCGGCTTTTGTTCCCAAGGCCACCTTTTAATTCGAATCAGAAGCTCAATGAATCAGACATCCCCACCCATCTCGTTACCCTTCCTCACCCCCTCGCTCTCCTCACTCCCATCCTCCCCATCTCCCCCCGCACCACCAGAGGAGCTCAAGGCAGTGTACTGCTCGGTGCCAAAGGTGGCCTGCACGAGCTGGAAGGTGTGGTTCCGGGAGCAGCTGTCCAAGCGGCTCGGCGGTAACAACTCGCCTCGCGTGAAGCTCTTCGCACGCACCTCCGTGCACAGCCCACTGCAGAGCGGGCTGAGCATCATGGGGTACGGGTTTGAGGAGCACGAGAACATTCGGTTTCTCACGCGGCCCGACTTTTTCAAGTTCTCGTTTGTGCGTAACCCGTTCACACGGATTGCGTCGGCGTATCTGAACAAGCATGTGAATGGGGTGGGCTTGCACGGCCGCCAGTATTGGAACGAGGTGAGGGTGGTGGACAAGGTGGGCTTCTTTCTCCTTCCATTCTCTTCCCCACTGTTCATGTCAACTCCACTCTGCATTCCGTTCAACCCCGACATTCCCCTCCCCTGCCTCTCTCCCTCGCTGCAGCGCTTCTTTATGGGAATCCCGGCGTACAAGACGCTCATGAAGAGCCAGAACGGCAGCGACTTCATCCCCTTCTCAACATTCATGTCATTCCTCCAGCAACGAGCCACACGCTGCGTCGAGTGCATGGACCCCCATGTTCGCCCCCAGGTATTTTCCCCCACCCTTTCCCACCCTTCCCCTCTCTTGCCTCCCTTTTTCTGAACTCCCTCCACAAACCCCATCTTTCTCCCAGTGCAGTTTGAATTTCTGATCTAATCATTTCCCAATGTGGTTATTGTTGGTGCTCTGATTGGCTGCGAGCCCTTCACTCCCCATGCTCCCCCGTTTGTCTGCAATGCTCAGATTGACCTGTGCAAGTTGGATGCGATCCGATATGATTTTATCGGGCGGTTTGAGAGTCTAGAGGAGGATGTGGCGAAGGTGATGCGGCAGTTTGGAAAGGAGGAGAAGAATCCCTTTCATGATGCCCATCGGGCCCACCCAACTAATGCTTCAGCTAGGCTTCTTGAGCTGTATGACCAGGTGAGAATGAAAACAAAGTGCAAATTGTGTCATTGAAGTTGCATTTCAAGACCCAACATGCAATGTTCCTGTTTTGTCTTGTGCAGAGCGCATTTGAGGCTGCTACGGTTGCATACAAGTCGGATCTCAGTGTTTCCCTTAACAGTCTAGAATATGGACCGCCACAAGCACTAGTGGATAAGTTTGAGTCTAAGAGCTAAAGAACTAAGGGCATGTTTTTTACGCTCTTATCAGGCAAACCTCCTGTCTAATCCGCGAAGGCTGTAGAGTTTAGGGAAATTTGAGTGTGTTTTGACGCGAGCTTGATTAGAGGTTGGCCTGATAAGGGGCCGTAGGAACATGCCCTAAGATTGTGTAAAATGCATTGGAGGCAAGAATACAATATGATGCTGAAGAGGCCGAGGATGGAGAAAATGGAGGAGTGTAATCAGCGTACTGTACATGGACTTACCTCAGTTCATTCGGCGATCGCAAACCTCGTCGCCGCGAAATGCCGTGGCAGATGCGGCTCTTAGAGAAAGGCGTGGCGGCATAGTTGACATGGCGCGCATTTATGAAGCCCACGTTCAGATCGTTTTTTTGTTACAATTATACACTATATAAATGTACAAAGCATTGACGTCCACATCGTGATAGCATCAATTTTAGCTGGTGTGCGTGGACTCCTTTAGCCAACAATGTATAGTCAATGATGAATTTGTGAAATCCCGTGTTCTTGTTTGCGTGCTGTGCAATATCGGGTGGAACATATAAACAGTATGTAAGGGCGTGGCCAGCGCGTACATTTACAGTTCGTTTACAGTTCATCAGTCGCGCTGCAAGTTCATATCAAACGACGCACAACGGTTCTTGAATTCACGTTTTCAACCGTGACGCAACACGGATAACCGCACAGAACCTTGATGGCACGCTGTGAAGAAATATGAACGCTGCCATGACCTGTTGGTCCGGACGAATGCATTCGTGAACCTGTGCGATTCGTGAACCTGTGCGATTTAGGTGTCTGGGAACCTCGGGATTGGCTGATCAGACCGATATTTTCTGCTCCGGACGAATGCATTCGTGAACCTGTGCGAACCGTCCATTCCGTTCTCATCCACGGATCACAGCTCTCATCTGCAGAAGACGCATTTCTGACAGTGATGCACCCACACTACAGCCTTGAATTCTGTCATTCCGAGCCGAGCTGATCAATCCAGACAGTACTGTAGATTCCACCAAACCAAACCAGCAAACAGAAGCAGCAATTCTGTGTTGTGTTGTGGGACGGGATTCCTGCAGCAACCACTGAAAGTGATTAGCATTGTGCTGGACATCACACAACTCCCATCCAAGTCCATGATGAGCTCTTCGCCATGGCTCCCGTCAGAACTAACATCTAAGGCAATGTCTTGCTTATCTGTATCAGTTTCAGATTCTGAACACATTTTTGGGAACTGCTCATCACGAGCTTCAGATCGACACCATTATTGTGTTCACACAGCGAACATTTGGTCGTCGACGCTGCTCTTTCAGTATCCTTTTTTTGAGTTCTATAACTGCATACAACGCTTAAGACACCCAAGATGGCATCAGGGAATAAAGACACGCGAAGATAATCGTTCTAAGCATCTGTACAAGAAGTCAAATCAACGAAGCGTATTCAGATTATCGGCCTTCTCTTTCATGCAGCGTCAATCAAAAGCAGAGACTGACAAGCGGAATCAATCTACGTTCTTCCTGCAAAGAGCTTCTGGTTGTGTTGCTCTAAATTCGTCACGGCAGGGAATATTGAAGCATAACTCCAGATTTGAGTCAGGAGATGGATCAAAAGCAGCAGAGAACCTCGCATTGGAGGATTGTGAAGAATTACTTGGTTTTTCCATGGCTCCCGGATTAACTGAAGGAGAATTTTTCCCTGCTACTACCCTGGATTACCAGAAGGCAGCAATGATTACCGTCGAAGACACCGAATATATTAAGGAAACATACGTGATGGACTCTACCGTTGAAAAGCGTCAAGAAGTTTTCATGCAACTCGATGAGATTAATCTATGGTGTCATGACCGGGTCACGCGCGAGCAAGCTTTGGTCACTACACAGAGGTTCAGAGCACGCACACCAGCAGCAGCACCACGCATGATCGGATGTATCACTGCTACGCCAACCGAACAACTTCGGTGTGGACATCAGATCTCGGCTGCGGCTGAAACCGCTCTCCACCCCTCTCAGTTGTTCAGTTGGAAATGGCGTCACTGAGAAAGAGGTAGTAATGCTGAACAATGCTGGTTCATTCCGTGCTGGGGGGGGCGTTTAGGTGGTGAATCACTCACGTTCGTATGTGTGCTGCAGGCATTACTACCATCGAGGAGTTTGTTGGCTGGAAGTTCCGTCTGTTCGTCTCTCAACCAACCCTCTGACTTATGTTATCAGCTGGATTCATTTCGACCGTTGATTCTACCAGAGGACTTCTCCACGGCAATTTGACGCATTCCACAATGCATCGTCAACGCATTTTCACATTGCTATTGGATAGAATGAGATCTTTGGTGATTCGCGAAGATCTCTTATCCGAGACGTTGACCTTAGCAATTTTGGCTTCGAATTCGACTAACCCACCAGGATGTCTCCGACATGGATAAGCCGAACTGCAATGCTTGCTCCGCCTTTTTTCACTGGCATATCAACGGGATTCACACTGCTAGCTCTGCAGCAGTCAATGTCTACCAACTTGAATTTTCAATCTTTTACGGAAGACCAGCAGCAGACAGAATATGTCGATTCGCACCAAATGCTCAAGAATTCCGTCGACAAGAGTTCGGTTTCGTTTGAAGAGCGGTTACCGATTCGTTATAATACGTCAGCGGGAATTGTGGAAGGAAAATTGAACGTCCATCCCACGACGATCTAGGATGGGTGAAGACAGTTGATGAGTACTATGTAAGTTAAGCCACATATTGTATTTGCTTGTTATCATTCTTGTTACTCACGATGATTCTGTGTACCTCTTCGCCAGCTTGACCAAGTACAATGCATCATCGAGACCGTCGTTGATCAGCTCGCAGATAATCCTGACCGTAAATATACAAGTCAAACAGGTGAGCTGTCGCGTCTTTGCCCTGATTCGCCGTGAAACGGGACATGCATTAACGCGTATGTTGCATTCATCTTATGGCAGGGGTTCTTCTTCTTATGGTGGCAGCAGCAGGGAGAGACGATGAGAAATAGAGTCAGGAAACTTGTCGCTTCTGGTCAACTTGAGTTCATGTGAGTCCACAAGCTGTCCAAGGCATGAATCTGGTTTTGCTGAAGTTTCATGTCTCCTCAAACGCGACTCTTCATCATGCTTATGCAAGTCAACACATCTAAGAACCTGGCCTGCGAACTTACACACCTGAATCTTGTTGTCACATGCAAATCCGGCCTCACTTGCACGTGGATTCTTCAGGCATGTAAGACAGAAGGCAAGAGTTTGCGACACCACCTAAGCACGTCAATGCGTTAAGCACACTTGCGGCCCTTTTCAATCCTTTCCTGCACGGTCTCACACAGACTCGCATTTGCCGCCTGGAATAAGCTCTCATGGTCTCTCATGGCCTCATACCCTTGCCTGCTCAATTCCATGCCGTTCGGTGTGCTGTGCAGCAAAGGAGGGTGGGTGATGCATGACGAGGCGGTGTGCCATTACACAGACATGGTGCACCAGATGTCCATGGGCCATCGCTTCATCCAGGAGAAATTCAACATTACTCCGCGCGTTGCATGGCAGATTGACCCCTTCGGCCACTCCGCCACCCAGGCTAGCCTTATCACCTCACAGGTGAGTAAGTTTTTCACCTTTGATTGTTACCTTTCCTCTTTATTATATCCTCGTTAGCAGCAGCTCTGTTTGTAGCAACATTTGTGTCCAGCCTCTCGTCCCGGTCGGAGCTGTTATTATCTGTAACCTATTCTGGTCCACAGATAACTCGTCATGCCTTATGCAATCCTGTCCTGTCCATTCTCGTCGCGTCTACCCCTGTGTCACGGCCAGGGTGGTTTGGACGCCTTTATCTTTTGCCGAGCGGACTATGAAGACATGGAGAAGCGCAAAGCAGAGCAGAAAATGGAGTTTGTGTGGCGGGCGAGCACAGGGGCGCCCAGGGATACGCAGGTGTTCACTGAGATTCTGTACGATGGGTATTACTCGCCACAGGAGTTCCGTTACCAGCAGACAAGGTGAGTCCACAAGGCCACGGTGAGTCAGCAAGACCACGGTGAGCCAGCACATACCGGATTGATTCCATGCTGGTCAGCTGAATGTCAAACGAGTCACGCACACCAAGAACGTTGCATTAAGGGGTAGTCACACATCTTCGCCATCCTTCCATTGTCACCCCCTTCCCCGTCTCCCCTCTTCCTCTGTCCCTCGCTCCCTCTTCGCTCTCCCTCTCCCCCTCCCTCCGCCTCTGTGCTCAGGCACGAGCGTTCCGCACAAACCATCTGCTGTTCCCCATGGGCGAGGACTTCTCGTTCAACGAGGCCATCATGTGGTTCAAGAACATGGACAAGCTCATTCACTACGTCAACCTGGTCAGTTGGTATGGCATGGTGTGGTGCGGTGCGATATGGTAGAGCTTGATGGGGTTCAAGAACATGGACAATCTCATCCGCTACGTCAACCTAGTCAGTTGGTATGGCATGGTGTGGTGCGGTGCGATATGGTAGAGCTTGATGGGGTTCAAGAACATGGACAAGCTCATCCTCTACGTCAACCTGGTCAGTTGGTATGGCATGGTGTGGTGCGGTGCTATATGGTAGAGCTTGATGAGGTTCAAGAACTTGGACAAGCTCATCCGCTACGTCAACCTGGTCAGTTGGTATGGCATGGTGTGGTGCGGTGCGATATGGTAGAGCTTGATGGGGTTCAAGAACATGGACAAGCTCATCCACTATGTCAACCTGGTCAGTCGGCGTGGCATGGTGTGGTGTGATGCAGTGCGGTACGGTATGGTATGCTATGGTGTGCTCCGTTTGGTTCAAGAACATGGACAAGCTCATTCACTTCGTCAACCTGGTCAGCAGTCCACGTGGGGTTGCAGTGGCATGACATGGTGTAAAATGGTGCGATAAGGTAGGGGTATGGCTTGATGTGGTTCAAGAACATGGACAGGCTCATCCACTACGTCAACCTGGTCAGTCGCTGTGAGGTTGACATGCTATGGCATGGTGGTATGTTATGGTTTGGTAGTAGTACATGCTATGTGCTTTACGTGGTTCAAGAACATGGACAGGCTCATCCACTTCGTCAACCTGGTCAGTCACCCCTCCACCTCACCACCCCTCCACCCATCCACACCTCCACCCATCCACCCATCCACCCTTCCACCCTTCCACCCATCCACCCATCCACCCCTCCACCCATCCACCCCCCACCCCACCACCCCTCCACCCATCCACACCTCCACCCCTCCACACCTCCACCCATCAACCCATCCACCCATCCACCCCTCCACCCCTCCACCCCACCATCCCTCCACCCATCCGCCCATCCACACCTCCACCCATCCACCCCTCCACCCATCCAGCATTCCACCCTTCCACCCATCCACCCATCCAGCCCTCCACCCCTCCACCTCCTACCCCACCACCCCTCCACCCATCCACACCTCCACCCCTCCACACCTCCACCCGTCAACCCATCCACCCATCCACCCCTCCACCCCTCCACCCATCCACCCCTCCACCCATCCATCCATCCACCCCTCCACCGCTCCACCCATCCATCCCTCCACCCCTCCACCCTTCCACACCTCCACCCCTCCACACCTCCACACCTCCACCCATCCACTCATCCACTCATCCACCCCTCAAGCCCTCCACCCTCCATACCTCCACCCATCCACCCATCCACCCCTCCACCCCTCCACCAATCCACACCTTCACCCCTCCACCCCTCCACCCATCCAACCCTCCACCCCTCCACCCATCCACACCTCCACCCCTCCACCCTTCCAACCCTCCACTCCTCCACCCCTACACCCCTCCAGAACTCCACTCATCCACCCCTCCACCCCTCCACAACTCCACCCATCCACCCTTCCACCCATCCACCCCTCCATGCCTTCACCCCTCCACCCATCCACACACCCCTCCACCCATCCACCCATCCACCCCTCCACCCATCCACCCATCCACCCTTCCACCCTTCCATCCATCCACACATCCACCCCTCCATCCCTCCACCCCACACCCCACCATCCCTCTACCCATCCACACCTCCACCCCTCCACACCTCCACCCATCAACCCATCCACCCATCCACCCCTCCACCCCTCCACCCCACAACCCCTCAACCCCACCACCCCTCCGCCCATCCAAACCTCCACCCATTCACCCCTCCACCCATCCACCCATCCACCCCTCCACCCCTCCACCCCTCCACCCATCCACACCTCCACCCCTCCACCCATCCACCCATCCACCCCTCCACCCCTCCACCCATCCACCCTTCCACCCTTCCATCCATCCACCCATCCACCGCTCCACCCCCCACCCCACCACCCCTCCACCCATCCACACCTCCACCCCTCCACACCTCCACCCATCAACCCATCCACTCATCCACCCCTCCACCCCTCCACCCCACAACCCCTCCACCCCACCACCCCTCCGCCCATCCACACCTCCACCCATCCACCCCTCCACCCATCCACCCATCCACCCTTCCACCCTTCCACCCGTCCACCCATCCACCCCTCCACCCCTCCACCTCCCACCCCACCACCCCTCCACCCATCCACACCTCCACCCCTCCACACCTCCACCCATCAATCCCTCCACCCATCCATCCATCCACCCCTCCACCGCTCCACCCATCCACCCCTCCACCTCTCCACCCTTCCACACCTCCACCCCTCCACACCTCCACACCTCCACCCATCCACTCATCCACCCCTCAAGCCCTCCACCCTCCATCCCTCCACTCATCTGATAGAATTCAAGAATCATTGAGTAATGAGCCAAGGAGGCTCTATAGTACAAGCATGCAAGGAAGAGAGGAGTGGAGGAGGAGCTAACCCTATTGGCCACTAAGTTGGCCAATGGGTGAGGTGCCTTGTGGAATAGGAAACCCCACAATGTAGATAGGATGTGATTGGTTGGTGTTAGGACCAAAAGTTGGCAAGTGCCAACCAAGGACCAAGACCAAATCCAATCTTGACCAACCACAAAGTGTGGTTGGAGTGTACACCCAACCCCCCAAGAACATAAGGGGCTACACCTATTCTAGCCTATGAATGTTGTATATAATGTACATTTACAACACAACCTCCCAACATGCATAAGGCTAGAAGATGTAATTAGGAGGCCGTCAAAACCGGAGGAGGGGTGAGGCCAAGGAGACGCAGAAGGAAGGAGTGGGATGCTTGGGGAAGGGCTTTGGTGAAGATGTCAGCGAGGTTGGCCGCCGAGTCGATTTTGCCAAGGCGAATGTGGCCGGCCTCAACGAGATCGCGAATGAAGAAGTAGCGAAGCTCAATGTGTTTGGAGCGCCCATGATACACAGCATCCTTGGTGAGGTGAATGGTGCTGGTGTTGTCACACCAGATGGTGGGACAGCGTTGGGGGGCTCCAAGCTCATCAAGGAGGAAGGTGAGCCAGCGTGCTTCTTGCGCGGCCATGGTGGCAGCATAGAGCTCCGGTCGCGAATCAGCCCAGGAAGAGTCGCTGTAGCCGCTGAGGAGGGGTGGGGAAGGGCCGCCAAGGGTAAGGACATAGTCCTTGGTGCCACGAACGTAGCGAAGGACGCGCTTGGCGGCCTGCCAGTGCTCTTCCGTATGCTTGCCAGCGCCAACGAAGCGAGCTAGGACGCTGATGGGGTAGGCAAGGTCAGGGGGAGTGGAAACCATGGCGTACATGAGAGAACCGATGAGTTCAGGATAAGGATGGGAGGAGGGAGAGGGAGAGGAGGGTGGGGAGAGGTGGTGCCCAACCGAGAGGGGAGTGGGCTGGGGGTTGCCGCGCGCCATTTCAAACCGGTCCAAGACCTACTGGAGGTAGTGACCCTGAGAGAGAGAGATGGTGCGAGCGGAGCGGTCGCGAGTGATGGTCATGCCGAGGTAGTGCTGCAGCTCTCCCAGGTCTTTGCACTTGAGACGGCTGCCCAGCTCCGTCTTGACACTCTCGAGTTCGGCAAGATCGGCAGTGAGGAGAATCATATCGTCAACATAGACGAGGATGTAGAAGGGGGAGGGGGAGGTGCGGAGGAAGAGGCTGGCGTCAGAGCGGGAGGTGCGAAACCCAAGCTCGGCAAGGGTGGCAGCAAGCTTGGCATGCCATTCCCTGGGTGCCTGGCGGAGCCCATACACTGGTCGGCGCAGCTGCCAGACGGAGTCAGCGGGGAAGGGGAGGTGGAAGCCCGCTGGGCGCTCCATGTAGATCAGTTCACGTAGCACGCCTTGCAGGAAGGCGTTGGAGACATCCATCGAGTGGATCTCCATGTTGAGTCGAGCGGCGAGGTCGAGTACGGCGCGAACGGTAGCAGGTTTGGCGGTGGGGGAGAAGGTGTCGAAGAAGTCAAAGTCATACCGCTGCGTGAAGCCCTTGGCGCAATACCGGGCCTTGTAGACGGGCGGCTCTCCTGGTAGCTGTTTGACGCGAAACACCCACTTCCCCTTCACCACGTTCGTAGAGGAGGGAGGGCGAGGCACATCAACGAAGGAGGAGTTGGCAATAAATGCCTCGAGCTCCTTGATGATGGCGGCGAGCCAGAGCGGGGCGTCGGGGCAAGCCATGGCCTCCTCATACGTGGTTGGGATGAAGGTGGAGGGAGCAGAGGAAAAGGCGAAGACTGGTGTTCCAGAGAGGTCAAAGGTGATGGGAAGGAGGGAGGGGTCAGAGAGGTGGAGGTCAAGGAACTCCTCATGGGAGTCCTCAGAGAGGGAGGTGTGGAAGGCGCGGATGACCGCAGGTGCCGCTGCTGGTGCCGCTGCTGGTGCCGCTGTTGGTGCTGGTGCGGATGCCGCTGCTGCCGCTGCACTCGCCGCTGCTGGTGCCGCTGCGGTGGCTGCTGCTGGAGCTGCTGCTGCTGCTGCTGGAGAGGTGGTTGAGGGGGCTGGATGCAAGACAGCCTGGAAGAAGTGGTGAAGGAGGGGGGAAAGAGGAGGGAGGGTAGAGGTAGAGAGGGTAACAGGGGGCGGTGCACCAAGGATACTGTCACGTGACCTGGTGTGAGGATACCGGGTGAGTATGGTGCGGGGAGTGGGGGAGGGAGGTGAGGGTTGGGAGGGAGGGGGAGGAGGGGCACCAGAGGAGGAGTGAGTGGGGGAGGCAGGGGAAGACAGGGGGTCCGGGTCAAAGATGTCACCAGACGAGGGGGGGCACCATGGGACTGGGAGGGCGGAGGGGGAGGGGGTGGGAGGATGGGGGGAGGAGGGAGGAGAGGGGGAGGGGTGGTGTCAGACCAGACAAGGGGACGAGTCAGAGGTGGGAGTGGGTCAGTGGACGGAGGAGAGGAATAGTACGGGGTGGATTCGTCAAAGACGACATCTCTGCTGCGAATTAATCGAACGGAAGGGGGGTGCAGGAAAAGATAGTCGGGGGAAGAGGGGTTATGACCAAGGAAGATGCAAGGAAGGGTACGAGGGGCAAGCTTTCCCAGGGAACGGGATCGGTCAGACGGGTGAATGAGGACATATGCCTTTGAGCCCCAGACTCGAAGAGGGGAGGCATCGGGTTTGTCCTTTGTCCATAGCTCAGTGGGGGCGGTGGAGGGGAGGAGGGGGTGAGGGTAAAGGTTAGTAAGGAGGGCGGCATGAAGGAGGGCGTAGCCCCACAGAGAAGGGGGGCATGAGGCGTGGACAAGAAGACACCGAGCCGTTTTGGTGATCTCCCGAACACGGCTCTCAGCGACACCATTCTGCTGTGGGGAGTGAGGGAGGGTGTAAGTCTGAAGAATGCCGCGGGACTGGCAATAGGAGGAGATTTGGTTATTAAGGAACTCACCACCACCATCAGAGTGGAGGCGGCGAACAGGGCGCCCAAAGTGGGTGTTTGCCTGTTCGAGCCAGGCAATGATCGCAGTCGGGGCGTCCGCCTTTGTCCGAAGGAGAGAGACGGACGAGTACCGACTGTGATCATCGACGAGCACGAGAAGGTAGCGATGGCCTTGGCGAGTGGGGGAGGGGTTAGGGCCCCAGAGGTCCACGTGAACAAGATCAAGTGGCTGGGCAGCAGCGGAGGGGGAGCTCCGGTGCGGCTGCTGCTTGAGCTTGCTCTGAACACAGACGACGCAAGGGGGGGCAGGGGACTTTGGGAGGGGAGGGAGGGAGGAGGGGAGACCGTGGAGGAGACCGGAAGATACAGAGGAGCGCAGAGTGGCGAAGTTGGGGTGACCTAGCCTGTGATGGAGGAGGATGGCAGGGTGGGAGAGGGAGCGACAGGAGCAGTCAGAGTCAGGGGGGCAGGGGGGGACGGGTGGGTTAGTGGGAGGGAGGGGAGGAGGGGGGGGAAGGAGGGGGGGGGAGGCGACTTGGAAGGTGAGGGGGCGAGGAACCCGAAGGGTGTACAGACGGGAGCGGGGACAGTAGGGAATGCGGGAGAGGAAGCGACCTGTGGAGGTTTGGTAAAGGTCACAATGGTTAGCACCACCTGGGGTGACAGTTGTGATCATGGATTGTTGGAGGGACCTTTGGGAGAGGAGGTTGGTGCGAAGGGAGGGAATGTGAAGACCTGTGACAGTACCTGAGGGAAAGAGAGGACAGGGAAGGGTGGACGTGTTGTGACAGGGGATGGAAAAGCTGCTATCAGCGCCGAGAAGGGACGTGGGAGTGGAGAGAGGATGGAGTTTGCCGGCATCGCGAAAGACATTGTCAGTGGCTCCACTGTCCAAGACAAACTCAAGGGTGGAGGAGGGTGAGGCGGAGTACTGAATTGAAGTTTCATTAATAGCAGGGGCATACATAGGGGATGCGACAGAAGGAGGCTGACTAAGCAGACCAACAAAGCCAGAGGAGGGAAAGGGGGTCACACTGCCACCTGTAGACGGTGCAGGGGATGGACCGGAGAGGTGGGCCGCGGAGGCCGCATTCCCGGCGGTCCAGCCGGGAAACGACTGCTGCTGGGGGACAGGAGGAGGAGGGAGGAGAGGAAGCTGGGGCTGGAGGTCAAGCTGCTGCTGGAGCTGTTGAAGCTGCTGCTGGAGCTGCTGCTGGAGCTGATGAAGCTGCTGCCCGTACTGCTGCGGCCCCTGCTGATGGACACTCTGGTGCTGCTGGACACTCTGGTGCTGCTGCTGCTGCTGCTGGTGAGAGGGGAGAGCAAAGGCCTGGTGGGCCTGGGAGGAGGAGGAAGGGGCGTAAAGGGGAGAGGTGCGGACATCCAGGGGAGTGGGGCGGGGGTTGAGGGCGGACCAGCGAGGAGGGGTGCCAGAGTTCCCACGAGCGAACCACTCATCACTGAGTGCCTTGAAGCACGTCTCAGTCGCATGAGTGGTCTGGTTGCAGCGTTGGCCTCGGGTGGGGCCATAGAGGGGAAGATACTGACAGGGTGGGAAGGCCGCTGCTGCACCATGACCCGCACCACCACGACCGCCAGAGCCGCCTCGACCACCACCACGCCCACCTCCACGCCCCCCTCCACGCCCGCCTTTGCTGCTGCGCTGCTGTGCTGCTGCGGCAGTGGAGGAGTGGCGCAGGATTTCAGCTTCAGTGGGGATGATCCATTGCGTAACTTGAGCGGGAGTGTCATGCTTGGAGAGGAGTTGCATGTATGCCAGCTTATGGGCATCGAAGGCAGGAGTGAGACCCTCGAGAAGGTGGCAGCAGATGACGGTGTCAGGGTAGACAACACCGAGCGCTGCAAGGCGGCGAGCGAGGTCAAGGACGCGGCGAGTAAAGGCAGCTGCGCCGGCGGTGGAATCCATGGTGATGGATCCGAATTCCTTAATGAGTGCATAGAGAGTGGCGATGTCCTGTCGGTCAAAGAGGTCGACAAGCAGTTGCCACAGGTGGGAGGAGGAGGTGGGGGAGAGCTCTCGTTTGAGGGAGGAGGGGATGGTGGCGAGGAGGATAGCGAGGGCTCGACGATCAGCAACGCGCCACGCAGCGATATCAGTGGTGTAGGTGGTGAGGCGGGTAGTGTAAGTGGCAAACTGGGCTTGGTATTCACGGTGGCGGGCAGCAGCACTGTCGTAGATGCGCTTGTCATCGTCGTAGCGCAGTTGGCGGCGAAGGTGGTCGTTGAGTGAGGTGCGATAGGCACGAATGGCAGACTCCACGCTTTGTGGGTTGTGAACATCCGGCGCGAAGGAGGGGGGATCACCAGGAGGCTCGGGCTCGGGTCCGGGCTCATCGGGAGCAGGTCCAGTGGGGGCGGAAGGGGCGATGGGCTGGAGTCCACCCTCCTCCTGGAACACGACGGAGTGAAGGGTATATCAGCTGACGATGACCGAGGAGAGCAATACCTCGACGGAGTGAGCATAGGAGTGCCAGTTGGCGGCCGAGTTGTCGCCCAGCAGCTCGAGAGCGTCAATGGTCGCTAGATCGACCGACGAGTCCGACGACGCCATAACGGCGGAGGGGTGAAGGCGCCGCTGCTGATGCCGCTGCTGCCGGTGCTGGTGCCGCTGCTGCTGCCGCTACCGGTGCCGCTGCTGCTGCAGCCGCCGATGCTGCTGCTGCTGCCGCTGGCGATGCTGCTGCTGCTGCCGCCGGCGATGCTGCTGCTGCTGCCGCCGCTGCTGCCGCCGCTGCTGCCGCTGCCGGTGTTGCTGCTGGAGCCGCCACTGGAGCCGCTGCTGCTGCCGCTGCTGCTGCCGCCGTCGATGCCGGTGCTGGTGCCGCCGCTGCCGCTGCTGCCGGTGCCGCTGCTGGTGCCGCCGCTGCCGCTGCCACTGCTGCCGGTGCCGCTGCTGGTGCCGCCGCTGCTGGTGCCGCCGCCGCTGCTGCTGCTGCTGGTGCCGTTAAGGGTGGAGTAGGGGGAGGATGTAGGGGGGGGGGGGAGGGAGAGAGGCTGGTGCGGAAGTGTGGGGAGGGGCGCGGGTGTGGGGCAGGATAGGGGGAGGAGGGAGGATTAGGGTTGCGGGGTCGTGGAGGTCGCGGGCAGCCGAACGCGACGGCGCGCAGGTCAGCCGCGGCTCCGCGCCAGCCGTCCGCGTCGGCGCAGGGTCGTCGGCGGCCGCGCGCTGGCCGTCCGCGTCGACGCGCGGTTCGTTCGTGGCCGCGCGCTAGCCGTCCGCGTCAGCGCGCGGCTCGTCGGCGGTCGCGCGCTGGCCGTCCGCGTCAGCGCGTGGGTCGTCGGCGGTCACGCGCTGGCCGGCCGCGTCGGCGCGCAGGTCGCTGGCGACAGCGCGCTGACCGTCCGCGGCGGCACGCAGGTCGTCCGCGGCGGCGCGCAGGTCGTCCGCGTCGGCGCGCTGGTCGGCCGCGTCGCCGCGCAGGTCGTCCGCGTCGGCGCGCTGGTCGGCCGCGTCGCCGCGCAGGTCGTCCGCGTCGCCGCGCTGGTCGTCCGCGCCGGCGCGCAGGTCGGTCGCGTCGGCGGGCAGGTTGAGGCGTGGCGACGGGGGGGAGGGTTGCTGCCACGGGGGAGCGGTTTGAGGCTGCGTAAGGACGGTTTGAGACCGTGAGAGGGAGAATTGAGGCCGCGGGAGGGAGGATTGAGGCCGCGGGAGGGAGGATTGAGGCCGCGGGAGGGAGGATTGAGGCCGCGGGAGGGAGGATTGAGGCCGCGGGAGGGAGGATTGAGGCCGCGGGAGGGAGGATTGAGGCCGCGGGAGGGAGGATTGAGGCCGCGGGAGGGAGGATTGAGGCCGCGGAGGAGGAGATCTAGGCCGCGGAAGGCTAGATCTGAGGTGCGGGTGGACCGATGTAGGCCATAGTCCGCTAGGGTAAAGGAGCGGAGAGTAAATTGCAGTCTAAGGATCGAGGGAAGGTGGCGTGAGCCATTTGGCTCTGATACCATGATAGAATTCAAGAATCATTGAGTAATGAGCCAAGGAGGCTCTATAGTACAAGCATGCAAGGAAGAGAGGAGTGGAGGAGGAGCTAACCCTATTGGCCACTAAGTTGGCCAATGGGTGAGGTGCCTTGTGGAGTAGGAAACCACACAATGTAGATAGGATGTGATTGGTTGGTGTTAGGACCAAAAGTTGGCAAGTGCCAACCAAGGACCAAGACCAAATCCAATCTTGACCAATCACAAAGTGTGGTTGGAGTGTACACACAACCCCCCAAGAACATAAGGGGCTACACCTATTCTAGCCTATGAATGTTGTATATAATGTACGTTTACAACATCATCCACCCCTCAAGCCCTCCACCCTCCATCCCTCCACTCATCCACCCCTCAAACCCTCCACCCTCCATACCTCCACCCATCCACCCATCCACCCATCCACCCCTCCACCCCTCCACCCATCCACACCACCACCCCTCCACCCATCCACACCTCCACCCCTCCACACCTCCACCCATCAACCCACCCACCCCTCCATCCCTCCACCCCTCCACCCATCCACCCCTCCACCCCTCTTAGAGGCGACCCTCCTCTAAGAGGAAGGCGCCTCTCCTCTGAGTGAGAGGAAGGCGCCTCTCCTCTGAGTGAGAGGAAGGCGCCTCTCCTCTGAGTGAGAGGAAGGCGCCTCTCCTCTGAGTGAGAGGAAGGCGCCTCTCCTCTGAGTGAGAGGAAGGCGCCTCTCCTGTGAGTGAGAGGAAGGCGCCTCTCCTGTGAGTGAGAGGAAGGCGCCTCTCCTCTGAGTGAGAGGAAGGCGCCTCTCCTGTGAGTGAGAGGAAGGCGCCTCTCCTCTGAGTGAGAGGAAGGCGCCTCTCCTCTGAGTGAGAGGCAGGCGCTTCTCCTCTGAGTGAGAGGAAGGCGCCTCTCCTCTGAGTGAGAGGAAGGCGCCTCTCCTCTGAGTGAGAGGCAGGCGCCTCTCCTCTGAGTGAGAGGCAGGCGCCCCTCCTCTGAGTGAGAGGAAGGCGCCTCTCCTCTGAGTGAGAGGAAGGCGCTTCTCCTCTGAGTGAGAGGAAGGCGCCTCTCCTCTGAGTGAGAGGAAGGCGCCTCTCCTCTGAGTGAGAGGCAGGCGCCTCTCCTCTGAGTGAGAGGAAGGCGCCTCTCCTCTGAGTGAGAGGCAGGCGCCTCTCCTCTGAGTGAGAGGCAGGCGCCTCTCCTCTGAGTGACAGGAAGGCGCCTCTCCTCTGAGTGAGAGGAAGGCGCCTCTCCTCTGAGTGAGAGGAAGGCGCCTCTCCTCTGAGTGAGAGGAAGGCGCTTCTCCTCTGAGTGAGAGGAAGGCGCCTCTCCTCTGAGTTAGAGGAAGGCACCTCTCCTCTGAGTTAGAGGCCTCTCCTCTGAGTGAGAGGCAGGCGCCTCTCCTCTGAGTGAGAGGCAGGCGCCTCTCCTCTGAGTGAGAGGCAGGCGCCTCTCCTCTGAGTGAGAGGCAGGCGCCTCTCCTCTGAGTGAGAGGAAGGCGTCTCTCCTCTGAGTGAGAGGAAGGCGCCACTCCTCTGAGTGAGAGGAAGGCGCCTCTCCTCTGAGTGAGAGGAAGGCGCCTCTCCTCTGAGTGAGAGGAAGGCGCCTCTCCTCTGAGTGAGAGGAAGGCGCTTCTCCTCTGAGTGAGAGGCAGGCGCCTCTCCTCTGAGTGAGAGGAAGGCGCCTCTCCTCTGAGTTAGAGGAAGGCACCTCTCCTCTGAATGAGAGGAAGGCGCCTCTCCTCTGAGTGAGAGGAGGTCGCCTCCTTAGTGGGAATATACGCTCAAACCCTAAAGCGTATAGCGTATACACGCTAGCGTGTGTACGCAAAACGCAATACGCTAGCTAATACGCTATACGCTATCAGAAAAATTTTCGGGCTGCCCAGGGAAAAAAATCGCTTGTATACAGAAAGATGCGGAATCTTCTGCTGAGCATTTCGCCTAAGTCGAAATGCAATTTGACGGTCTAGGGAAGCGGGAGTGGGCCTTCGAAGTTGCAGGCAGTTCAATTTTGAACATTAGATTGGTACCGCATTGGAACCCATATTATCTACGAATTCCAACCTGTCAAAAACGTCCCCCACCAAACCCCAATCACGCTACTTACCAGCCAGCAAAATTCCAGTCGTCATTTCTAGTTGGCATTCCCGCTTTCTAACAGCAGAGCTCCTTCCGATTCCTACCTACTTCTCCTTTTTGTGTCTACTCCACATCCCACCCCAATCGCCGTTCAGACTTAGGGAAATGCTACGAAAGTCTAAATGAGAATAGGGATCACCTTCTTAATCTTGAGCACGACGTTTTTTTCACCCTGCCCGGGATAGTATTTTACCTGCCCGAAAAAGCGTATTACCAAATCGACCCTTAAGCGTTTAGCGTATATACGTTAGCGTATATACGATACGCGTATATACGCTATAAGCGTATATTCCCACTAAGGTCGCCTCTCCTCTGAGTGAGAGGCAGGCGCCTCTCCTCTTGAGTGAGAGGAAGGCGCCTCTCCTCTGAGTGAGAGGAAGGCGCCTCTCCTCTGAGTGAGAGGAAGGCGCCTCTCCTCCGAGTGAGAGGAAGGCGCCTCTCCTCTGAGTGAGAGGCAGGCGCCTCTCTGAGTGAGACGAAGGCGCCTCTCCTCTGAGTGAGAGGAAGGCGCCTCTCCTCTGAGTGAGAGGAAGGCGCCTCTCCTCTGAGTGAGAGGATGGCGCTTCTCCTCTGAGTGAGAGGAAGGTGCCTCTCCTCTGAGTGAGAGGTAGGCGCCTCTCCTCTGAGTGAGAGGAAGGCGCCTCTCCTCTTAGTTAGAGGAAGGCACCTCTCCTCTGAGTGAGAGGCAGGCGCCTCTCCTCTGAGTGAGAGGAAGGCGCCTCTCCTCTGAGTGAGAGGAAGGCGCTTCTCCTCTGAGAGAGAGGAAGGCGCCTCTCCTCTGAGTGAGAGGAAGGCGCCTCTCCTCTGAGTGAGAGGAAGGCGCCTCTCCTCTGAGTGAGAGGAAGGCGCCTCTCCTGTGAGTGAGAGGCAGGCGCCTCTCCTCTGAGTGAGAGGAAGGCGCCTCTCCTCTGAGTGAGAGGAAGGCGCCTCTCCTCTGAGTGAGAGGAAGGCGCCTCTCCTGTGAGTGAGAGGAAGGCGCCTCTCCTCTGAGTGAGAGGAAGGCGCCTCTCCTCTGACTGAGAGGCATGCGCCTCTCCTCTGAATGAGAGGAAGGCGCCTCTCCTCTGAGTGAGAGGCAGGCGCCTTTCCTCTGAGTGAGAGGCAGGCGCCTCTCCTCTGAGTGAGAGGAAGGCGCCTCTCCTCTGAGTGAGAGGAAGGCGCCTCTCCTCTGAGTGAGAGGCAGGCGCCTCTCCTCTGAGTGAGAGGCAGGCGCCTCTCCTCTGAGTGAGAGGAAAGCCTGAGTGAGAGGAAGGCGCCTCTCCTCTGAGTGAGAGGAAGGCGCGTCTCCTCTGAGTGAGAGGAAGGCGCCTCTCCTCTGAGTGAGAGGCGGGCGCCTCTCCTCTGAGTGAGAGGTAGGCGCCTCTCCTCTGAGTGAGAGGAAGGCGCCTCTCCTCTTAGTTAGAGGAAGGCACCTCTCCTCTGAGTGAGAGGCAGGCGCCTCTCCTCTGAGTGAGAGGAAGGCGCCTCTCCTCTTAGTTAGAGGAAGGCACCTCTCCTCTGAGTGAGAGGCAGGCGCCTCTCCTCTGAGTGAGAGGAAGGCGCCTCTCCTCTGAGTGAGAGGAAGGCGCTTCTCCTCTGAGAGAGAGGAAGGCGCCTCTCCTCTGAGTGAGAGGAAGGCGCCTCTCCTCTGAGTGAGAGGAAGGCGCCTCTCCTCTGAGTGAGAGGAAGGCGCCTCTCCTGTGAGTGAGAGGCAGGCGCCTCTCCTCTGAGTGAGAGGAAGGCGCCTCTCCTCTGAGTGAGAGGAAGGCGCCTCTCCTCTGAGTGAGAGGAAGGCGCCTCTCCTGTGAGTGAGAGGAAGGCGCCTCTCCTCTGAGTGAGAGGAAGGCGCCTCTCCTCTGACTGAGAGGCATGCGCCTCTCCTCTGAATGAGAGGAAGGCGCCTCTCCTCTGAGTGAGAGGCAGGCGCCTTTCCTCTGAGTGAGAGGCAGGCGCCTCTCCTCTGAGTGAGAGGAAGGCGCCTCTCCTCTGAGTGAGAGGAAGGCGCCTCTCCTCTGAGTGAGAGGCAGGCGCCTCTCCTCTGAGTGAGAGGCAGGCGCCTCTCCTCTGAGTGAGAGGAAAGCCTGAGTGAGAGGAAGGCGCCTCTCCTCTGAGTGAGAGGAAGGCGCGTCTCCTCTGAGTGAGAGGAAGGCGCCTCTCCTCTGAGTGAGAGGCGGGCGCCTCTCCTCTGAGTGAGAGGCAGGCGCCTCTCCTCTGAGTGAGAGGCAGGCGCCTCTCCTCTGAGTGAGAGGCAGGCGCCTCTCCTCTGAGTGAGAGGCAGGCGCCTCTCCTCTGAGTGAGAGGAAGGCGCCTCTCCTCTGAGTGAGAGGAAGGCGTCTCTCCTCTGAGTGAGAGGAAGGCGCTACTCCTCTGAGTGAGAGGAAGGCGCCTCTCCTCTGAGTGAGAGGAAGGCGCCTCTCCTCTGAGTGAGAGGAAGGCGCCTCTCCTCTGAGTGAGAGGAAGGCGCTTCTCCTCTGAGTGAGAGGCAGGCGCCTCTCCTCTGAGTGAGAGGAAGGCGCCTCTCCTCTGAGTTAGAGGAAGGCACCTCTCCTCTCAGTGAGAGGAAGGCGCCTCTCCTCTGAGTGAGAGGAGGTCGCCTCTCCTCTGAGTGAGAGGAAGGCGCCTCTCCTCTGAGTGAGAGGAAGGCGCCTCTCCTCTGAGTGAGAGGAAGGCGCCTCTCCTCTGAGTGAGAGGAAGGCGCCTCTCCTCTGAGTGAGAGGAAGGCGCCTCTCCTCTGAGTGAGAGGAAGGCGCCTCTCCTCTGAGTGAGAGGAAGGCGCCTCTCCTCTGAGTGATAGGTATGCGCCTCTCCTCTGAGTGAGAGGAAGGCGCCTCTCCTCTGAGTGAGAGGAAGGAGCCTCTCCTCTGAGTGAGAGGAAGGCGCCTCTCCTCTGAGTGAGAGGAAGGCGCCTCTCCTCTGAGTGAGAGGAAGGCGCCTCTCCTCTGAGTGAGAGGAAGGCGCCTCTCCTCTGAGTGAGAGGAGGTTGCCTCTCCTCTGAGTGAGAGGCAGGCGCCTCTCCTCTGACTGAGAGGAAGGCGCTTCTCCTCTGAGTGAGAGGCAGTCGCCTCTCCTCTGATTGAGAGGAATGCGCCTCTCCTCTTGAGTGAGAGGAAGGCACCTCTCCTCTGAGTGAGAGGCAGGCGCCTCTCCTCTGAGTGAGAGGAAGGCGCCTCTCCTCTGAGTGAGAGGAAGGCGCCTCTCCTCTGAGTTAGAGGAAGGCACCTCTCCTCTGAGTGAGAGGCAGGCGCCTCTCCTCTGAGTGAGAGGAAGGCGCCTCTCCTCTGAGTGAGAGGCAGGCGCCTCTCCTCCTCTGAGTGAGAGGCAGGCGCCTCTCCTCTGAGTGAGAGGAACGCGCCTCTCCTCTGAGTGAGAGGAAGGCGCCTCTCCTCTGAGTGAGAGGAAGGCGCCTCTCCTCTGAGTGAGAGGCAGGCGCCTCTCCTCTGAGTGAGAGGAAGGCGCCTCTCCTCTGAGTGAGAGGCAGGCGCCTCTCCTCTGAGTGAGAGGCAGGCGCCTCTCCTCTGAGTGAGAGGCAGGCGCCTCTCCTCTGAGTGAGAGGAAGGCGCCTCTCCTCTGAGTGAGAGGAAGGCGCCTCTCCTCTGAGTGAGAGGAAGGCGCTTCTCCTCTGAGTGAGAGGCAGGCGCCTCTCCTCTGATTGAGAGGAAGGCGCCTCTCCTCTGAGTTAGAGGAAGGCACCTCTCCTCTGAGTGAGAGGCAGGCGCCTCTCCTCTGAGTGAGAGGAAGGCGCCTCTCCTCTGAGTGAGAGGAAGGCGCCCTTCCTCTGAGTGAGAGGAAGGCGCCTCTCCTCTGAGTGAGAGGAAGGCGCCTCTCCTCTGAGTGAGAGGAAGGCGCCTCTCCTCTGACTGAGAGGCATGCGCCTCTCCTCTGAGTGAGAGTTAGGCGCCTCTCCTCTGAGTGAGAGGAAGGCGCCTCTCCTCTGAGTGAGAGGAAGGCACCTCTCCTCTGCGTGAGAGGAAGGCGCCTCTCCTCTGCGTGAGAGGAAGGCGCCTCTCCTGTGAGTGAGAGGCAGGCGCCTCTCCTCTGAGTGAGAGGAAGGCGCCTCTCCTCTGAGTGAGAGGAAGGCGCCTCTCCTGTGAGTGAGAGGAAGGCGCCTCTCCTCTGAGTGAGAGGAAGGCGCCTCTCCTCTGACTGAGAGGCATGCGCCTCTCCTCTGAATGAGAGGAAGGCGCCTCTCCTCTGAGTGAGAGGCAGGCGCCTTTCCTCTGAGTGAGAGGCAGGCGCCTCTCCTCTGAGTGAGAGGAAGGCGCCTGTCCTCTGAGTGAGAGGCAGGCGCCTCTCCTCTGAGTGAGAGGAAGGCGCCTCTCCTCTGAGTGAGAGGAAGGCGCCTCTCCTCTGAGTGAGAGGAAGGCGCCTCTCCTGTGATTGAGAGGCAGGCGCCTCTCCTGTGATTGAGAGGCAGGCGCCTCTCCTCTGAGTGAGAGGCAGGCGCCTCTCCTCTGAGTGAGAGGAAGGCGCCTCTCCTCTGAGTGAGAGGAAGGCGCTTCTCCTCTGAGTTAGAGGCAGGCGCCTCTCCTCTGATTGAGAGGAAGGCGCCTCTCCTCTGAGTTAGAGGAAGGCACCTCTCCTCTGGGTGAGAGGCAGGCGCCTCTCCTCTGAGTGAGAGGAAGGCGCCTCTCCTCTGAGTGAGAGGAAGGCGCCCTTCCTCTGAGTGAGAGGAAGGCGCCTCTCCTCTGAGTGAGAGGAAGGCGCCTCTCCTCTGAGTGAGAGGAAGGCGCCTCTCCTCTGACTGAGAGGCATGCGCCTCTCCTCTGAGTGAGAGTCAGGCGCCTCTCCTCTGAGTGAGAGGAAGGCGCCTCTCCTCTGAGTGAAAGGAAGGCACCTCTCCTCTGCGTGAGAGGAAGGCGCCTCTCCTCTGCGTGAGAGGAAGGCGCCTCTCCTGTGAGTGAGAGGCAGGCGCCTCTCCTCTGAGTGAGAGGAAGGCGCCTCTCCTCTGAGTGAGAGGAAGGCGCCTCTCCTGTGAGTGAGAGGAAGGCGCCTCTCCTCTGAGTGAGAGGAAGGCGCCTCTCCTCTGACTGAGAGGCATGCGCCTCTCCTCTGAATGAGAGGAAGGCGCCTCTCCTCTGAGTGAGGCAGGCGCCTTTCCTCTGAGTGAGAGGCAGGCGCCTCTCCTCTGAGTGAGAGGAAGGCGCCTCTCCTCTGAGTGAGAGGCAGGCGCCTCTCCTCTGAGTGAGAGGAAGGCGCCTCTCCTCTGAGTGAGAGGAAGGCGCCTCTCCTCTGAGTGAGAGGAAGGCGCCTCTCCTGTGATTGAGAGGCAGGCGCCTCTCCTGTGATTGAGAGGCAGGCGCCTCTCCTCTGAGTGAGAGGCAGGCGCCTCTCCTCTGAGTGAGAGGCAGGCGCCTCCCCTCTGAGTGAGAGGCAGGCGCCTCTCCTCTGAGTGAGAGGCAGGCGCCTCTCCTCTGAGTGAGAGGCAGGCGCCTCTCCTCTGAGTGAGAGGCAGGCGCCTCCCCTCTGAGTGAGAGGCAGGCGCCTCTCCTCTGAGTGAGAGGAAGGCGCCTCTCCTCTGAGTGAGAGGCAGGCGCCTCTCCTCTGAGTGAGAGGCAGGCGCCTCTCCTCTGAGTGAGAGGAAAGCCTGAGTGAGAGGAAGGCGCCTCTCCTCTGAGTGAGAGGAAGGCGCCTCTCCTCTGAGTGAGAGGAAGGCGCCTCTCCTCTGAGTGAGAGGCGGGCGCCTCTCCTCTGAGTGAGAGGCAGGCGCCTCTCCTCTGAGTGAGAGGCAGGCGCCTCCCCTCTGAGTGAGAGGCAGGCGCCTCTCCTCTGAGTGAGAGGAAGGCGCCTCTCCTCTGAGTGAGAGGAAGGCGTCTCTCCTCTGAGTGAGAGGAAGGCGCCACTCCTCTGAGTGAGAGGAAGGCGCCTCTCCTCTGAGTGAGAGGAAGGCGCCTCTCCTCTGAGTGAGAGGAAGACGCCTCTCCTCTGAGTGAGAGGAAGGCGCTTCTCCTCTGAGTGAGAGGCAGGCGCCTCTCCTCTGAGTGAGAGGAAGGCGCCTCTCCTCTGAGTTAGAGGAAGGCACCTCTCCTCTGAGTGAGAGGAAGGCGCCTCTCCTCTTGAGTGAGAGGAAGGCACCTCTCCTCTGAGTGAGAGGCAGGCGCCTCTCCTCTGAGTGAGAGGAAGGCGCCTCTCCTCTGAGTGAGAGGAAGGCGCCTCTCCTCTGAGTTAGAGGAAGGCACCTCTCCTCTGAGTGAGAGGCAGGCGCCTCTCCTCTGAGTGAGAGGAAGGCGCCTCTCCTCTGAGTGAGAGGCAGGCGCCTCTCCTCTGAGTGAGAGGAAGGCGCCTCTCCTCTGAGTGAGAGGAAGGCGCCTCTCCTCTGAGTGAGAGGAAGGCGCCTCTCCTCTGAGTGAGAGGCAGGCGCCTCTCCTCTGAGTGTGAGGAAGGCGCCTCTCTTGTGAGTGAGAGGAAGGCGCCTCTCCTCTGTGTGAGAGGCAGGCGCCTCTCCTCTGAGTGAGAGGCAGGCGCCTCTCCTCTGAGTGAGAGGCAGGCGCCTCTCCTCTGAGTGAGAGGCAGGCGCCTCTCCTCTGAGTGAGAGGAAGGCGCCTCTCCTCTGAGTGAGAGGAAGGCGCCTCTCCTCTGAGTGAGAGGAAGGCGCTTCTCCTCTGAGTGAGAGGCAGGCGCCTCTCCTCTGATTGAGAGGAAGGCGCCTCTCCTCTGAGTTAGAGGAAGGCACCTCTCCTCTGAGTGAGAGGCAGGCGCCTCTCCTCTGAGTGAGAGGAAGGCGCCTCTCCTCTGAGTGAGAGGAAGGCGCCTCTCCTCTGACTGAGAGGCATGCGCCTCTCCTCTGAGTGAGAGGCAGGCGCCTCTCCTCTGAGTGAGAGGAAGGCGCCTCTCCTCTGAGTGAGAGGAAGGCGCCTCTCCTCTGCGTGAGAGGAAGGCGCCTCTCCTCTGCGTGAGAGGAAGGCGCCTCTCCTGTGAGTGAGAGGCAGGCGCCTCTCCTCTGAGTGAGAGGAAGGCGCCTCTCCTCTGAGTGAGAGGAAGGCGCCTCTCCTCTGAGTGAGAGGAAGGCGCCTCTCCTGTGAGTGAGAGGAAGGCGCCTCTCCTCTGAGTGAGAGGAAGGCGCCTCTCCTCTGACTGAGAGGCATGCGCCTCTCCTCTGAATGAGAGGAAGGCGCCTCTCCTCTGAGTGAGAGGCAGGCGCCTTTCCTCTGAGTGAGAGGCAGGCGCCTCTCCTCTGAGTGAGAGGAAGGCGCCTCTCCTCTGAGTGAGAGGAAGGCGCCTCTCCTCTGAGTGAGAGGAAGGCGCCTCTCCTGTGATTGAGAGGCAGGCGCCTCTCCTCTGAGTGAGAGGAAGGCGCCTCTCCTCTGAGTGAGAGGCAGGCGCCTCTCCTCTGAGTGAGAGGCAGGCGCCTCTCCTCTGAGTGAGAGGAAGGCGCCTCTCCTCTGAGTGAGAGGAAGGCGCCTCTCCTCTGAGTGAGAGGCAGGCGCCTCTCCTCTGAGTGAGAGGCAGGCGCCTCTCCTCTGAGTGAGAGGCAGGCGCCTCTCCTCTGAGTGAGAGGAAAGCCTGAGTGAGAGGAAGGCGCCTCTCCTCTGAGTGAGAGGAAGGCGCCTCTCCTCTGAGTGAGAGGCAGGCGCCTCTCCTCTGAGTGAGAGGCAGGCGCCTCTCCTCTGAGTGAGAGGCAGGCGCCTCTCCTCTGAGTGAGAGGAAAGCCTGAGTGAGAGGAAGGCGCCTCTCCTCTGAGTGAGAGGAAGGCGCCTCTCCTCTGAGTGAGAGGAAGGCGCCTCTCCTCTGAGTGAGAGGAAGGCGCCTCTCCTCTGAGTGAGAGGCGGGCGCCTCTCCTCTGAGTGAGAGGCAGGCGCCTCTCCTCTGAGTGAGAGGCAGGCGCCTCTCCTCTGAGTGAGAGGCAGGCGCCTCTCCTCTGAGTGAGAGGCAGGCGCCTCTCCTCTGAGTGAGAGGAAGGCGCCTCTCCTCTGAGTGAGAGGCAGGCGCCTCTCCTCTGAGTGAGAGGCAGGCGCCTCTCCTCTGAGTGAGAGGAAAGCCTGAGTGAGAGGAAGGCGCCTCTCCTCTGAGTGAGAGGAAGGCGCCTCTCCTCTGAGTGAGAGGAAGGCGCCTCTCCTCTGAGTGAGAGGAAGGCGCCCTTCCTCTGAGTGAGAGGAAGGCGCCTCTCCTCTGAGTGAGAGGAAGGCGCCTCTCCTCTGAGTGAGAGGAAGGCGCCTCTCCTCTGACTGAGAGGCATGCGCCTCTCCTCTGAGTGAGAGGCAGGCGCCTCTCCTCTGAGTGAGAGGAAGGCGCCTCTCCTCTGAGTGAGAGGAAGGCGCCTCTCCTCTGCGTGAGAGGAAGGCGCCTCTCCTCTGCGTGAGAGGAAGGCGCCTCTCCTGTGAGTGAGAGGCAGGCGCCTCTCCTCTGAGTGAGAGGAAGGCGCCTCTCCTCTGAGTGAGAGGAAGGCGCCTCTCCTCTGAGTGAGAGGAAGGCGCCTCTCCTGTGAGTGAGAGGAAGGCGCCTCTCCTCTGAGTGTGAGGAAGGCGCCTCTCCTGTGAGTGAGAGGAAGGCGCCTCTCCTCTGTGTGAGAGGCAGGCGCCTCTCCTCTGAGTGAGAGGCAGGCGCCTCTCCTCTGAGTGAGAGGCAGGCGCCTCTCCTCTGAGTGAGAGGCAGGCGCCTCTCCTCTGAGTGAGAGGAAGGCGCCTCTCCTCTGAGTGAGAGGAAGGCGCCTCTCCTCTGAGTGAGAGGAAGGCGCTTCTCCTCTGAGTGAGAGGCAGGCGCCTCTCCTCTGATTGAGAGGAAGGCGCCTCTCCTCTGAGTTAGAGGAAGGCACCTCTCCTCTGAGTGAGAGGCAGGCGCCTCTCCTCTGAGTGAGAGGAAGGCGCCTCTCCTCTGAGTGAGAGGAAGGCGCCCTTCCTCTGAGTGAGAGGAAGGCGCCTCTCCTCTGAGTGAGAGGAAGGCGCCTCTCCTCTGAGTGAGAGGAAGGCGCCTCTCCTCTGACTGAGAGGCATGCGCCTCTCCTCTGAGTGAGAGGCAGGCGCCTCTCCTCTGAGTGAGAGGAAGGCGCCTCTCCTCTGAGTGAGAGGAAGGCGCCTCTCCTCTGCGTGAGAGGAAGGCGCCTCTCCTCTGCGTGAGAGGAAGGCGCCTCTCCTGTGAGTGAGAGGCAGGCGCCTCTCCTCTGAGTGAGAGGAAGGCGCCTCTCCTCTGAGTGAGAGGAAGGCGCCTCTCCTCTGAGTGAGAGGAAGGCGCCTCTCCTGTGAGTGAGAGGAAGGCGCCTCTCCTCTGAGTGAGAGGAAGGCGCCTCTCCTCTGACTGAGAGGCATGCGCCTCTCCTCTGAATGAGAGGAAGGCGCCTCTCCTCTGAGTGAGAGGCAGGCGCCTTTCCTCTGAGTGAGAGGCAGGCGCCTCTCCTCTGAGTGAGAGGAAGGCGCCTCTCCTCTGAGTGAGAGGCAGGCGCCTCTCCTCTGAGTGAGAGGAAGGCGCCTCTCCTCTGAGTGAGAGGAAGGCGCCTCTCCTCTGAGTGAGAGGAAGGCGCCTCTCCTGTGATTGAGAGGCAGGCGCCTCTCCTCTGAGTGAGAGGAAGGCGCCTCTCCTCTGAGTGAGAGGCAGGCGCCTCTCCTCTGAGTGAGAGGCAGGCGCCTCTCCTCTGAGTGAGAGGAAGGCGCCTCTCCTCTGAGTGAGAGGAAGGCGCCTCTCCTCTGAGTGAGAGGCAGGCGCCTCTCCTCTGAGTGAGAGGCAGGCGCCTCTCCTCTGAGTGAGAGGAAAGCCTGAGTGAGAGGAAGGCGCCTCTCCTCTGAGTGAGAGGAAGGCGCCTCTCCTCTGAGTGAGAGGAAGGCGCCTCTCCTCTGAGTGAGAGGAAGGCGCCTCTCCTCTGAGTGAGAGGCGGGCGCCTCTCCTCTGAGTGAGAGGCAGGCGCCTCTCCTCTGAGTGAGAGGCAGGCGCCTCTCCTCTGAGTGAGAGGCAGGCGCCTCTCCTCTGAGTGAGAGGCAGGCGCCTCTCCTCTGAGTGAGAGGAAGGCGCCTCTCCTCTGAGTGAGAGGCAGGCGCCTCTCCTCTGAGTGAGAGGCAGGCGCCTCTCCTCTGAGTGAGAGGAAAGCCTGAGTGAGAGGAAGGCGCCTCTCCTCTGAGTGAGAGGAAGGCGCCTCTCCTCTGAGTGAGAGGAAGGCGCCTCTCCTCTGAGTGAGAGGCGGGCGCCTCTCCTCTGAGTGAGAGGCAGGCGCCTCTCCTCTGAGTGAGAGGCAGGCGCCTCTCCTCTGAGTGAGAGGCAGGCGCCTCTCCTCTGAGTGAGAGGCAGGCGCCTCTCCTCTGAGTGAGAGGAAGGCGCCTCTCCTCTGAGTGAGAGGAAGGCGTCTCTCCTCTGAGTGAGAGGAAGGTGCCACTCCTCTGAGTGAGAGGAAGGCGTGTCGCGTTATTAACGCCTAGCCAGCAGGCTAAGGCGTGAATTACACAGCAGCCAGGTAATTGTGCATTTCTGGACTTGTACTCTAATTTCTTTTGTGTGCGTGGTATGTACTGTACATACGCTTTACAGAGCCGAGTGCAGGGAAATTCGAGGAGGTTTTTACAGAAGAGGGAATTCGATTCCAGCTGGGAATTCGATTCCAGGTTGGGAATGCAATTCCAGCTGGGAATGCGATTCCAGGCTAGGAACTCGATTCCAGCTGGATTGCAGTGCATGCCTAGTGGGCCCAGTGGGAGCTAGCTAGCACCTAGGAGCCATCACGAGCAGTGCAGCTGACTCGCGTCTGGCACTAGAGTTAGCGTGCTGCAGGAGGAACCTAGGCAGGAGGAGGGAATGTAGTCGGGGGGAGCACTCAGGTCTCTCGCTTTTTGCTTGTATGTTTCTCTTTTTACTGCAATCTTGTTTTCCTAAGCCAAAGGAAGCTAGCAGTAGGGAGAAGCAGGAGCAATCTGACGGAGCCCTTGCGAGGGGGTTTAGACTTGTTCATACAAGCAAAAAGTTGCAGTGCTGAAATTTCAGCAGAACAGGTACGAACGCCTGGAGGACCTGCGGTGATGCACCGTAAGGGATGAGTGGCCTTGATCAAGAATTACATACTCATCAGCTGCGTTCAGGTCACAGATTTCCTGCGCGGAGGATGGAGGGGCAAGCCCTGCTGACTAAGACGCCTGGGTTCCGAGCAGAAGAAGGAACAGCGAACGCTAGGGCTAATAGCAGCGCGGATCCAGGAAAGGAGGGCGACCGACGGGAAGAGCCTCCACTGGGCTCTAACTGCAATTCGCCAGCGCCAGGGATGGGATCCCAATCAGCCAGGGTTGGAGGATCTCAGCGTGGAACCCCAGAACCGAGAGTGGGAGACCATCAGGAAGATCAGCGGAGCCAGCGAGAAGGAGAGGCGTTTCACGGATCCCCTGCTGGAAGATGCGAATCCAGGGAGGCCGGTAGAGGAGATCAGCATGTGGGGATTGGCGAGAGGGGAACGGCGAGCTGGGGAACGGCGAGCTGGGGAACGGGCAGAACGATAAGTGCAGCTCCACCTAAGATTGAAGTGCCGGATCGCTTCTCAGGAGCGCCTGGAGAGGAGCCCACGCTGAAGAATTATCTTATGATGGTGGATGACATCCGATACTGTTGGGAGAGGGAGGGGCACGATCCCATTGAATTCTTCAGAGGATTGGGGAGAACGCTCAAGGGGGAAGCGTTGACGCATTACCGGGTGGAGAGACAAGGGTTGTTGCTGCAGAGTAAGCGGGGAGACTTCGCGCCGGCGGAAATCACCGACCGATTCCTGGAAAGCCTGCGAGAACAATTCCCGGGACATTCAGCAGATCGGATGACAGAGTTCCAAGATTTTAAGAGAGCGAGAGGAGAATCTCTGCTAGCGTACTATAATCGACTGATGGAGCTGGCCGAAGACATGGGCTGCCTGGAAGAACGGACCTTGGTGTCGAAGTTTGTGGGTGGATTGGATGAAGACCTGATGCAAGATATGCGGAGCCGACTGTACGCGCTGGGGATGAAGGCGAAATTGCGACAAGTGTATCAGGCGGCGAAAGAGGTAGAGGAGGGAAGAAGGTTCTTCGATGGGTTATGCGGAGCGAGCTCAGGAAGATCAGGCGAACGCAGGAGGCCGGCGTGGGCTGCGGTGGAAGGAAAGCGGATGGAAGAAGAACGGAGAGAAAAACCATTTGAAGACAAGCGACGGTGTCACAAGTGCGGGGAACACGGGCATCTGCGAAAGGATTGCGCCATCGACATCATATGCGACATCTGCAAAGAGAAAGGGCATTTCAGGCGGAATTGTCCTAAGGCGCCGATCTGCACCTTCTGTAGGAAACGGGGACACACGGAAGAAAGGTGCTACAGCAAGAAGGAGAAGGGGGGAGAAAAATCCGCTAGAGAACAGCAGTTGGAGAGGGAGTTAACAAAGCTGAAGGCGCATATGGGTAAGGTGGAGATCAGCGAAGACCCGGAGAAAGCGCTACTAGCTTGGGAAGACGAGGAAGAGGAAGATTACGGGGAGGAAGAAGCTGAGTATGGGACAATGGCCATGTCGCCCAGGGACCGAGAAAGTTTGGGGTTGAGAAGTGGAGGGAAGGACGGTAGAGCGGAGCCGAAGCAGCCAAGGAGAAGGACTTCAAAAGTACCTGAGGGGACTAACAAGCCGAAGGCAGCTCGGCGACACCCTGAAGAGCGACTGGTCTGCCAGCCCACGGCTCTGGTGGTGGAACCGAAGTCTGTAGCGGTACGAGGGATTCTGGTAGAAAATGCCGTGGTGGATACAGGCGCGCAGAGTGTGTTGCTGGGAAGAAAGCTGACCGAGCAGCTAAAGGCGCAAGGAGGTTGGGAAACAGTGAGACGGGGAATACTGATCATGACCGCAGAGGGAGGGGCTCCCAAGTGGATGCCATGCACTAAGGATCTGATTGAGATCACGCTGCAGCCGGGGGGGGAGGGAGAGACAACGATAAGGGTGCAGTGCGGACTGACGGAATCAGATGACTACGACATTTTACTGGGAATGGAGTTGCTCTACAAGATAGGGACTACGATATGCACCTGGCAGGAGCAAGTGCTATACCGCTCGGATTTCTGGGAGGAAGGGAAGGAGCTGAGTGAGCTGCCAGTGCGTTTCATCAGGACTGAACCAAAGAAAGCCTGGAGGGCAGGAGGCATGGGGAGGGGAGGAAGTACAAGCGGTGGGAAGATCATGGAAATCCAACCGGGGGCAAGCATAGACCAGTACAGTGTCACACTGGTGGAGCTGTTCGGGGGGCTGGGAGCCGGTTTAGCAGCAGCACTAGAGGCCGGTCTGAGGGTGAAGAAGTGGATCTATGTGGAGGTGGATCCTGAAGTCCGGAGGATGGCCTGGAAACACGCACAGGTACTGCAGCAGCGGTACCCCGCCCAGCTGAGGAAAGATGTGGTGAAGGAGGCCATGCAGAACAAGAACTGGGATGTGAAGCAGATTACCAAAGAAGACGTAAAGAATTGGGGAAAAGTGGACCTGCTAGTGGCCGGCTGGGAGTGCCAGGGTACCTCGAGGGCAGGGAAGGGGAAGGGATTGCAAGATGAGCGCACAGGGTTAGTGACCACGCTACTGGAAATCATGAGGTGGATGAAGGAGGTAGGAGGAGAGTACGCTTACATTCTAGAGCACGTGGATATGAATGGTGACGCTAGGGAGCCGGTCCGAGAAGTGCGGGAGCTGGTGGAAGCAGAATTGGGAAAGGGAGTTAGATGTGACGGGGCGCAGCTGGGGGCACTAACGCATCGGGTGCGGCGCTTCTGGCAAAATGTCCTACCTGAAGGGGAGCTTCGGGCTCGGTTGGCAAAAGTAGAAAGAGATGGGACTAGGATTGTGGAGGACATCCTCGAACCAGGGAGGGTAGCTGCGCCAGTGGTCAAACCAGATCACCCCCTGCAGTACCAGTGCAACCGAGTAGGGGAAGCGCGAAGAGCCTGGCCGACGTTAGTGGCTTACGCGAAAGCACGAGGCTTTATTGAGCAGGACGGGAACCCCGGCCCAGGGATGGTGTATGATCACCGTAAAGGGAAGTGGGAAGAGCCAACCGCCTTGGAACGCGAGCTAGCTATGGGGTACTTTCCAGGAGCCACTGCAGCAGAGGGAGTGGGGGAAGAGACTCGTCGAGCAGCTTTGGGCAGGGCGATTGATCAACATTCTCTGAGATGGTTGGTAACTGAGATGCGGAAGGGTCCAGGGCAGCAGGGAGGGAAGCAGGAAAGGCAAGGGGGTCAGTGCTATAAGCAAGCAGCATACGCAGCAGTCGAGAAGATAACCGCCAAGGGGAGCACTACAAATACGCAGGCAGGGGTCAAAGACATGGGAGCAGGCAAGGAATGGGAGATGGGAGCTGACATAAAAAAGGAGGTGGCAGAAGCAATCAGACAGGTACTGCAGCAGCACAGAGGTACTTTTGCATACAACTTACAGGAGCTGGGAAGATACAAAGGGAGAGAGTTGGAGTTAAACTTAACCACGGAGCTGCCCACTTATCAGCGCAGGAGGCGGATGAATGCGGAAGATGCGGCGATCTGCAAGGAGAAATGCGCGGAGCTGCTGGCAGCAGGGATAATACGCCCGTCAGAGTCGAGTTATGCAGCAGCCACGGTAGTAGCTGTCAGAAAAGACATCACGGGGAAGGTGGTAGCGAAGCGGATGTGTGGGGACTTTAGGGACCTAAACAAGATCACCAGCCCAGACCGATATCCTATGCCGACTGCGGATGATATCTTCGATAAACTAGATGGAGCAACGATCTTCTCTACCCTGGACTTACGACAAGGATTTAACCAAATCGCTATCAAGGAAGGGGACAAGCGAAAAACAGCCTTTCACGGAGTGGATGGGCTGTATGAATACAATGTGATGCCATTCGGGATATGCAATGCGCCAGCGGTGTTTCAACGGGCTATGGATCAGGTGCTGAAGGGAATCCCAGCAGCAGCCTGTTACATCGATGATGTGCTCATCTTCAGCGGGAGCGACGAACAGCATGTACAGGACTTGAAGCAGACTCTGGAGGCGATAGCAGCTGCAGGACTAACATGCCACCCGGACAAGTGCAAGATAGCCCGCCGTACAGTGGCGTACCTGGGGTTTGAGGTGAGGGGGGGCCGGTTGGCGATACAGGAAGCTAAAGTCAAGGTGCTGGACGATTTGGCTGCACCGAAGGACAAATCTGGGCTAAGGGCACTTCTTGGCTTCCTGAACTATTACAGGAAGTTCGTGCCGAATTTCAGTCGCCGAGCGCACGCCTTGAACCAGCTGCTCAGAGAGGGGAAGAGTTGGCAGTGGGGAGATACGGAGGAAGCAGCCAGGCAAGATTTGCTGGAAGCAGTGAAGACGGGTACCCTGCTGCAGATACCTCGGGCAGATGCGCCATTTGTTCTCTACACCGACTGGAGCAGTATGGGGATGGAGGCAGTGCTTTGCCAGGACATAGACGGGGAAGAGAGAGTCATAGCATTCGCCAGTCGCAGCTGTAGCCCTACGGAAGCTAACTACAGCTCGTACGAAGGGGAGGGATTGACCGCTGTGTGGGGTATCACCCACTTCAAAGTGTACCTGCAAGGCCGGCACTTCACGCTAGTGACCGACCACCAGCCCTTGCTATGGTTGATGAAAAACCAAGAACTGACGGGCAGGAACGCCAGGTGGGCAATCAAACTGTTGGGATTCGATTTCGATATCCGTCACCGACCGGGTAAGACACTGCAACACGCGGATGGGTTATCCAGAAACCCGCCTCCGATGCAGCCAGTTGCACAGCTGATAGCATTAGCACAGGGGCAGAGGTGACCTGGGGGCAAGAGAAGGGAGAGCAGCGGCAGGTGGATGTGTGGGAAGATCAGGAGACCATGGGGTGGATAAAAGGAGAGCCGTTAGAGGACTCAGGGGTAAGCGAACGGGCCAGGGCCAGGGGGCAGCATTACCGATGGCTTCAGGATCAGTTACAGCTGCGCACTAGCGAAGGATGGCGCGTCGTGCCACAGCCGCAAGACAGGGAGAGGATCATGCTAAAGGTCCATGGGAAGTTGGGGCATTACGAGATAGCCAGGACTCGACAGCTGCTGAGCACTATGTACTGGTGGGCAAGCATGAGGAAGGACGTGGCTGCAATGGTAGCAGCCTGCGAAGCTTGTCAGCGAAACAAGGCGGCTTTGGAGAGAGAAAGAGACGAGCTGCAATCCCTACCGATTCGAGGCTTGGGGTACCGATGGTCGCTGGATTTGGCAGGAGAGCTGCCGCTGTCGACCAAAGGAAAGCAGTATATCCTGGTAATGATAGAGCATACCAGCAAGTGGGTGGAGGCCAGGGCCTTGTCTAGCAAAAACAGCAGCTTGATCGCTGAGGCTTTCGTGCAAGAGGTGCTCACTAGATACGGAGCGTGCGGGGAGGTATTGACTGACCAGGGGACCGAATTCCAAGGCAGCTTCGAGGAGATGCTGAAAGAGAACCGGATTACTCATCGTGTGACTTCAAGGTACCACCCACAGTCGGATGGATTGACCGAACGAATGATACAGACCTTGAAGAATGGACTGAGGGCATACGGGGAGAACAACAAGAGGACTTGGGACAAGGAGCTTCCCTGGATTCTGGCGGGATACAGGTTTGCTAAGCAATCTGCTCTGAAGAATCTGTCACCCTACCATCTGCTGTACGGTCGGGACCCAGTCTTACCCGTGGATGCACCAAAGCTGTTGTCGGTTGCCGTGGAGGCAGACGAGCCTGGTTTATGGGCCGAAGTAGCACAGAAGAGGGCACGGTACCTGAGGGAGCTGACACCAGCAGCCTTGGACAATTTACATGTCGCGCAGCTGAGGGATGCACGCCGATATCAGCAACGCAAGGAGGAGGGTAAAGGAAAGCAGAGAGAGGCTATAGCGGCAGGACAGGAGGTATACCTGAGGAAGGCGAAGAGGGACACGCTGGACCTAGCCGTGGGTCCTGAACGGTGGAAGGTGAAGGAAGTGCGGGAGTCGGGAGTCCTAGTGTTGGAGGATCAGCGAGGAAAGAAAGTCAAGGAGCATGTGACGAATGTGGCTCGGGCGAAGGGAGTGCAGATTCAGGCTAAAGATCCCGTGACCAGAGCTGCGGGAGCTGCTGCTCAGGCACGGGAGGGGGCAGGGTCGCCTGATACACGCGGAGGGAAGGAGAGTAAGCTCATCACATACGCCAGGAGGAACAAGGGTTAGGGAGGGTCACCTGCTGGAAGAAAGGGGACAGAAAAGTGAGAAGGGTGGAGGAGAGTAAAGGGAGGGAAGGCTTCAATGAGAAGGGAGGCTCAGCGGGACTTGCATCACGACAGCTGTCGCGTTATTAACGCCTAGCCAGCAGGCTAAGGCGTGAATTACACAGCAGCCAGGTAATTGTGCATTTCTGGACTTGTACTCTAATTTCTTTTGTGTGCGTGGTATGTACTGTACATACGCTTTACAGAGCCGAGTGCAGGGAAATTCGAGGAGGTTGGTACAGAAGAGGGAATTCGATTCCAGCTGGGAATTCGATTCCAGGTTGGGAATGCAATTCCAGCTGGGAATGCGATTCCAGGATAGGAACTCGATTCCAGCTGGATTGCAGTGCATGCCTAGTGGGCCCAGTGGGAGCTAGCTAGCACCTAGGAGCCATCACGAGCAGTGCAGCTGACTCGCGTCTGGCACTAGAGTTAGCGTGCTGCAGGAGGAACCTAGGCAGGAGGAGGAGGGAATGTAGTCGGGGGGAGCACTCAGGTCTCTCGCTTTTTGCTTGTATGTTTCTCTTTTTACTGCAATCTTGTTTTCCTAAGCCAAATGAAGCTAGCAGTAGGGAGAAGCAGGAGCAATCTGACGGAGCCCTTGCGAGGGGGTTTAGACTTGATGGAGCAATCTCAGCGGGACTTGCATCACGACAGGCGCCTCTCCTCTGAGTGAGAGGAAGGCGCCTCTCCTCTGAGTGAGAGGAAGACGCCTCTCCTCTGAGTGAGAGGAAGGCGCTTCTCCTCTGAGTGAGAGGCAGGCGCCTCTCCTCTGAGTGAGAGGAAGGCGCCTCTCCTCTGAGTTAGAGGAAGGCACCTCTCCTCTGAGTGAGAGGAAGGCGCCTCTCCTCTGAGCGAGAGGCAGGCGCCTCTCCTCTGAGTGAGAGGCAGACGCTTCTCCTCTGAGTGAGAGGAAGGCGCCTCTCCTCTGAGTGTGAGGAAGGCGCCTCTCTTCTGAGTGAGAGGCAGGCGCTTCTCCTCTGAGTGAGAGGCAGGCGCCTCTCCTCTGAGTGAGAGGAAGGCGCCTCTCCTCTGAGTTAGAGGAAGGCACCTCTCCTCTGAGTGAGAGGAAGGCGCCTCTCCTCTGAGTGAGAGGAGGTCGCCTCTCCTCTGAGTGAGAGGCAGGCGCCTCTCCTCTTGAGTGAGAGGAAGGCACCTCTCCTCTGAGTGAGAGGAAGGCGCCTCTCCTCTGAGTGAGAGGAAGGCGCCTCTCCTCTGAGTGAGAGGCAGGCGCCTCTCCTCTGAGTGAGAGGAAGGCGCCTCTCCTCTGAGTGAGAGGAAGGCGCCTCTCCTCTGAGTGAGAGGAAGGCGCCTCTCCTCTGAGTGTGAGGAAGGCGCCTCTCCTCTGAGTGAGAGGAAGGCGCCTCTCCTCTGAGTGAGAGGAAGGCGCCTCTCCTCTGAGTGAGAGGAAGGCGCCTCTCCTCTGAGTGAGAGGAGGTCGCCTCTCCTCTGAGTGAGAGGAAGGCGCCTCTCCTCTGACTGAGAGGAAGGCGCTTCTCCTCTGAGTGAGAGGCAGTCGCCTCTCCTCTGATTGAGAGGAAGGCGCCTCTCCTCTTGAGTGAGAGGAAGGCACCTCTCCTCTGAGTGAGAGGCAGGCGCCTCTCCTCTGAGTGAGAGGAAGACGCCTCTGTTAGTGTTAGCCTTCAATCTCACACTTTGTACTTTGTATTTTCTATATCCTAGAGTAGTGTAGTTTGCACATTGTGTTTGGTTGGGTGTACACCTACATCCCAACCAAACCCAAATGTAATCTCCAAGCAATCTCCAACCCACCAATTGGAGATTGCCTTGGGATTACCCCTAGTCCCTAGGATTGCCCCCGATTCCCTTCCCCATCCATTCCCTCCCCTTCTTGGATGTATTTAAAGAGCTTCAAGCTCATTACTAATGCATCGCTTCTAAGCCTAAGTTCTAAGATGGTATCAGAGCCTTTCAAACCGCACACGCGGATCGTGATCCTCTTATCTCTGCGGATGTTCGTCCCGCAAACCTCGACGTAACCGCCTTCAATCTCGTCGCCGTTGATTCGCGACATTCGTGGGCGGAAATTCTTCCGCACCACTTTCCCGTCACTCTCGACGGCATCTACTATCTCACTGGTAAGCGCATCGTCGGCGTTTTAACCTATCGCTCGTTTTCGTCGAACATCATCGCGTCATTCCTTCTCCTCGTCGGGCTGTCGCCCGTCGCCCTGCAGCTTCTCGTCGGGCCGCCGCGCGTCGCCCTGCAGCTTCTCGTCGGGCCGCCGCCCGTCGCCCTGCAGCTTCACCTTCGGGCTGCCGCCCGTCGCTCCGCATCTGCACTCCTACCCCCATCCCCCTCCCTTTCCCGCAGCTGAACAGGTGCAGCAGCGCAGCCGAGCAGCAGCGTAGCCGCGAAGCCGAGCAGCCGTGTAACCGCGAAGCCGAGCAGCAGCGCAGCCGAGAAGCTGAGGGTGGTGTGTGGGGGGGTGTGTGGGAATAGGATTAGTAGGTAGTTGACACTAAATTGGCGTTTCAGTCGAATTCTCCTTCAGAAACCCTAAACCTCAAAATTCTCTTTCGTAAACCCTAAACCTCCGGTTCTTCAAAATCTCCTTCGGAAACCCCAAACCTCAAGTTCCTATCGTTGACTCAAGAGCGGCGCTCCGCGCGACACCCTAAGGGGTCTCCATCATGGCATTCGCCTCGTCCACCATGGCCAACCCCATCACCCCACTCCGTCTTGACGCCGATGGCTCTAGCTCCAACTTCAAGGCATGGAGCTATGGGGTTGACAAGCACCTGCTGAGCCGTGACGTGCAGGGATTGGACCTCAAGGATGTCCTCCTCAACCGTGGCAAGGGAAAACAGCCCCTTCTCCCTCGCGAGCCGACCGAATCTGCTAGTGAGGCTGACACAAAGGTATATGAGGAAGCCGTTGAGAAGTACCGGAAGTGGGAGAAGGCCGATGCTGCAATTATCATCGTCTTCATCGCCTCCACCCCTCCAGAACTTGTCAACACGTTCCATAACTACCCTACCTCCAACGCCACCTGGAAGTATCTCCAGGATCGGTTCATGAACAAGACTGCAGTCGGAGTTGCCATCCTCATCCCCAGCATGTTCCAGGTCTGCCTTGAGGATTGCTCGGGAATGGCCGACTACATTGCCAAGGTTCAGACCATTCATGGCGAACTCAAGAAGCTGGGTATAGTCTTCCCCGAACAGGCCCCTGCAGCAGCTCTTCTCGTTGGTCTCACCACAACCTATGAAATCACAAGGAAGATGCTCCTCACGCTGACTGCGGAAGACCTCACTTTTGCCAAGGTCTCCACCGCACTCCTCTCTGCCGAGAAAGACTCCACGGCTCAGGCCAAGGCTTACGCCATCCGTGCTCCCATGCCTCAAGCCAGTGTCGCATCGGCCCTTGCCTCGGCGCCCCTCCAGCGCAACCGCTTCCCACCGTGCACCTACGTCGTCAAGTATGGCAACCGCAAGGAACAAGTGTGTGGTGGCACTAACCACCCCCTCGCTACGTGCTTCAAGAAGAAGGACGACGAATGGTACGCCATCCACGGCATAGACAAGAGGCCACCGAACTGGATGCGTGCGCGTAAGGCCAACCTGGTTGAGGTCCAGGACCCCGCTTCGGCTAGTGCTAGTGATAGTGCTCCTGCTGATGCCCGTATCAACCTGTTGTTCCCTGGCACTGCCATGATTAATGAAGCTTCCTCCCAGTACCTCGGCTCATCACAAGCACCACAATACATAGAGTTCACACTCGACAGCGGCGCCACACACACTGTACTCAAGGAGACACTCTCCTTCAAACCCTACGCAACACCCATCCCTCTCCTAGGAGCTGACTCAAGCTTCACCACTCATGCCAAGGGTTCATCCACAGTCCCGTGCCCCGCCTTCCCTTCCGGCACTGTCACTGGAATGTGCGTGCCTTCACTCCGCCACAATCTCGTGGCCCAAACGGAAATTCAGGAAGCTGGACTACGCACCATCTTCTGGGAGAACGAGAACTATGGTGATATCCTCGACCCACTCACCAACAAGGTCTTGACTCGTTTCACCCTCAACAGCAGCGGCCTTTACACGCTGCAAGTACCCATCCCACAGGTGTCAACCACCCAAACAGTGGCGACTACCTCACCATGCTCGTGCCGCAGTTTCTCCAACCCGACCATACTCTACCACCATCGGCTCGGGCACCCAAACTTCCGCACACTTGCTGACATGGCCTCCAAGAAACTTCTACTCGGCCTGCCAGCCTCACTTCCTCCACCACCAGACTCCCCCGCTCCCACGTGCCTTGACTGCACCAAGAGCAAACTGCGTCAACAGCCCCACCCGGCCTCACCCTCTGTTGCAGCAGGACCACTGGACCTGGTACACCTGGACGTCTGGGGCCCTGCCCCTGTTCCCGCACGAGGTGGTTATCGCTACTTCCTTGTTATCGTCGATGACCACTCTCGCTACGTCTCTGTTCACCTCCTCCACACCAAGGCTGCGGTTCCAGAGGTCCTCATGGCGTGGGTTAAACAGGCACAGACCGCCTTTGACCGCAAAGTCAAGCGCCTCCACTCAGATGGTGGTGGTGAGTTTTGCAACGACAAGCTCAAAGCCTTCTGCTCTTCAGAAGGCATCCAGCGAAACTTCACCCTCCCTGACAGCCCGCAGCAGAACGGCATAGCTGAGAGCCGCAACCACACCCTGATGCAGATCACTCGGTGCCTCCTCAGCCACTCCAACGCTCCACACTCTCTCTGGGGATACGCTCTCTACCACGCCGCCCTCCTCTACAACCTTTACCCCCACCCGCATCTTCCCGACACCACTCCAACCACACTCTGGCTCGGGAAAACGCCCACTGCTCGCTCTCTTCGCGTTTGGGGGTGCACCGCCTATGTCCTCCTCAACCCTCAGGCTCGACGGCAGCACGGCGGCAAGCTCGGTCCCAAGACCCAGACATGCATCTACCTCGGACACAACGCCGACTCGCCTGACTACCTCTTCCTCAATCCCTCCACTCAGCAGTTGGTCCGGAGCCGCGACGTTGTCTTTGATGAGACCCGCCCATTCTACTCCACTTCGGGACGGGACCCTCTCCCTGACCCACCCTCCCTCGTGTGGGCAGACTTTGATGCGCCTCCTGACCTCTCGCCTGCTCCGGCCCCTTCACCCCCTACCCCTCCTGCCACCGCACCGTCCCCCTCTGCGGTCTCTGACCCGCCCTCACCGGTGTCTTAGGCAGCTGGTCCTCCATCCCCCTCACTTCCCACTCCGCCGACTGTGCAGCCACCTCCGAGCGCACCTATCACCTACTATCGGCGGTCCCACCCTCCGGCCCCACCTCCTCCCCCGGTTCCCCCCACCACAGAGGAACCCACTCTCCCACAGTCGCTCGAGCTGATCACGTACCACCGGCGGCCCATTCCCCCGCCCAAGCCTCCTAAGTCAACCCCTCCGACACCGCCTGCCCCACCCTCTTCTCCGGTGGCTCATGGCACTCGTTCGCATGGCGCGGCTCTTCCACTAGCGCTGGTTCTTCGATACACGGCGATCACACCGCCTCCTCCTGCTGGGGGGGATGTGCCCTCTACCCTTCTGGAAGACAGGCATGAGGAGCTGTGTGATCTTCATGCAGTCATTCCTCAGCTCTCGCCCTTTTTCCCCGACATCACTGACTCACCCTCCCTCAACTTCGCGGAGAACCCGACCATCCCTATCCCTCTCACCGTCCAAGAGGCTCTCTCAGGCCCTCATGCTGCCGAATGGCGTGCTGCCATGGAAGCGGAGATTGCAGCATTCACCCGCAACCACTCCTTCGACAACGAGACTCCACCTCCAGGAGTCAACGTCGTCGGGGGCAAGTGGTTGTTCCGTGTAAAACAGCTCCCAGACGAGGCCCCGGTGTTCAAAGCGCGTTACGTAGCCAAGGGCTTCACCCAGCAGCAGTACCGCGACTTCTTCCTAACCTTCTCCCCCACATCCAAACCTCCCACCATTCGTACGCTCATGGATGTCGCAGCTCGAGAAGACTTTGAGATCAAATCCATGGATACCTCATCCGCCTTCCTACAAGGACGTCTCAAGGAGAGAGTGTTCATGGACAGACCAGAAGGCTTCCTAGGAGAATTCCCTCCCAACACTGTCTGGAAGCTGAATCGCCCCGTCTACGGCCTTAAGCAAGCCCCTCGCGAATGGCACAACAAGGTGAAAGAAGTCCTCCTCTCCCTGGACTTCCACCCTTCAACTGCTGACCCGACTCTCTTCATCCGCCATCATTCTGAGCCATTCTACATCCTGGTCTACGTGGATGATTTCATCCTCGTTGCCAAGGACTCGGCCCAGATGACCTCTGTCCAGGCAGCCCTCGTTGCCAAGGGCTCTCCAGATGAAAGACCTCGGTGACCTCAAGCACTACCTGGGGATGGAGATCACTCGTGATCGCCAGGCTCGCACCATTTCACTCTCCCAGGAGTTCTACATCGACAATGTATCAAGCGGTTTGAGATGGAGCTGTGCACACCTGTTGCCACCCCGCTGCCGCTGCAACACCTCCTCACTGCTCCAGCTGTACCCACACCAGAGGCCTGCTCTGAGCCATACTCGGAGCTTGTTGGGTCCCTCATGTACGCCATGATGTGCACCCGACCGGACTTGGCCTATCCTGTCAGTGTCCTCCTCTCGCTACGTGGCCCCTGGACGCTTCACTGATCTTCACTGGAAGGCGGCGAAGCGGGTGCTGCGCTATCTTCAGGGCACCAAGTCTCACGTTCTCACACTCGGTGGGCTCTCCCCTCCTCGCCTGGAAGGTTACACCGACTCCTCCAGGGCTGATGACCAGACCGACCGACGCTCCTCTCAGGGGTACTGCTTCACCCTTGGGAGCGGAATTGTCAGTTGGCGCTCCACCAGGTCGTCTGCAGTCTCCCTCTCCTCCTGTGAGGCAGAGCTCTACGCAGGCACCATGGCTGCTCAGGAGGCCCATTGGCTCACCTTCCTACTCCAGGAGCTTGGTTTCCCACAGTCCGCCCCCACCCTCTGATGTGACAACCAGAGTACCATCCACATCTCTCAAGACCCTGTGTATCACACCCGCACCAAGCATATTGAACTTCGGCACTTCTTCATTCGTGACCTTGTCCAACAAGAGCAGCTGAAAGTGGAATACGTTGCATCTGACTGCAACCTGGCTGATCTGTTCACCAAGCCCCTTGGGAAAGTTCCCCACCACCGTCTCCTAGGCGCCATGGGGCTCTGTGCACCACCCTCTCTACCATGAGTTCGATTGACGCCTATGGGGGGGTGTTAGTGTTAGCCTTCAATCTCACACTTTGTACTTTGTATTTTCTATATCCTAGAGTAGTGTAGTTTGCACATTGTGTTTGGTTGGGTGTACACCTACATCCCAACCAAACCCAAATGTAATCTCCAAGCAATCTCCAACCCACCAATTGGAGATTGCCTTGGGATTACCCCTAATCCCTAGGATTGCCCCCGATTCCCTTCCCCATCCATTCCCTCCCCTTCTTGGATGTATTTAAAGAGCTTCAAGCTCATTACTAATGCATCGCTTCTAAGCCTAAGTTCTAAGAGCCTCTCCTCTGAGTGAGAGGAAGGCGCCTCTCCTCTGAGTTAGAGGAAGGCACCTCTCCTCTGAGTGAGAGGCAGGCGCCTCTCCTCTGAGTGAGAGGAAGGCGCCTCTCCTCTGAGTGAGAGGCAGGCGCCTCTCCTCCTCTGAGTGAGAGGCAGGCGCCTCTCCTCTGAGTGAGAGGAAGGCGCCTCTCCTCTGAGTGAGAGGAAGGCGCCTCTCCTCTGAGTGAGAGGCAGGCGCCTCTCCTCTGAGTGAGAGGAAGGCGCCTCTCCTCTGAGTGAGAGGAAGGCGCCTCTCCTCTGAGTGAGAGGCAGGCGCCTCTCCTCTGAGTGAGAGGCAGGCGCCTCTCCTCGGAGTGAGAGGCAGGCGCCTCTCTCCTGAGTGAGAGGCAGGCGGCTCTCCTCTGAGTGAGAGGAAGGCGCCTCTCCTCTGAGTGAGAGGAAAGCGCCTCTCCTCTGAGTGAGAGGAAGGCGCTTCTCCTCTGAGTGAGAGGCAGGCGCCTCTCCTCTGATTGAGAGGAAGGCGCCTCACCTCTGAGTTAGAGGAAGGCACCTCTCCTCTGAGTGAGAGGCAGGCGCGTCTCCTCTGAGTGAGAGGAAGGCGCCTCTCCTCTGAGTGAGAGGAAGGCGCCCTTCCTCTGAGTGAGAGGAAGGCGCCTCTCCTCTGAGTGAGAGGAAGGCGCCTCTCCTCTGAGTGAGAGGAAGGCGCCTCTCCTCTGACTGAGAGGCATGCGCCTCTCCTCTGAGTGAGAGGCAGGCGCCTCTCCTCTGAGTGAGAGGAAGGCGCCTCTCCTCTGAGTGAGAGGAAGGCGCCTCTCCTCTGCGTGAGAGGAAGGCGCCTCTCCTGTGAGTGAGAGGCAGGCGCCTCTCCTCTGAGTGAGAGGAAGGCGCCTCTCCTCTGAGTGAGAGGAAGGCGCCTCTCCTGTGAGTGAGAGGAAGGCGCCTCTCCTCTGAGTGATAGGAAGGCGCCTCTCCTCTGACTGAGAGGCATGCGCCTCTCCTCTGAATGAGAGGAAGGCGCCTCTCCTCTGAGTGAGAGGCAGGCGCCTTTCCTCTGAGTGAGAGGCAGGCGCCTCTCCTCTGAGTGAGAGGAAGGCGCCTCTCCTCTGAGTGAGAGGCAGGCGCCTCTCCTCTGAGTGAGAGGAAGGCGCCTCTCCTCTGAGTGAGAGGAAGGCGCCTCTTCTCTAAGTGAGAGGAAGGCGCCTCTCCTGTGATTGAGAGGCAGGCGCCTCTCCTCTGAGTGAGAGGAAGGCGCCTCTCCTCTGAGTGAGAGGCAGGCGCCTCTCCTCTGAGTGAGAGGCAGGCGCCTCTCCTCTGAGTGAGAGGCAGGCGCCTCTCCTCTGAGTGAGAGGAAGGCGCCTCTCCTCTGAGTGAGAGGAAGGCGTCTCTCCTCTGAGTGAGAGGAAGGCGCCACTCCTCTGAGTGAGAGGAAGGCGCCTCTCCTCTGAGTGAGAGGAAGGCTCCTCTCCTCTGAGTGAGAGGAAGGCGCCTCTCCTCTGAGTGAGAGGAAGGCGCTTCTCCTCTGAGTGAGAGGCAGGCGCCTCTCCTCTGAGTGAGAGGAAGGCGCCTCTCCTCTGAGTTAGAGGAAGGCACCTCTCCTCTGAGTGAGAGGAAGGCGCCTCTCCTCTGAGTGAGAGGAAGGCGCCTCTCCTCTGAGTGAGAGGCAGGTGCTTCTCCTCTGAGTGAGAGGAAGGCGCCTCTCCTCTGAGTGAGAGGAAGGCGCCTCTCCTCTGAGTGAGAGGAAGGCGCTTCTCCTCTGAGTGAGAGGCAGGCGCCTCTCCTCTGAGTGAGAGGAAGGCGCCTCTCCTCTGAGTTAGAGGAAGGCACCTCTCCTCTGAGTGAGAGGAAGGCGCCTCTCCTCTGAGTGAGAGGAGGTCGCCTCTCCTCTGAGTGAGAGGCAGGCGCCTCTCCTCTTGAGTGAGAGGAAGGCGCCTCTCCTCTGAGTGAGAGGAAGGCGCCTCTCCTCTGAGTGAGAGGAAGGCGCCTCTCCTCTGAGTGAGAGAAAGGCGCCTCTCCTCTGAGTGAGAGGCAGGCGCCTCTCCTCTGAGTGAGAGGAAGGCGCCTCTCCTCTGAGTGAGAGGAAGGCGCCTCTCCTCTGAGTGAGAGGAAGGCGCCTCTCCTCTGAGTGAGAGGAAGGCGCCTCTCCTCTGAGTGAGAGGAAGTCGCCTCTCCTCTGAGTGAGAGTAAGGCGCCTCTCCTCTGAGTGAGAGGAAGGCGCCTCTCCTCTGAGTGAGAGGAGGTCGCCTCTCCTCTGAGTGAGAGGCAGGCGCCTCTCCTCTGACTGAGAGGAAGGCGCTTCTCCTCTGAGTGAGAGGCAGTCGCCTCTCCTCTGATTGAGAGGAAGGCGCCTCTCCTCTTGAGTGAGAGGAAGGCACCTCTCCTCTGAGTGAGAGGCAGGCGCCTCTCCTCTGAGTGAGAGGAAGGCGCCTCTCCTCTGAGTGAGAGGAAGGCGCCTCTCCTCTGAGTTAGAGGAAGGCACCTCTCCTCTGAGTGAGAGGCAGGCGCCTCTCCTCTGAGTGAGAGGAAGGCGCCTCTCCTCTGAGTGAGAGGCAGGCGCCTCTCCTCCTCTGAGTGAGAGGCAGGCGCCTCTCCTCTGAGTGAGAGGAAGGCGCCTCTCCTCTGAGTGAGAGGAAGGCGCCTCTCCTCTGAGTGAGAGGCAGGCGCCTCTCCTCTGAGTGAGAGGCAGGCGCCTCTCCTCTGAGTGAGAGGCAGGCGCCTCTCCTCTGAGTGAGAGGCAGGCGCCTCTCCTCTGAGTGAGAGGAAGGCGCCTCTCCTCTGAGTGAGAGGAAGGCGCCTCTCCTCTGAGTGAGAGGCAGGCGCCTCTCCTCCTCTGAGTGAGAGGCAGGCGCCTCTCCTCTGAGTGAGAGGATGGCGCCTCTCCTCTGAGTGAGAGGAAGGCGCCTCTCCTCTGAGTGAGAGGAAGTCGCCTCTCCTCTGAGTGAGAGTAAGGCGCCTCTCCTCTGAGTGAGAGGAAGGCGCCTCTCCTCTGAGTGAGAGGAGGTCGCCTCTCCTCTGAGTGAGAGGCAGGCGCCTCTCCTCTGACTGAGAGGAAGGCGCTTCTCCTCTGAGTGAGAGGCAGTCGCCTCTCCTCTGATTGAGAGGAAGGCGCCTCTCCTCTTGAGTGAGAGGAAGGCACCTCTCCTCTGAGTGAGAGGCAGGCGCCTCTCCTCTGAGTGAGAGGAAGGCGCCTCTCCTCTGAGTGAGAGGAAGGCGCCTCTCCTCTGAGTTAGAGGAAGGCACCTCTCCTCTGAGTGAGAGGCAGGCGCCTCTCCTCTGAGTGAGAGGAAGGCGCCTCTCCTCTGAGTGAGAGGCAGGCGCCTCTCCTCCTCTGAGTGAGAGGCAGGCGCCTCTCCTCTGAGTGAGAGGAAGGCGCCTCTCCTCTGAGTGAGAGGAAGGCGCCTCTCCTCTGAGTGAGAGGCAGGCGCCTCTCCTCTGAGTGAGAGGCAGGCGCCTCTCCTCTGAGTGAGAGGCAGGCGCCTCTCCTCTGAGTGAGAGGCAGGCGCCTCTCCTCTGAGTGAGAGGAAGGCGCCTCTCCTCTGAGTGAGAGGAAGGCGCCTCTCCTCTGAGTGAGAGGCAGGCGCCTCTCCTCCTCTGAGTGAGAGGCAGGCGCCTCTCCTCTGAGTGAGAGGATGGCGCCTCTCCTCTGAGTGAGAGGAAGGCGCCTCTCCTCTGAGTGAGAGGAATGCGCCTCTCCTCTGAGTGAGAGGCAGGCGCCTCTCCTCTGAGTGAGAGGAAGGCGCCTCTCCTCTGAGTGAGAGGCAGGCGCCTCTCCTCTGAGTGAGAGGAAGGCGCCTCTCCTCTGAGTGAGAGGAAGGCGCCTCTCCTCTGAGTGAGAGGCAGGCGCCTCTCCTCCGAGTGAGAGGCAGGCGCCCCTCCTCTGAGTGAGAGGAAGGCGCTTCTCCTCTGAGTGAGAGGAAGGCGCCTCTCCTCTGAGTGAGAGGCAGGCGCTTCTCCTCCTCTGAGTTAGAGGAAGGCACCTCTCCTCTGAGTGAGAGGCAGGCGCCTCTCCTCTGAGTGAGAGGAAGGCGCCTCTCCTCTGAGTGAGAGGCAGGCGCCTCTCCTCCTCTGAGTGAGAGGCAGGCGTCTCTCCTCTGAGTGAGAGGAAGGCGCCTCTCCTCTGAGTGAGAGGAAGGCGCCTCTCCTCTGAGTGAGAGGCAGGCGCCTCTCCTCTGAGTGAGAGGAAGGCGCCTCTCCTCTGAGTGAGAGGAAGGCGCCTCTCCTCTGAGTGAGAGGCAGGCGCCTCTCCTCTGAGTGAGAGGCAGGCGCCTCTCCTCTGAGTGAGAGGCAGGCGCCTCTCCTCTGAGTGAGAGGCAGGCGCCTCTCCTCTGAGTGAGAGGAAGGCGCCTCTCCTCTGAGTGAGAGAAGGCGCCTCTCCTCTGAGTGAGAGGCAGGCGCCTCTCCTCCTCTGAGTGAGAGGCAGGCGCCTCTCCTCTGAGTGAGAGGATGGCGCCTCTCCTCTGAGTGAGAGGAAGGCGCCTCTCCTCTGAGTGAGAGGAATGCGCCTCTCCTCTGAGTGAGAGGCAGGCGCCTCTCCTCTGAGTGAGAGGAAGGCGCCTCTCCTCTGAGTGAGAGGCAGGCGCCTCTCCTCTGAGTGAGAGGCAGGCGCCTCTCCTCTGAGTGAGAGGAAGGCGCCTCTCCTCTGAGTGAGAGGCAGGCGCCTCTCCTCCGAGTGAGAGGCAGGCGCCCCTCCTCTGAGTGAGAGGAAGGCGCCTCTCCTCTGAGTGAGAGGAAGGCGCCTCTCCTCTGAGTGAGAGGCAGGCGCTTCTCCTCCTCTGAGTTAGAGGAAGGCACCTCTCCTCTGAGTGAGAGGCAGGCGCCTCTCCTCTGAGTGAGAGGAAGGCGCCTCTCCTCTGAGTGAGAGGCAGGCGCCTCTCCTCTGAGTGAGAGGAAGGCGCCTCTCCTCTGAGTGAGAGGAAGGCGCCTCTCCTCTGAGTGAGAGGCAGGCGCCTCTCCTCTGAGTGAGAGGCAGGCGCCCCTCCTCTGAGTGAGAGGCAGGCGCCTCTCCTCTGAGTGAGAGGAAGGCGCCTCTCCTCTGAGTGAGAGGCAGGCGCCTCTTCTCTGAGTGAGAGGAAGGCGCCTCTCCTCTGATTGAGAGGGAGGCGCCCCTCCTCTGAGTGAGAGGCAGGCGCCTCTCCTCTGAGTGAGAGAAAGGCGCCTCTCCTCTGAGTGAGAGGCAGGCTCCTCTCCTCTGAGTGAGAGGAAGGCGCCTCTCCTCTGAGTGAGAGGCAGGCGCCTCTCCTCTGAGTGAGAGAAAGGCGCCTCTCCTCTGAGTGAGAGGCAGGCGCCTCTCCTCTGAGTGAGAGGAAGGCGCCTCTCCTCTTGAGTGAGAGGAAGGCGCCTCTCCTCTGAGTGAGAGGAAGGCGCCTCTCCTCTGAGTGAGAGGAAGGCGCCTCTCCTCTGAGTGAGTGGAAGGCGCCTCTCCTCTGAGTGAGAGGCAGGCGCCTCTCCTCTGAGTGAGAGGAAGGCGCCTCTCCTCTGAGTGAGAGGAAGGCCCCTCTCCTCTGAGAGGTGCTGGGAGGTCTGAAGGGGACCAGCTGCTGGGAGGTCTGAAGGGGAGATTAAGGAGGAGGGGGAAGGGGGGGTAAAGGGGGGATTTGGGGAGAGACTAGCTCGTAGCACGGCGGTGTATCTGGAAGCCAATCAGGTGATGCCAGGTAGGCATGGGAGGTGGAGGTTGCATGTATTCATGCATTCCAGCCTTCCTCTCATGTCCTCTTGGCATCCCACCATCCACCACCATCTCGGCCTTCTCCATCCGCCTTCTCTCACCTTCTCTTCACCATCTCTCCACCTTCTCAGTCCGTTTCCTCTCGCCTGTTCTCCTCTGCACCCCATCCCTCAATCCCCTCACATCCCACACCACTAACTGGCGGAGCTGCTGCTGCGGTCGTGGGCTGGAGGGCTCATCCACAAGCGCCCCTCCATAGAGGCGCTCTTCATTGCCGCCCGGGCCAGTAAAATACAGCACCGGGCGAGTCAGAGCAGCAGTGTGGGGGGAGATGTAGGAGCCTCTGCAGAGGCAGCTGCAGCCCTTGTGACTGCAGTTCCCCCCGGCAGCAGCGTTTGTGGTGGAGGAGAGTTTGTGCGCTGCCCCCCGTGCGGCTGGGTTTGTCAACCAGAAGTACCTGCAGCAGATGCTCGTGGATGGTGAGCCGCCTTGCACTCTATTTCCCCCTGAAATAGCCGGAACGACCTCCGTGCGGATTTGCAGACATGTGGATTGCTGGTGGTGGCACCTTTGCCCCTGGGCGCTGCTATGCGCTGAGACTGGCGCGGCTGCTTTGCTACCCAGGTGCTTTGCACGAGCTGGAAGGTGAGCCTCTGACTCGAAACCTCAACAACTCTTTACACCCCTCTTCCTCCTCCCACCCACCACCACCAGAGGAGCTCAAGACAGTGTACATCTCGGTGCTCAAGGCGGCCTGCACGAGCTGGAAGGTGTGGTTCCGCGAGCAGGATCGGGCCTCACGTTGTGCCCGTGACCTCTTATCCCGAACCCTCAACCACTCTTATCCCTCCTCTTCCTGCCCCCCGCTCCACCAGAGCACCTCAAGACAGTGTACTGCTCGGTGCCAAAGGTGGCCTGCACGAGCTGGAAGGTGTGGTTCCGGGAGCAGATGGCCAAGTGACTCGGCGGCAACAAGTCGCCCAGCGTGCAGCGGTTCGCGCGCACGTCGGTGCACAGCCCACTGCAGAGCGGGCTGAGCATCATGGGGTACGGGTTTGAAGAGCACGAGAGTATCCGGTTTCTCACGCGGCCCGACTTTTTCAAGTTCTTGTTTGTGCGCAACCCGTTTACACGGATTGCGTCGGCGTATCTGAACAAGCATGTGAATGGGGTGGGCTTGCACGGACGCAAGTACTGGAACGAGGTGAGGGGTCTCCCTGAGATTGATGTGTTGGTTAGGTAACACTTAATTCGTGTGGATTGCGCCAGTGTGTTTTAAAAAAACACGTGGACGGAAGGGGTTAACCCCACACAAGGAAAGGGGTAACCCTACACAAGGAAGGGGGTACGCACAGGACCACAAGTTCTGGAACGTGGTGAGGGTTGACTTTTGAGGTTGTCTTGCGAGGTTGTCTTGCGAGGTTGTCTTGTGAGGTTGTCTTGCGAGGCTTGCAACATGCCTATGAAGACAGAGAGAGCAGATGAAACAAGCTGGATACAGCTCGTGGTGTGGCTGCTGTGGTTCAGTGTGTAATTTGCTGGAATGTGGTGAGGCAAGGAAGCTGTTGCTTTCCATTGCTTGCTCTCATCCATCTCCCCACCCCCACCTCCTTCCCCCCACCTCTTCCTCCTCTCTTCCTTCTCTCTAGTTCCTTTCTCTTCCCCTCTTTTTCTGTCAACTCCGCTCTGCATTCCGCTCAACCCCCCGATTCCCCTCCCCTGCCTCTCTCCCTCTCTGCAGCGCTTCTTTATGGGAATCCAAGCGTACAACACGTTCATGAAGAGCCAGAACGGCAGCGACTTCATCCCCTTCTCCACCTTCATGTCGTTCCTGCAGCAACGAGCCACACGCTGCGTCGAGTGCATGGACCCCCATGTTCGCCCCCAGGTACTTTCCCTTCCCCTCTTTTCCCTCCACAAATCGCATCTTTCTCCCAGTGCAGTTTGAATTTCTGATCCAAGCATTTCCCAGTGTGGTCATTGTTGGTGCCCTGATTGGCTGCAAGCCCTTCAATCCCCATGCTCCCCCGTCTGTTTGCAATGCTCAGATTGACCTGTGCAAGTTGAATGCGATCCGATATGATTTTATTGGGCGGTTTGAGAATCTAGAGGAGGATGTGGCAAAGGTGATGCGGCAGTTTGGACAGGAGGAGAAGAATCCCTTCCATGATGCCCATTGGGCCCACCCAATTAATGCTTAAGCCAGGCTTCTCAAGCTGTATGACAAGGTGAGAATGAAAAGTGTGAATTGTCTGATTGAAGTTGCATATTAAGGCCCAAGAAGCAACCAACGTCCAGTATTATTCCTGTTTTATCTTGTGCAGACCGCATTTGAGGCTGCTACGGTTGCATACAAGTCGGATTTCAGTGTTCCTCTTAATGGTTTTAAATTCGGACCGCCAGAAACTCTAGTGGACAAGTTTGAGTCAAAGATCTAAAGAAACAAGATTGTGTGAAGTGTAGTGGAGGCAGGAATCATGGCGCTGAAGGGGCTGAGGAGCAAAAGGAGGAGTGTAAATCAGCAAACCGCACATGGACTTCACTGCATAATGATCTGTACACACAAGCTCAGAGGGTGGAGGTGGACCAGCCAGTGCATTGTTCAGCAAGTGCATTTTTGCCTGCTTGGATACCACCAACCCATAACAACCACTGGTGGCACCAGCCCAGCACAACACTCTGCTTAAGCCACTCAGCTAAAACAAGGGCTGCTCTGAGGTACAAAGCCGTTCATGCAAGTCTGCAGATTTTAGGTTAGTGATACCCTCTAGTCCTGGAGTCTGTGGATTACAGCAGTAGCACTCGCAGTATAAAGCCAGCACCGTTTTTGTTAATCTGCACCACCGCGAATCTTCGACAGTGCCTTCTTGTTGAAACTCCTCTTGCACCATAGCGACAGAAAGCTGCTCCATTTGCTCTGGGCTTCTCAGGAAGAACAGCGGATAAGGTCCGAACGAGATTTCCACCTCTCCCACGCTTGCAGATTTCCTCATCAAAACGTGAAAGCCCATTTGCTCCAGCTGTTTCTTGAATGCATCGAGGCAGCGCACTCTTTTCATGATTTCTGGGAGCGGTTTTTTGGTGAAATTGAAGTACGGCCCGTGAACGATGGTGAGAGACAACCTATGCTCCTCGGAAAAAATCACATTCGCTGCTGCAGCCTCTGCGGCAGCCGCGACCCATTGGGAAAAGGCGAGCATGATGTGAATGTCTAAGAGATTATGATGGAATGGCGGGTGTGTGCCTTCTGCACAAAGGCTCGCTGAGATTGACAATGACAGAGCGTGGCTTGTGTCAAAACATATGCATATCATTATCTAAGCTATATTGGGGCTAGCCTTAGGGGGTACAGAAACTTTCTCGACACTCTAGCCTTGTACCCCAACCTTACCTAATCTCATCATTCTTGCCTTAGTTCTTAACATGGTAACTAGAGCAGGAGGTCTCTAGGACATAAGAATCGGGCCCACCTAACTGTGTTTCCCTAACTACTGCCTGCCTGCCTTGCCTACTGCCCGCGCGCGCCTCCGCTGCAGCGCGCGTCACCTTTTTTTTTTGCACTTCTGCACCTCAGGTCTCTACTACTGGGGGTTCTTCTGCTGGCGTCACTGGAGCTGGGAGTGGTGCTGGTCCTTTGCCTGCTGGAGGTGCTGGTGTCGCTGGTCCCGGAGGTGCTCGTACTGGGGGTACTGGAGCTGCTGGGGCTGGCGGTGGTGTGTCTGAGGGTACTGCTGCTGGTGGCACTGCGGTTGGAGACCCTGGGCCTGGAGGTGCCGGTTCTGGGGGTGCTGCACCAGGAGGGGCTGGAGCTACTGAGGGTGCTGGAGCTGCTGGAGGTACTGGAGCTGCTGAGGGTACTGGAGCTGCTGGAGGTGCTGGAGCTGCTGAGGACGCTGGACCTGCTGGAGGTACTGGAGCTGCTGAGGGTACTGGACCTGCTGGAGGTGCTGGAGCTGTTGAGGGTGCTGGAGCTGCTGGAGCTGCTGAGGGTGCAGGAGCTGCTGGTGCTGGTGGCACTGCACAGCCCGCGCCTGTTCTTTGCTCCGCCGTCTCCGTCGTCTCTGCCACCGCCTGACTCCGTACTTCGCCAGGTTCTTAGCCTCCCGTCGTCTACTGGTCTTCCGTTACAGCCTGGCTCACCTCTGCCTGCTCCTTCTCCTTACACTGAGCAGACAGGGGGCCTTGCTGAGCGTCGTGAGCCTGCGTCGCGTCCTGTCTCACCTGTCCGTTCTGGTCGTTCCAGTCGTCGTGTTCCTTGTCAGCGTCAGCCGGCTGTCCCCGGCCCTTCCCTTGTAGTCCGTCGTCCTTCCTCTCCTCCGCAGGGTGTTCCTCTGCTGTCTCCTCCTGCGTCTTCTCTGCCTGTCGTTACGGACCCTGAGTCTAACCGGTTTCGTGCTGAGCACCCTACTGTCACGCGTCTGCTAGCCACTGTTGTCACTGACCCGTCGTTCGAGTCTACTGCTGCGTCTGCCTTTGTCGCTGAGCTGGTTGACTTTGCTGCTGGCTGTCGTCTAGACTACGCTGCTAGTCTTGTTGCTGAGTCTGAGTCTGTCTGTCCTTCGTCCGTCGGGGGTGAGTGTGCTCTTGGCACGGACGTCCTTGAGGACAGGCAGGAGGACCTTGAGTATCTTGCCGCCGCTGCGCCTCATCTCGTGGCCATGCTGCTTGCCCCTGAGGGAGACCCGGATGCACCAGACATCCCGACCCCGCGCTCTTACGCTGAGGCGATCGCGGGTGAGTACTCCTCTCAGTGGCAGGCTGCCATGGACGCAGAGATGGCATCCTGGAAGTCCACAGGTACGTACGTCGACGAGGTTCCCCTTCCTGGGACGAACATCGTCAGTGGCATGTGGATTTTCAGGGTAAAGCGGCCGCCAGGTTCTCCGCCTGTCTTCAAGGCTCGTTACGTTGCTCGAGGCTTCAGTCAGCGAGAGGGAGTTGACTTCTTCCAGACTTTCTCCCCCACCCCGAAGATGACCACTCTTCGGGTGCTGCTGCACGTTGCCGCTCAGCGTGACTACGAGCTTCACTCGCTTGACTTCAGCACAGCTTTCTTACAGGGCAGCCTGCACGAGGAGATCTGGCTGCGCCGCCCACCCGGCTTAATGGGTTGTTCCCTCCTGGTACCCAGTGGAGCCTCCGGCGGCCGGTCTACGGTCTCCGCCAGGCGCCACGTGAGTGGCACGACACACTGAGGACGACACTTGCAGCTCTTGGGTTTGCTCCTTCGATTGCTGACCCGTCGCTGTTTCTGCGCACCGACACTTCGCTGCCGCCGTTCTACATCCTCGTGTACGTTGACGACTTGGTCTTTGCCACTGCTGACACTGAGGCTCTAGCCCTGGTGAAGTCGGAGCTGCAGAAGAGACACACGTGCATAGACCTGGGTGAGCTGCGCAGCTACCTTGGCTTGCAGATCACCCGGGACAGAGCACGCCGCACCATCACACTGACTCAGTCACACATGGTGCAGCAGGTCCTTCAGCGCTTCGGCTTCACCTGGACCTCAGCACAGCACACTCCTCTGGCTACAGGTCACTCGCTCTCAGCTCCACCTTCGGACGAGTCCGTAGAGCCGAGTGGTCCTTACCCAGAGCTAGTTGGCTGCCTCATGTACCTGATGACCTGCACTCGTCCTGACCTGGCGTACCCTCTTGGCCTACTGGCTCGCTACGTGGCTCCTGGTCGGCACCGAAAGGTGCACATGGATGCTGCTAAGAGTGGACTGCGCTACTTGTGCAGTACATCGGGCATGGGGCTCGTGCTTGGAGGGCGGAGTCCAGTTGTCCTCACCGGGCACTCAGACGCTTCTTGGGTTGACGACCAGGCTACACAGCGGTCGTCACAGGGTTACACGTTCAGCCTTGGCTCCGGCTCTGTTTCTTGGCGGTCTACACGCTCGTCTTCTGTTCTCAGCTCCAGTTGTGAGGCTGAGATCTACGCCACAGCCATGGCTGCACAGGAGTTACGCTGGCTCACCTACCTGCTGACCGACCTGGGAGAGCGGCCTCGTTCTCCTCCAGTTTTGTACGTAGACAACAAGGCCGCCATTGCCTTGTGTCAGGAGCACAGACTGGAGCACAGAACGAAGCACATCGCTTTGCGTTACTTCCTGGCTCGAGAGTTGCTGCAGCGGGGTCAGCTTCGCCTTGCTCACGTGGCCAGTCGGGCCAACACTGCTGATATATTCACCAAGGCACTTCCGTCTGGTGACCATCAGCGCTTTTGTACTTTGTTGGGCCTTGTGCCTATGTTTCCACACTTGTTGTAGTCTCTGCTTGTACTGTGATCTATATATATATACCTGCATGCTTGCTCTTGCTAGCTAGAGATCACTGTGCTGTTCTTGTTGCCTATATACCTCTGCATGTGGACTGGCCTTGTGGCCATTGGCTTGTGCTCAGTGTGTGTGGTGACGTTGTGATCCACCCTGAGCTGTGTTTTGTTTCTTCTCTTGACTGGTCTTGTGACCGTTGCTTGCTCTGGCTATCCCCCATTTCGCCTATGGGGGTGTCTCAAAACATATGCATATCATTATCTAGGCTATATTGGGGCTAGCCTTAGGGGGTACATAAACTTTCTCAACACTCTAGCCTTGTACCCCAACCTTGACCTAATCTCATCATTCTTGCCTTAGTTCTTAACAGCTTGATGAAAGACTTTTTATGCTTCTCGCTCTCGCCTCTGCTATCGTTCTGGCTAACCTGGCGAATCTCCATTGTGATTTTGTTTCTGACCATTTTTTAGCTGACGGTAAGCCCATTCGAAGAAGATCTGCACATGGAAATAAACATCTGTCGCATCGCATTCCGCCATCACGGCATTGACACCGTGCCGCAGATCGCCGGGCTGTTCGCCAGCACCAATGAAGCGAAAAACCATGGGATAACGACGGGATCAGGAAGGTGGGTCTCGCCTTCCTGATCCCGTCAGTTAGGGTTCGTTTACCTCCGTCAGCCTGGGCAGCCCGTAAAAAGGTGCCGAGCCTCCCAACCGTCCAAACCAACGATCAAAGTGGGTGTCTGGCGAATGCCCCCATTTGTCAACCAAAACGAACTGCTCGACGGCATATGGAAGCGGGGACGCAACTTCGTCCCCAGGCAAAGTTCCATCCCAAAGCCATGCCATCGCCATGCTGCGTTTTTCGAAGCACAGCGATGGCACAGTCGTCGCATTTCCGTTCAAAGGGGATTGGGGGGAAGGTGGGGACAGAGGTTCCCGATGCGGTTCCGAAATTTCGCAACCGCAGGCGCAGAAGTTTCTTGAACGGCATTATGTCCAAACCTCAGAGGTGGGTTCCGCCTCCGTTTCCAGATGCGGCCGCGATGGCGATGCCATCTTTTTCATTTCAAATTACGATTTCCTGGCGAACAGCACCCACGTGTTGCTCAACTGGGACCAGGGCTGGCTGGTCCTTGGTTTCCAGCCCTAATATTTCCGGGAAGCTTTCCAGGAAGCGTCCGGGAAGGCATCGACTTAGGACGTGGGCCCAATCAGAGCCGATCAAACTCGATTGGGCCCACGTCTTGAGAACTTGTATTATGGACTACATAATAGCATTTAGGGTTCCGGACTACAATCACAAATGCAGCTCTAACACTACTCGAAGCCATAGATGTTTTTAATCTATCTAACCACCTACCACCAAATATGTAAGGGCGCATTCGTTCCGTCAAATTGGCAAAAGTTTACATTTTTAGAGCGAATCTTACTTTTGAACTTATGTCGAGTCAAATTCGAGTTTCCTTTTACCGAAGTTCGCACCTTGACCGAATAAAACTGCAAATATACAATCACACATGCAAGGTCGAACTCCGACATTCGACCTTGTACAAAAAAGCTCGAGCCGCGGTCAAAATCGTAGGTTACCCGGTACAAGAGACTTGACGTCGCGACACGTCAACCTGGTACGCCTCGAGTTACATCCAACTAGACCTCCAACACAGCTGTGCGCTCCGTGTGTTCTGGGGTACAAATTGCCCCCGTGGCACCACAGAATGCATGCCAAACTCTGACAATGACCCTTCTCCAGCTCGTTCGTTTCCTCGGCATAGTATGGCAGGGATACCTGCAAATGGTCATGCTGCCTGTGCTCAACGCGGTTGGTACGGCTCTTCCCACCATCGTCTCTGCCTTCACCCTCAGGCAGACCCGTGTCTTCGTGCGTGGCGATCGACTTGACGCACGTGTGCGCTGGTTTCGGCTGATAACGTCCCTGCCCGAAGACAATTTCTATGAGTACTTACGTGTTGACAAATGGGTATTCGTCTATTTGGTTCGGCAGTATCAGCGCAGTCGTTTCGCCACGCTGAAGCATCCTGTGCACAATTTCGTCTTCGTTGCCATGGGATTAAGCAGGCTTGGTCACGGACTTACGTTTCGCGAAATTGGTCTACACTTCGGCTACACCAACTCTCACGCGCACAAGATTTTCACGAGGTTCATCTGGTTTGTGAGTGAAGTGCTAATGCCCAAGTGGGTGTGTTGGCCCGACTTTGACATGATGCAGTTGTTCAAAGCTGAATTTTGCACACATGGAGGTATTCCTGGAGTGGTAGGCGCCATGGACGGCACCTACATCCACTGCCGCGGTCAGGGACCGTACTGCGAATACTTCAGAAACCGCAAGGGATTCTTCTCGATCATCTGCCAGCTTATCTGCGATAGCATGGGTCTTATTTGGGACTTCTTCGTTGGTTATCCCGGAAGCGTCAACGACGCGCGTGTTTTCATGAACAGCCTGGCAAGAGTGAAAATTGGGGAAGGTGGTATTTTGGACTACACACTAGTAGCTGACGCCGCCTACGGCCTCAGAAACTACATCTACACCCCCTACCGTGCCCCGCCTGGACGCTCGCTGCCTAGCGAGCAGCGGGTGTGGAATCTCCAGTAATTACGCGCTCGGATGATCGTTGAGCAGGTCAATGGGAGGCTCAAGACCCGTTGGCGCATCCTCGACGGGCGTCTCGAATGTGACGTGTTCCGCGCCCCTCAAGTCGTCTCCGCCTGCATCGCGATTCACAACATCGACCTCGTCCTCGGGTTTCGTCCCCGCCTGTCCGAACCCCGTGAGCGCAATACATGGTGGCTGGAAGGACCCGTGGAGGACGCGCCGCACATCTCGCCCCGTAATGCCGGCTTCACTCCGACACGTCGTCGCGCTCGCTTGGCGGCGTACTTCTACGCTTCTTGGAGGCTCGGGCATCCTGATGAGACTCAACCATTGCTTGGGTACGCTCGAGGAACTCGTCGAACTGGTCTCTCATTGCGCCTTTGACGGATTGAGCAATAATCCCTGCAATTTTGGCACATAGCACAGAGTCGGAAGAATTAAGTAGATTGCTAACACCTCCCCCCTCTGTGTCTGTTCCCAAAATTCCGTCAACGGCAGCCGCAGGCCTAGGCCGACGGGAGATGCCGCTGCCACGGATAGCAACACCCGCATGCGCCCCGATGACGTGTGACGCGGATGGGGAAGCTGTCGCTGCGGAAGCGGCGGGAGGTCCTGACGGCGCAGGCGTCGTTGTGGCTGGAGTAGTCAAGGGCCGCCGCGAAGGCGAGTGACCCGGCGAGGCGGATAAGCGCCGAGCCGATTGTGCACGACCAGGAGACGCCGCGAGGCCATCGAGCAGCGACGTACCCGCCATGGCGGGAGTAGGAGATGCCGCACCTGGGGTTGGTGGGCATCGCATAAGGGGTATTGGCGGATTCATTAGTTTACAGGACATTGCCTTGTTTTCTTCTCGAATGCATGGCTGTACTCGTGTAAGCAATGAGACGCTTTCAAAGCCGGAAACAATTTTTCATCAATATTGTATTAAGCACATACCAGCAGTAGCGCCAGCCAAGGGCGGAATCACGGGAGTATTTGCCCCGGGTAGGCTTTCCGCGAGAGCCGGCGGGCGCGCATTTGCGCGGTCTCCCAAGAAGCGGTCGAA
>CANJKZ010000799.1:3532500-3600000 GCA_947471745.1 Closterium sp. Naga37s-1 | reverse complement strand
TGCTTATTACAATCGGCTAGTGGAACTGGCGGAGGACCTGGAGAAACATGACGAACGCCTGCTGGTGTCGAAGTTCGTCCGCGGCCTTGACGACGAGCTGCGGCCAGTAGTCCGGACGGCGGTGTACGGAATAGGCGCGGATGTTACTCTGAGGGAAGTTTACGGCATGGCGAAGCGGACCGAGCACGCGCATCGGCTGCTGGAACTGGACGATGGGCCGATGAAGGTGAAAGACCGGTCGAGCTGGGCGGCAGCGGCATTACCTGAGCCCGAGAGAAGCGTCCCAGACAGGGGCGACCCGCGGAGGTGCCACGCATGCGGGGAAGTCGGCCATCTAAAGAGAGACTGCACGAACCTGCCTACGTGTGAACGCTGCGGGAAGAAGGGGCATCGGCAAGGAGAATGCTATCAGCGGAAACTTGGGGCAGAGTCCCAATCCCGAGAGGAGCTACAGGAAGAGATTCGGAAGCTACAGTCGCGGCTCGAACGACTGCCGAAGGCAGGGGGCAGGAGCCAGGCCATGCTGGCCATCGAAGAAGTCGCCGAGGACGAGCTGCCAGAAGACGAGCTGGTGCGGGAGTACGGCTTCATGGCGCATCCGCGGGAGCGCAGCGATCTGGACCTACGATCCCGCTCGGACACGGTGGGGGAGTCGCGTACAACGACGCGGCGGGAACGGGTGCCGGACAGGAGAGAAGGGTCGGCAAGCAGCGACATGCGGAGGCACCCGAACGAGAGGATGGTGTGCCGGGCGTCAGTACTGATCGCTGAGAAGGGGAGTTTGACTGTAGGGGGCCTGCCAGTACGACAAGGGATCATCGACACCGGAGCTTATAACGTGATATTGGGAAAGGGGCTAGCTAAACAGCTCAATCTGGACCTTCCCGAGATGCAGGTGGAGCGGGGGATCCTGCTGATGTCTGCAGAAGGAGGGGACCCGAAGTGGATGCCCAGCACGAAGAGGCCAGTAGAAGTCATGCTGTTGCCGGTCACAGATAAGGAGTGCTGCATTTGGCTGACGTGCGGGATTTCACAGTCGGAGGACTACGACGTCCTGGTGGGCATGGAACTGCTGTACAAGGTGGGGGCAACCATCTGCACGTGGCAGGAGAAGATGCTGTACCGGGTGCAGTACTGGGACCCGGAGAGCTCCGTGGGGACCTTGCCAGTCCGTTTCGTCAAGGAGGAGCCGAGGGCAGCTTACCGTGCGGAGGAAGCAGACCTGTCCCAGGAACTGGACGATTGGACTTGGCAGGAATACGCGGAAGAAGGGACGAAGCGGATTGAACAAGCCGAGATGGGCCAACGAAAGCCTGATCTGCGGGACCGCGTCCGCAGGACTTGGTGCCTGGAGGGAGCGATCGGCATCTTGGAGTTATTCGGGGGCATAGGGTCGGGGCTAGCCGCAACGCTAAAGGCCGGCTGTTGCGTACGGAAGTGGGTCCACGTGGAGAAGGACCCGGTGGTACGGAGGATGGCGTACCACCACGCCATGAAACTACTGGAGGACTACCCACAGCAGATCTCTATCTCGGCAATCCACATGGAGGGAGAGGACGGGATTCACGACGTGCGTGACATCACCCGCCCCTGGCTGGAGGAATGTGGGCCGATAGACCTGGTGGTGGCGGGTTGGGAGTGCCAGGGGTACTCGAGGGCAGGAGAAGGGAGGGGAATGGAGGACCCGCGGGGGGCTTCCTTCCGAGACTTGGAGGGCGTATTGAAGATGCTTCAGCAGACGGGACGCGAGTTCGTCTATGTGCTGGAGAACGTGGACATGGCTGACGACCGAAGGGAACCCGTGCGGCTCGCCTTCGACGAGATTCAGTCGGTGCTGGGGAGAGGCGTGGCGGCAGATGCGGCGCAGCTAGGATCGCGGGCTCACCGCCCCCGACGCTATTGGCAGAATGGCGTGTCAGACGCGGTCTTGCGGCATTCCTTGGCGCAGATGCAGCGGCCACACCCCCGGCTGGTCTAGGATATCCTAGGGCCGAACCGAGTTCCCGCGCCCGTAACCACAGAGGATCATCCGTCCCAGTATCCGTGCAACGTGCCCGGAGAGCCTCGGCGAGCCTGGCCGTCGCTGGTCTCGTTCGTCGAAGCTAGGGGCTTCAAGATGGAAGGGAACCTACCCGGACTGGGGATGGTGTATGACTCTCGGACGTGTAAGTGGGAGGCACCGACAGCCGAAGAAAGAGAGCTGGCCATGGGGCACAAGTGGGGAGCCACGGCCCACCCCGACGTGACGGAGGCCCAAAGATGCGCAGCATTGGGGAGAGCTATGGATCTGAACGCCATGACGTGGATTTTGGAGACAATCCGGATGCACCTGAAAACGAAGGCCGTACAGAGGGAGCTAGACGGGAGCCTGCGCTACCAAGGCGAGCGCGAGGCCGCCTGGAGGAGGCAGCAGCTGGACAGTATCGAGGAGCAGCAGAACGCTCGGATTAGGGAAGGGTGGACCTTTATGGCGGTAGAGGTCCCGGCGAGCCAAGGGGAGGCGACAGCCGCCGTACCGCCAGCCAAGGGACCAGAGGACGGCTCGGCCGCGGCTGGATGGGAGATCGGGGACGGACTGGGGGCAGAGGCGGCGACCGCGCTGCGGGAAGTGCTGAAAGAGCACCGCCCAACCTTTGCCTTCACCCTCCAAGAGCTCGGGAGGTGCAAGGTGCAGGAAATGCGGATTACACTCAGCAGCGACGTGCCCGTCTACCACCGTAAGAGACGGATGAGCCCGGGAGACGAGGAGGTTTGTACAGCCAAGTGCGCGGAGCTGCTGGCGGCAGGACTGATCAGGAGGTCGGAGAGCGAGTTCGCAGCAGCAACAGTGGTGGCCTCACGGACCGATATTACGGGGGAAGTGTCCGCCAAGCGGATGTGCGGCGACTATCGGGGGCTGAACAAAGTAACAGTGCCGGACCGGTATCCCATGCAATCAGCAGAGGAGATATTCGACAAGCTACACGGCGCGACAGTGTTCTCGACTCTCGACCTCAGGCAAGGATTCAACCAGATATTGATCCGAGAAGAGGACTGCAGGAAGATAGCGTTCCACGGGCCCGATGGACTGTACGAGTGGACCGTGATGCCGTTCGGAACGAGGAATGCACCGGCCGTGTTCCAGCGAACGATGGATACCGTGCTGAGGGGGGTGCCCGCGGCCGCCTGTTATATAGACGATGTGATAGTGTTCAGCGCGAACGAGGAGGAGCACGTGAGAGACGTGAAGGCGACCCTCGACGCAATCCGGCAGGCGGGGTTGACCTGCCACCCGAAGAAATGCAGATTTGGGCAGCGGACCGTGCAGTACCTGGGGTTTGAGGTGGGTGACGGGAAGCTGAGCGTCCAGGAGGCGAAGGTAGAGGTCTTGGACCGAGTGCCGACGCCCACGGACCGATCCTCGCTGCGGGCAGTGCTCGGCTTCCTGGGGTACTATCGGAGGTTCGTGCCGAACTTCAGCAAGACGGCGGCAGTGCTCAACCGCCTCCTGAGGGAGGACCAGCAGTGGCAGTGGGGGGATGAGGAGCAACAGGCGTTGAACCATCTGACCCAGGCTGTCAAGACCGCGACCGTGCTGGCACTGCCGAACAAGGACGACCCGTTCACCTTATACACGGACTGGAGCAGCGCGGGGATGGGCGCGGTCCTCTGCCAGGAAAAAGGGGGAGAAGAGAAGGTCGCCTTCGCTAGTCGCAGCTGCAATCCAGCCGAAGCTAATTACAGCTCGTACGAGGGGGAGGGGTTGGCCGCAGTGTGGGCGATCACGCATTTCCGAGTGTACCTGCACGGAAGGCCATTCACGCTAGTGACAGATCATCAGCCCTTGACCTGGCTAATGACCAATCAAGCGCTCACAGGCAGGAACGCCAGATGGGCCATGCGCCTGCAAGAGTACGACTTCGTCATCAAACACCGCCCGGGGAAGAACATGCAACATGTGGATGGGCTGTCAAGGCACCCCGCAACGGACCGACCGTCGGAATGCTTGGTGGCCTTGGCACTCGATATCGACAGAGAGGGAGCCAGGAAGAACCAAGCCAGGGGGCCAGAGGACGTGTGGAGCGACGCGGAAGTGCTGCAGTGGGTACAAGGCAAGACAGGTGAAGAGGGAGCGGTGCCCGAGCGGGTGAGGGCACGCGGGGCCCACTACCGGTGGTACCAAGATCAGTTGCAAGTGAACACGAAGGAAGGCTGGAAGGTGGTGCCAGAGCCAGGACAGCGGGAGGCGATCATAGCACGGGTGCATCGGCAGCTGGGACATTACGGGGAGCTAAGGACGCAGCAGCTGGTAGGGACGACATGGTGGTGGGCAGGGATGCGGAAACAAGTGAAGGAGTGGGTACAGACCTGCGAGCTGTGCAGCCGCAACAGGGCTGAACTAGACCGGGGGAGGAGAGAACTCCAGTCACTACCGATCTACGGTTTGGGGTTCCGCTGGTCGCTAGATCTCGCGGGGGAAATGCCGCTGAGCAGACGAGGCAAACGCTACATTCTCATCATGATCGAGCATGGCAGTAAGTGGGTGGAGGTGAAAGCGCTGCCGAGCAAGAATTCCGTGCGGATAGCCGAGGCTTTCGAAGAGCAAGTGCTGACGCGGTTTGGGGCATGTGGGGAGGTACTCACCGACCAAGGCACAGAGTTTCAGGGACACTTTGACCAGCTGTTGCAAGAGACAGGCATCACCCACAGGAGGACATCCAGGTATCACCCACAGAGCGATGGCTTGACGGAAAGGTTCGTGCAGACTCTGAAGAAGGGGCTGAGGGCCTACGGCGAACAGTATAAAAGGGACTGGGACTTGAGGCTACCTTGGGTGGCGGCAGGATACAGGTTCAGCAAGCAAGCGGCGCTGAGAGACATGTCGCCGTACTACCTGCTCCTGGGCAGAGAGCCTATCCTACCCATTGACGCGTCGAAGCTGCTGACAGACACAGTACTGGTGGGGACCGAGGAGGCATGGGTCGCGGTGGCAGAGGCTCGGGCTAAGTACTTGCGCGAACTACTGCCAGACGCTCTAGAAAACCTGCACGTGGCTCAACTGCGAGACGTGCAGAGGTACCGCCAGCGGGGAAGCAAGGGAAGGGACGGGAAGGAAGGAGACATCCAGCCGGGAGGAGAGGTATACCTCAGGAAGGCACGGGGGGACTTGCTGGACATCGGGCTTACCACGGAGCGGTGGAAGGTGTGGGACGTGAAGGACTCAAGCGTGATTGTCCTCGTGGGGGCCAAGGGGGAGGAGCGCAGGGATCACATCACCAATGTGGCAGCCGCCAGACCCAGGCGAATCGGCGGAGCGGAGAGCTTCCCTGTCAACGCCAGTAAGGATCCATCGGCTAACCCAGGAGCCAGGAGCCGAGGAGGGGGCAAGTGAATATGACAGGAAAGGCAGTAGAAAGGTCATGAGGATGATGCTAAACGTGTCAGAAGAGTAGATTAATCTTAGGCGCCATGGCTAGGTTTTTAGGAAGACGAGAGTAGCGAGGGAGAAGTTTCACCAACAAAAGAGGTTGTTCACTATAGAGCGAGCAGTACAAATAGGTAAACAGCAACACAAGGAGGTGCACCACCAAACATGATGCAATATCTACACTACAACTGCAAACGATTATATAAAATATGTAAACTTATTTTGACACGCCCCCATAATTGATTGCAGGAGTAAGTGTAAAACGCCCCCTGACGGGGTGCACCAGGAGTGCAGCGGAAGAAGCAGAAGCAAGCAAGAGCAGTAGTGGCCGGTGCAGGAGTGGCAAATACAGCAGTAGCACGCCCTCAGCCAAGGCAGAAGCAGTAGCAGGTGTAGGGGCGGCAGGTCGCCTGAGGAGCAGGCTCTGTGGCTGCAACGTGCAGCAGGACAGCAGCGGCTCGACGGTAGCACCTGCAGGCCCCTAGCAGCAGGCAGCAGAAGCAAAGGCAGTAAAGGCAGGTGGCAGCAGGGGCGGCAGCTGGAGGTGCCACGGTAGCAACGGGTGTCAGCAGCAGATGCCCGCCTGACTTCCGCCACCCCCTCTCACCCTCCCCCCCACAGTTGCAAGCGCGGCAGTGAGAGAGAGAGGAGGGGGGACGGCTGTTGGTGCTGAAAAATCTCTCTCGCCACACCCTCACACTCCCCCCCATCCCCCACAGCGACCGGCGCTGCAGGGAGAGAGAGGAGAGAGGAGGGCGTCAGCGGTTTCCTGCGGGTGCGCTCCCGCCACTCCCTCACCCTCCCCCCCACAGCGACAGTCGCGTATGGGGCGATAAAGGGCGACGGCAGGTGCTGCTGGCGGCTCACAGCAGCCACCCTGTCACACCACCTCCCCCACTGCCCGCCACGCCCACGACCTCCCCCCACAGCAGGAGCACGCACGACAGTAGCAAGTGCGACAGCTGCAGCGGGACCGGGGGGAGGGTGGGCGGGGACAGTTGCTCGAGCGCGACGAGCGGGACAGAGGGCCGAAACGGAGGCGAGACGAAGCGGCGACGGGGCAGCGTGGCCGCGAACGACGGGGGGACTAGGCAGCGCGACGAGCAGAGCGCCGCCTTCGCCCCGTCGATCGCGCAGACGATTATGACCGTCGCGGATTTCAACGCGACGGTCGCACTGGCGGCACGATCGCAGCAGAAAATCGTTGGGAGGGAGGGCCGCCATGACAGGGTCAAAAATCGGTGGGCCCATTGATCGAAAACTAGCTCGATACCATGTCAGAAGAGTAGATTAATCTTAGGCGCCATGGCTAGGTTTTTAGGAAGACGAGAGTAGCGAGGGAGAAGTTTCACCAACAAAAGAGGTTGTTCACTATAGAGCGAGCAGTACAAATAGGTAAACAGCAACACAAGGAGGTGCACCACCAAACATGATGCAATATCTACACTACAACTGCAAACGATTATATAAAATATGTAAACTTATTTTGACAAAACGGAGGGAGGAGCACAAGGAGAGACGGCCCGGTGAGGATCGGCAGATTCCGATAGCTGTCACGCAATTAATTAAGGCATCAGATGTCAGTTAGCGTAAGGAACCTTGATATAATTGTGTGACAGGGTAGTGTAGCAAATCTTGTAGCGAACATAGGAGATCGGCGGGAAAGACCAAAAGGGCAACGGGACTTACAGCGGGAAAACCGAAAGTGGGGACGGTTGAGAAGCAACGGTACTCTCCAGAATGATACTTAGGTGCGCAGAGAGCCGTGTGGCCTCTGCTGAATATGACAGGAAAGGCAGTAGAAAGGTCATGAGGATGATGCTAAACGGAGGGAGGAGCACAAGGAGAGACGGCCCGGTGAGGATCGGCAGATTCCGACAATAGGCGTAGGGAAAAGCATCGAACGACCTGAATGTTGTTGCTTATTCGGATGGCCCATGCTTAAATACACCTACAAGAGCAATTTCGGGTTGGTTCGCGCGCACATAAAAGTTCGGCGCTTACGATGACGGCCGCGTCTGCCGGCAAATGCTAAAGAAGCGTTCGGATCCCTATAGGCGTAGGGAAAAGAGTCAAACGACCTGAGTGTTGTTGCTTATACGGATGGCCCATGCTTAAATACACCTACTAGAGCAATTCTGGCTTGGTTCGCGCGCACAGAAAAGTTCGGCGCCTACGATGACGGCCGCGTCTACCGACAATTGCTAAGGAAGCGCACGGATCCCTATAGGCATAGGGAAAAGCATCGAACAACCTGAATGTTGTTGCGTTTGCCCATGCTCAAATACACCTACCAGAGCAATTCCGACTTGGTTCGCGCGTACAAAAAAGTTTGGCGCCTGCGATGACGGCCGCGTCTGCCGACAAATGCTAAGGAAGCGCCGGATCCCTATAGGCGTAGGGAAAAACATCAAACAACATGAATGTTGTTTTATATTTGGGTTGCCCATGCTAAAATACACCTACCAGAGCAATTTCGGCTTGGTTCGCGTGCATAGAAAAGTTCGGCGCCTACGATGACGGCCGCGTCTGCGGACAAATGCTAAAGAAGCGGTCGGATCCCTATAGGCGTAGGGAAAAGAGTCGAACGACCTGAGTGTTGTTGCATATACGGATGTCACATGCTTAAAAACACCTACCAGAGCAATTCCGGCTTGGTTCGCGCGCACAGAAAAGTTCGGCGCCTGCGATGACGGCCGCGTCTACCGACAAATGCTAAGAAAGCGCACGGATCCCTATAGGCGTAGGGAAAAGCATCAAACGACCTGAATGTTGTTGCTTATTCGGATGGCCCATGCTTAAATACACCTAACAGAGCAATTCCGGCTTGGTTCGCGCGCACAAAAAAGTCCGGCGACTGCGATGACGGCCGCGACAGCCGACAAATGCTAAGGAAGCGCACGGATCTCTATAGGCGTAGGGAAAAGCATCGAACGACCTGAATGTTGTTGCTTATTTAGATGGCCCATGCTTAAATACACCTACCAGAGCAATTCCGGCTTGGTTCGCGCGCACAAAAAAGTTCGGCGTCTGCGATGACGGCCGCGACTGCCGACAAATGCTAAAGAAGCGCTCGGATCCCTATAGGCGTAGGGAAAAGCATCAAACGACCTGAATGTTGTTGCTTATTCGGATGGCCCATGCTTAGATACACCTACCAGAGCAATTTCGGGTTGGTTCGCGCGCACATAAAAGTTCGGCACATACGATGACAGCCACGTCTGCCGGCAAATGCTAAAGAAGCGCTCGGATCCCTATAGGCGTAGGGAAAAGAGTCAAACAACCTGAATGTTGTTGTATATTTGGGTTGCCCATGCTCAAATACACCTACCAGAGCAATTCCGGCTTGGTTCGCGCGCATAGAAAAGTTCGGCGCCTGCGATGACGGACGCGTCTGCCGAAAAATGCTAAAGAAGCGCTCGGATCCCTATAGGCGTAGGGAAAAGCATCAAACAACCTGAATGTTGTTGTATATTTGGATTGCCCATGCTCAAATACACCTACCAGAGTAATTCCGGCTTGGTTTGCGCGCACATGAAAGTTCGGCGCTTACTATGACGGCCGCGTCTGCTGGCAAATGCTAAAGTAGCGCTCAGATCCCTATAGGCGTAGGGAAAAGAGTCAAACGACCTGAGTGTTGTTGCTTATACGGATGGCCCATGCTTAAACACACCTACCAGAGCAATTTCTGGCTTGGTTCGCGTGCACAGAAAAGTTCGGCGCCTGCGATGACGGCCGCGTCTTCTGACAAATGCTAAGGAAGCACACGGATCCCTATAGGCGTAGGGAAAAGCACCGAACGACCTGAATGTTGTTGCATATTCAAGTTGCCCATGCTCAAATACACCTACCAGAGCAATTCCGGCTTGGTTCGCGCGCATAGAAAAGTTCGGCGCATGTGATGATGGCCGCGTCTGCCGAAAAATGCTAAAGAAGAGCTCGGATCCCTATAGGTGTAGGGAAAAGGGTCGAACGACCTGAGTGTTGTTGCTTATTTGGGTAGCCCGTGCTTAAATACACTAACTAGAGCAATTCGCACTTGGTTCGCGCGCACAAAAAAGTTCGGCGCCTGCGATGACGGCCGCGTCTGCCGACAAATGCTAAGGAAGCGCACGGATCCCTATAGGCGTAGGGAAAAGCATCAAACAACCTAAATGTTGTTGTATATTTGGGTTGCCCATGCTCAAATACACCTACCAGAGCAATCCCGGCTTTGTTCGCGCGCATAGAAAAGTTCGGCGGCTGCGATGACGGCCGCGTCTGTCGACAAATGCCGACAAATGAAACGAGGAATGATTGAACTGAGCAGCATGAGAAGTACAAGTACCAAACCCTAAAGTGTTGTACCCCATATAAGCTACCCCACTACAGCCTACACAGACTATAGTGTATGAGTTTGACACACTCCCATAGGCAAAGTGGGGGAGAGCAAGGGGTCACAAGACCAGTCAAGCAAAGCAAGGCAAAGCAAGCTCAGGGTGGATCACAACGTCACCACACATTCTGAGCACAAGTTCAAGGCCACAAGGCCAGTTCACATGCAAGATTACATATATATAAGGCTAAACAAGCAAGAGCAGGTATATATATATGTAACAGTAGAAACAAGGTCAAGAAGTGAGCAAGTGAGGCAAGGTAGGCACAAGGCCCAGCTGAGTACAGAAGTGCTGATGATCACAAGGCGCGAGTGCCTTGGTGAAGATATCAGCAGTGTTGGCCTCAGAGGCCACGTACGCAAGTCGCAGCTGACCACGCTGCTGTAGCTCACGAGCTAAGAAGTAGCGAAGAGCAATGTGCTTCGTTCTGTGCTCCAGTCTCTGCTCCCGACACAAGGCCAGCATGGCCTTGTTGTCTACGTACAGCACTGGAGGAGAACGAGGCGGCTCTCCGAGGTCAGTCAGCAGGTAGGTGAGCCAGCGAAGCTCCTGTGCAGCCATGGCCCCTGCGTAGATCTCAGCCTCACAACTGGAGCCGAGAACAGAAGACGAGCGGGTAGCCCGCCACGAAACAGAGCCGGAACCAAGGCTGAAGGTGTAACCCTGTGACGACCGCTGCGTAGCCTGGTCGTCAGCCCAAGAAGCGTCTGCGTGCCCAGTGAGGACCACTGGACTCTGCCCTCCAAGCACAAGCCCCATGCCCGACGTACTGCACAAGTAGCGCAACACCCTCTTCGCTGCAGCCATGTGCTCCGGTCTGTGTCTCCCAGGAGCAACATAGCGTGCGAGAATGCTAAGAGGGTATGCAAGGTCAGGTCGTGTGCAGGTCATCAGGTACATGAGGCAGCCAACAAGCTCTGGGTACGGGCCACTCGACTCTACGGACTCATCCGAAGGCAGAGCTGAGAGCGAGTGGCGAGTAGGCAGAGGAGTGGCCTGAGGCGAGGAGTACGTGAAGCCGAAGCGCTGAAGGACCTGCTGCACCATGTGTGACTGAGTCAGGGTAATGGTGCGGCGTGCTCTGTCCCGGGTGATCTGCAAGCCAAGGTAGCTGCGCAGTTCACCCAGGTCTGTGCACGTGTGTCTCTTCTGCAGCTCGGACTTCACGTGGGCGAGTCCAGCAGTGTCAGCTGTGGCAAAGACCAAGTCGTCGACGTACACGAGGATGTAGAACGGCGGCAAAGAAGTGTCGGTGCGCGGAAACAGCGACGGGTCGGCAGTAGAGGGAGCAAACCCAAGAGCCGCAAGTGTAGTCCTCAGTGTGTCGTGCCACTCACGCGGTGCCTGGCGGAGACCGTAGACTGGCCGCCGGAGGCTCCACTGGGTGCCAGGAGGAAAAGTCCCAGTGAAGCCAAGTGGGCGGCGCAGCCAGATCTCCTTGTGCAGGCTGCCCTGCAAGAAAGCAGTGCTGAAGTCAAGAGAGTGCAGCTCGTAGTCACGGTGAGCAGCTATGTGCAGCAGTACCCGAAGAGTGGTCATCTTCGGGGTGGGAGAGAAGGTCTGAAAGTAGTCAACTCCCTGCCGCTGACTGAAGCCACGAGCCACGTAACGCGCCTTGAAGACAGGCGGAGAACCCGGCGGCCGCTTCACCCTGAAAATCCACATGCCACTGACGATGTTCGCCCCAGGCGGGGGAACCTCGTCAACGTAGGTGCCTGTGGACTTCCAGGAAGCCATCTCTGCGTCCATAGCTGCCTGCCACTGAGAGGAGTAGGGACCCTCTATCGCCTCCGCGTAAGAGCGCGGAGTCGGGATGTCAAGTGCATCCGGGTCTCCCTCAGGGGTAAGCAGTACGGACACGAGATGAGGTGAAGCAGCAGCCAAACACTGGAACTCCTCCTGCCTGTCCTCAAGGACGTCCGTGCCAAGGGCACACTCACCCCCGACAAACGGAGGACAGACAGACTCAGACTCAGCAACAAGACTAGCAGCGTAGTCTAGACGACAGCGAGCAGCAAAGTCAACGAGCTCATCAACTAGGGCAGACGCAGCAGTGGACTCAATGGAAGGGTCAGTGACAACAGTAGCAAGGAGACGCGTGACAGTCGGACTGGCAGCACGAAGAGAGTCCGACTCCGGGTCGGCAAGAGCAGGAAGAGAGGACTCAGGAGGAGAAGGCAAAGGGGCACGCAGAGGAGCAGTGGACGGACGCAGAGACATCCGGTGCGTGCCAGGGACAGGAGGAGGACGCTGACGCGAACCACGACCACTAGCGCGAGCAGCACGGACAGGCGACACAGGGCGAGACGCAGGCGCACGACGCTCAGCAAGACCTCCAGTAGGACCAGTGTAGGGAGAAGGAGCAGGCAGTGGGGAGGCCGGCTGTAACTGTAACTGCGACGGGACAGGCTGTGGACACTCTAAGGGAGGAGGAGGACCAGTAGAAGGCGGGAGACCAAGAACCTGCTCAAGGAGCGGAACGAAGTACGGCCTCGGCCGCGCAGCGCCTCCAGAACCAGCAGGGACAGCACCAGTACCCCAAGCGGCAGCACCAGCGCCAGTAGCACCTCCAGCTCCAACAGCGCCAACTCCAGCACCCTCAGACGCACCAGCGCCAGCAGAACCACCAGCGCCAACACCCCCAGCAGCTCCAGCTCCAGCAGCTCCAGCAGCACCAACCCCAGCAGGACCGGCAGCTCCAGTACCGCCAGCAGCTCCAGCAGTACCTCCAGCAGGACCAACTCCAGCAGCCCCAGCAGCACCCCAAGTCCCAGCAGCTCCAGTACCGCCAGTACGAGCACCTCCGGGACCAGCAGCAACAGTAGTACCTCCAGCTCCAGCAGCACGGCTCCAGCGCCGGGCAAACCACTCGCGCAGCTCCTGCGGAGAGAGTAGCTCCCGCCTCGATGAAGCACCGCGAGAGGCCACACGAGCAGACCCAGCACCCCTAGGCTCCGCACCCCCAGGCTCAGCACCCCCAGGCTCAGCACCCCCAGACTCAGCACCCCCAGACTCCGCACCCCCAGGCTCAGCACCCCCAGACCCAGCACCCCCAGACTCAGCACCCCCAGGCTCAGCACCCCTAGCAGCACCAGAGTCAGCAGCTACCTCGACAGGCTCGACTGCGTCTACCTGGGACACACCTGACGGGGCAGGACCCTGAGGGGGGAGGGGGTCTACCGGGGGAGGACCTGGCGCAAGGAAGAGCGGCGGCGGGGGGAGGGGCGCAGTGCGGTAGGGGAAGAGACGGTAGTAAGGCACCGACTCGTCGAAGGTGACGTCCTGGGAGGACAGAACACGGCGCGAGGTGGGGTGGTAAAACTGCCAACCAGGCGCGTTTTACCACCCCACCTCGCGTTGGCAGTTTTACCACCCCACCTCGCGCCGTGTTCTGTCCTCCCAGGACGTCACCTTCGACGAGTCGGTGCCTTACTACCGTCTCTTCCCCTACCGCACTGCGCCCCTCCCCCCGCCGCCGCTCTTCCTTGCGCCAGGTCCTCCCCCGGTAGACCCCCTCCCCCCTCAGGGTCCTGCCCCGTCAGGTGTGTCCCAGGTAGACGCAGTCGAGCCTGTCGAGGTAGCTGCTGACTCTGGTGCTGCTAGGGGTGCTGAGCCTGGGGGTGCTGAGTCTGGGGGTGCTGGGTCTGGGGGTGCTGAGCCTGGGGGTGCGGAGTCTGGGGGTGCTGAGTCTGGGGGTGCTGAGCCTGGGGGTGCTGAGCCTGGGGGTGCGGAGCCTAGGGGTGCTGGGTCTGCTCGTGTGGCCTCTCGCGGTGCTTCATCGAGGCGGGAGCTACTCTCTCCGCAGGAGCTGCGCGAGTGGTTTGCCCGGCGCTGGAGCCGTGCTGCTGGAGCTGGAGGTACTACTGTTGCTGCTGGTCCCGGAGGTGCTCGTACTGGCGGTACTGGAGCTGCTGGGACTTGGGGTGCTGCTGGGGCTGCTGGAGTTGGTCCTGCTGGAGGTACTGCTGGAGCTGCTGGCGGTACTGGAGCTGCCGGTCCTGCTGGGGTTGGTGCTGCTGGAGCTGCTGGAGCTGGAGCTGCTGGGGGTGTTGGCGCTGGTGGTTCTGCTGGCGCTGGTGCGTCTGAGGGTGCTGGAGTTGGCGCTGTTGGAGCTGGAGGTGCTACTGGCGCTGGTGCTGCCGCTTGGGGTACTGGTGCTGTCCCTGCTGGTTCTGGAGGCGCTGCGCGGCCGAGGCCGTACTTCGTTCCGCTCCTTGAGCAGGTTCTTGGTCTCCCGCCTTCTACTGGTCCTCCTCCTCCCTTAGAGTGTCCACAGCCTGTCCCGTCGCAGTTACAGTTACAGCCGGCCTCCCCACTGCCTGCTCCTTCTCCCTACACTGGTCCTACTGGAGGTCTTGCTGAGCGTCGTGCGCCTGCGTCTCGCCCTGTGTCGCCTGTCCGTGCTGCTCGCGCTAGTGGTCGTGGTTCGCGTCAGCGTCCTCCTCCTGTCCCTGGCACGCACCGGATGTCTCTGCGTCCGTCCACTGCTCCTCTGCGTGCCCCTTTGCCTTCTCCTCCTGAGTCCTCTCTTCCTGCTCTTGCCGACCCGGAGTCGGACTCTCTTCGTGCTGCCAGTCCGACTGTCACGCGTCTCCTTGCTACTGTTGTCACTGACCCTTCCATTGAGTCCACTGCTGCGTCTGCCCTAGTTGATGAGCTCGTTGACTTTGCTGCTCGCTGTCGTCTAGACTACGCTGCTAGTCTTGTTGCTGAGTCTGAGTCTGTCTGTCCTCCGTCCGTCGGGGGTGAGTGTGCCCTTGGCACGGACGTCCTTGAGGACAGGCAGGAGGAGTTCCAGTGTTTGGCTGCTGCTTCACCTCATCTCGTGTCCGTACTGCTTACCCCTGAGGGAGACCCGGATGCACTTGACATCCCGACTCCGCGCTCTTACGCGGAGGCGATAGAGGGTCCCTACTCCTCTTAGTGGCAGGCAGCTATGGACGCAGAGATGGCTTCCTGGAAGTCCACAGGCACCTACGTTGACGAGGTTCCCCCGCCTGGGGCGAACATCGTCAGTGGCATGTGGATTTTCAGGGTGAAGCGGCCGCCGGGTTCTCCGCCTGTCTTCAAGGCGCGTTACGTGGCTCGTGGCTTCAGTCAGCGGCAGGGAGTTGACTACTTTCAGACCTTCTCTCCCACCCCGAAGATGACCACTCTTCGGGTACTGCTGCACATAGCTGCTCACCGTGACTACGAGCTGCACTCTCTTGACTTCAGCACTGCTTTCTTGCAGGGCAGCCTGCACAAGGAGATCTGGCTGCGCCGCCCACTTGGCTTCACTGGGACTTTTCCTCCTGGCACCCAGTGGAGCCTCCGGCGGCCAGTCTACGGTCTCCGCCAGGCACCGCGTGAGTGGCACGACACACTGAGGACTACACTTGCGGCTCTTGGGTTTGCTCCCTCTACTGCCGACCCGTCGCTGTTTCCGCGCACCGACACTTCTTTGCCGCCGTTCTACATCCTCGTGTACGTCGACGACTTGGTCTTTGCCACAGCTGACACTGCTGGACTCGCCCACGTGAAGTCCGAGCTGCAGAAGAGACACACGTGCACAGACCTGGGTGAACTGCGCAGCTACCTTGGCTTGCAGATCACCCGGGACAGAGCACGCCGCACCATTACCCTGACTCAGTCACACATGGTGCAGCAGGTCCTTCAGCGCTTCGGCTTCACGTACTCCTCGCCTCAGGCCACTCCTCTGCCTACTCGCCACTCGCTCTCAGCTCTGCCTTCGGATGAGTCCGTAGAGTCGAGTGGCCCGTACCCAGAGCTTGTTGGCTGCCTCATGTACCTGATGACCTGCACACGACCTGACCTTGCATACCCTCTTAGCATTCTCGCACGCTATGTTGCTCCTGGGAGACACAGACCGGAGCACATGGCTGCAGCGAAGAGGGTGTTGCGCTACTTGTGCAGTACGTCGGGCATGGGGCTTGTGCTTGGAGGGCAGAGTCCAGTGGTCCTCACTGGGCACGCAGACGCTTCTTGGGCTGACGACCAGGCTACGCAGCGGTCGTCACAGGGTTACACCTTCAGCCTTGGTTCCGGCTCTGTTTCGTGGCGGGCTACCCGCTCGTCTTCTGTTCTCGGCTCCAGTTGTGAGGCTGAGATCTACGCAGGGGCCATGGCTGCACAGGAGCTTCGCTGGCTCACCTACCTGCTGACTGACCTCGGAGAGCCGCCTCGTTCTCCTCCAGTGCTGTACGTAGACAACAAGGCCATGCTGGCCTTGTGTCGGGAGCAGAGACTGGAGCACAGAACGAAGCACATTGCTCTTCGCTACTTCTTAGCTCGTGAGCTACAGCAGCGTGGTCAGCTGCGACTTGCGTACGTGGCCTCTGAGGCCAACACTGCTGATATCTTCACCAAGGCACTCGCGCCTTGTGATCATCAGCACTTCTGTACTCAGCTGGGCCTTGTGCCTACCTTGCCTCACTTGCTCACTTCTTGACCTTGTTTCTACTGTTACATATATATATACCTGCTCTTGCTTGTTTAGCCTTATATATATGTAATCTTGCATGTGAACTGGCCTTGTGGCCTTGAACTTGTGCTCAGAATGTGTGGTGACGTTGTGATCCACCCTGAGCTTGCTTTGCCTTGCTTTGCTTGACTGGTCTTGTGACCCCTTGCTCTCCCCCACTTTGCCTATGGGAGTGTGTCAAACTCATACACTATAGTCTGTGTAGGCTGTAGTGGGGTAGCTTATATGGGGTACAACACTTTAGGGTTTGGTACTTGTACTTCTCATGCTGCTCAGTTCAATCATTCCTCGTTTCATTTGTCGGCATTTGTCGACAGACGCGGCCGTCATCGCAGCCGCCGAACTTTTCTATGCGCGCGAACAAAGCCGGGATTGCTCTGGTAGGTGTATTTGAGCATGGGCAACCCAAATATACAACAACATTTAGGTTGTTTGATGCTTTTCCCTACGCCTATAGGGATCCGTGCGCTTCCTTAGCATTTGTCGGCAGACGCGGCCGTCATCGCAGGCGCCGAACTTTTTTGTGCGCGCGAACCAAGTGCGAATTGCTCTAGTTAGTGTATTTAAGCACGGGCTACCCAAATAAGCAACAACACTCAGGTCGTTCGACCCTTTTCCCTACACCTATAGGGATCCGAGCTCTTCTTTAGCATTTTTCGGCAGACGCGGCCATCATCACATGCGCCGAACTTTTCTATGCGCGCGAACCAAGCCGGAATTGCTCTGGTAGGTGTATTTGAGCATGGGCAACTTGAATATGCAACAACATTCAGGTCGTTCGGTGCTTTTCCCTACGCCTATAGGGATCCGTGTGCTTCCTTAGCATTTGTCAGAAGACGCGGCCGTCATCGCAGGCGCCGAACTTTTCTGTGCACGCGAACCAAGCCAGAAATTGCTCTGGTAGGTGTGTTTAAGCATGGGCCATCCGTATAAGCAACAACACTCAGGTCGTTTGACTCTTTTCCCTACGCCTATAGGGATCTGAGCGCTACTTTAGCATTTGCCAGCAGACGCGGCCGTCATAGTAAGCGCCGAACTTTCATGTGCGCGCAAACCAAGCCGGAATTACTCTGGTAGGTGTATTTGAGCATGGGCAATCCAAATATACAACAACATTCAGGTTGTTTGATGCTTTTCCCTACGCCTATAGGGATCCGAGCGCTTCTTTAGCATTTTTCGGCAGACGCGTCCGTCATCGCAGGCGCCGAACTTTTCTATGCGCGCGAACCAAGCCGGAATTGCTCTGGTAGGTGTATTTGAGCATGGGCAACCCAAATATACAACAACATTCAGGTTGTTTGACTCTTTTCCCTACGCCTATAGGGATCCGAGCGCTTCTTTAGCATTTGCCGGCAGACGTGGCTGTCATCGTATGTGCCGAACTTTTATGTGCGCGCGAACCAACCCGAAATTGCTCTGGTAGGTGTATCTAAGCATGGGCCATCCGAATAAGCAACAACATTCAGGTCGTTTGATGCTTTTCCCTACGCCTATAGGGATCCGAGCGCTTCTTTAGCATTTGTCGGCAGTCGCGGCCGTCATCGCAGACGCCGAACTTTTTTGTGCGCGCGAACCAAGCCGGAATTGCTCTGGTAGGTGTATTTAAGCATGGGCCATCTAAATAAGCAACAACATTCAGGTCGTTCGATGCTTTTCCCTACGCCTATAGAGATCCGTGCGCTTCCTTAGCATTTGTCGGCTGTCGCGGCCGTCATCGCAGTCGCCGGACTTTTTTGTGCGCGCGAACCAAGCCGGAATTGCTCTGTTAGGTGTATTTAAGCATGGGCCATCCGAATAAGCAACAACATTCAGGTCGTTTGATGCTTTTCCCTACGCCTATAGGGATCCGTGCGCTTTCTTAGCATTTGTCGGTAGACGCGGCCGTCATCGCAGGCGCCGAACTTTTCTGTGCGCGCGAACCAAGCCGGAATTGCTCTGGTAGGTGTTTTTAAGCATGTGACATCCGTATATGCAACAACACTCAGGTCGTTCGACTCTTTTCCCTACGCCTATAGGGATCCGACCGCTTCTTTAGCATTTGTCCGCAGACGCGGCCGTCATCGTAGGCGCCGAACTTTTCTATGCACGCGAACCAAGCCGAAATTGCTCTGGTAGGTGTATTTTAGCATGGGCAACCCAAATATAAAACAACATTCATGTTGTTTGATGTTTTTCCCTACGCCTATAGGGATCCGGCGCTTCCTTAGCATTTGTCGGCAGACGCGGCCGTCATCGCAGGCGCCAAACTTTTTTGTACGCGCGAACCAAGTCGGAATTGCTCTGGTAGGTGTATTTGAGCATGGGCAAACGCAACAACATTCAGGTTGTTCGATGCTTTTCCCTATGCCTATAGGGATCCGTGCGCTTCCTTAGCAATTGTCGGTAGACGCGGCCGTCATCGTAGGCGCCGAACTTTTCTGTGCGCGCGAACCAAGCCAGAATTGCTCTAGTAGGTGTATTTAAGCATGGGCCATCCGTATAAGCAACAACACTCAGGTCGTTTGACTCTTTTCCCTACGCCTATAGGGATCCGAACGCTTCTTCAGCATTTGCCGGCAGACGCGGCCGTCATCGTAAGCGCCGAACTTTTATGTGCGCGCGAACCAACCCGAAATTGCTCTTGTAGGTGTATTTAAGCATGGGCCATCCGAATAAGCAACAACATTCAGGTCGTTCGATGCTTTTCCCTACGCCTATTGTCGGAATCTGCCGATCCTCACCGGGCCGTCTCTCCTTGTGCTCCTCCCTCCGTTTAGCATCATCCTCATGACCTTTCTACTGCCTTTCCTGTCATATTCAGCAGAGGCCACACGGCTCTCTGCGCACCTAAGTATCATTCTGGAGAGTACCGTTGCTTCTCAACCGTCCCCACTTTCGGTTTTCCCGCTGTAAGTCCCGTTGCCCTTTTGGTCTTTCCCGCCGATCTCCTATGTTCGCTACAAGATTTGCTACACTACCCTGTCACACAATTATATCAAGGTTCCTTACGCTAACTGACATCTGATGCCTTAATTAATTGCGTGACAGCTATCGGAATCTGCCGATCCTCACCGGGCCGTCTCTCCTTGTGCTCCTCCCTCCGTTTTGTCAAAATAAGTTTACATATTTTATATAATCGTTTGCAGTTGTAGTGTAGATATTGCATCATGTTTGGTGGTGCACCTCCTTGTGTTGCTGTTTACCTATTTGTACTGCTCGCTCTATAGTGAACAACCTCTTTTGTTGGTGAAACTTCTCCCTCGCTACTCTCGTCTTCCTAAAAACCTAGCCATGGCGCCTAAGATTAATCTACTCTTCTGACATGGTATCGAGCTAGTTTTCGATCAATGGGCCCACCGATTTTTGACCCTGTCATGGCGGCCCTCCCTCCCAACGATTTTCTGCTGCGATCGTGCCGCCAGTGCGACCGTCGCGTTGAAATCCGCGACGGTCATAATCGTCTGCGCGATCGACGGGGCGAAGGCGGCGCTCTGCTCGTCGCGCTGCCTAGTCCCCCCGTCGTTCGCGGCCACGCTGCCCCGTCGCCGCTTCGTCTCGCCTCCGTTTCGGCCCTCTGTCCCGCTCGTCGCGCTCGAGCAACTGTCCCCGCCCACCCTCCCCCCGGTCCCGCTGCAGCTGTCGCACTTGCTACTGTCGTGCGTGCTCCTGCTGTGGGGGGAGGTCGTGGGCGTGGCGGGCAGTGGGGGAGGTGGTGTGACAGGGTGGCTGCTGTGAGCCGCCAGCAGCACCTGCCGTCGCCCTTTATCGCCCCATACGCGACTGTCGCTGTGGGGGGGAGGGTGAGGGAGTGGCGGGAGCGCACCCGCAGGAAACCGCTGACGCCCTCCTCTCTCCTCTCTCTCCCTGCAGCGCCGGTCGCTGTGGGGGATGGGGGGGAGTGTGAGGGTGTGGCGAGAGAGATTTTTCAGCACCAACAGCCGTCCCCCCTCCTCTCTCTCTCACTGCCGCGCTTGCAACTGTGGGGGGGAGGGTGAGAGGGGGTGGCGGAAGTCAGGCGGGCATCTGCTGCTGACACCCGTTGCTACCGTGGCACCTCCAGCTGCCGCCCCTGCTGCCACCTGCCTTTACTGCCTTTGCTTCTGCTGCCTGCTGCTAGGGGCCTGCAGGTGCTACCGTCGAGCCGCTGCTGTCCTGCTGCACGTTGCAGCCACAGAGCCTGCTCCTCAGGCGACCTGCCGCCCCTACACCTGCTACTGCTTCTGCCTTGGCTGAGGGCGTGCTACTGCTGTATTTGCCACTCCTGCACCGGCCACTACTGCTCTTGCTTGCTTCTGCTTCTTCCGCTGCACTCCTGGTGCACCCCGTCAGGGGGCGTTTTACACTTACTCCTGCAATCAATTATGGGGGCGTGTCAAAATAAGTTTACATATTTTATATAATCGTTTGCAGTTGTAGTGTAGATATTGCATCATGTTTGGTGGTGCACCTCCTTGTGTTGCTGTTTACCTATTTGTACTGCTCGCTCTATAGTGAACAACCTCTTTTGTTGGTGAAACTTCTCCCTCGCTACTCTCGTCTTCCTAAAAACCTAGCCATGGCGCCTAAGATTAATCTACTCTTCTGACACGTTTAGCATCATCCTCATGACCTTTCTACTGCCTTTCCTGTCATATTCACTTGCCCCCTCCTCGGCTCCTGGCTCCTGGGTTAGCCGATGGATCCTTACTGGCGTTGACAGGGAAGCTCTCCGCTCCGCCGATTCGCCTGGGTCTGGCGGCTGCCACATTGGTGATGTGATCCCTGCGCTCCTCCCCCTTGGCCCCCACGAGGACAATCACGCTTGAGTCCTTCACGTCCCACACCTTCCACCGCTCCGTGGTAAGCCCGATGTCCAGCAAGTCCCCCCGTGCCTTCCTGAGGTATACCTCTCCTCCCGGCTGGATGTCTCCTTCCTTCCCGTCCCTTCCCTTGCTTCCCCGCTGGCGGTACCTCTGCACGTCTCGCAGTTGAGCCACGTGCAGGTTTTCTAGAGCGTCTGGCAGTAGTTCGCGCAAGTACTTAGCCCGAGCCTCTGCCACCGCGACCCATGCCTCCTCGGTCCCCACCAGTACTGTGTCTGTCAGCAGCTTCGACGCGTCAATGGGTAGGATAGGCTCTCTGCCCAGGAGCAGGTAGTACGGCGACATGTCTCTCAGCGCCGCTTGCTTGCTGAACCTGTATCCTGCCGCCACCCAAGGTAGCCTCAAGTCCCAGTCCCTTTTATACTGTTCGCCGTAGGCCCTCAGCCCCTTCTTCAGAGTCTGCACGAACCTTTCCGTCAAGCCATCGCTCTGTGGGTGATACCTGGATGTCCTCCTGTGGGTGATGCCTGTCTCTTGCAACAGCTGGTCAAAGTGTCCCTGAAACTCTGTGCCTTGGTCGGTGAGTACCTCCCCACATGCCCCAAACCGCGTCAGCACTTGCTCTTCGAAAGCCTCGGCTATCCGCACGGAATTCTTGCTCGGCAGCGCTTTCACCTCCACCCACTTACTGCCATGCTCGATCATGATGAGAATGTAGCGTTTGCCTCGTCTGCTCAGCGGCATTTCCCCCGCGAGATCTAGCGACCAGCGGAACCCCAAACCGTAGATCGGTAGTGACTGGAGTTCTCTCCTCCCCCGGTCTAGTTCAGCCCTGTTGCGGCTGCACAGCTCGCAGGTCTGTACCCACTCCTTCACTTGTTTCCGCATCCCTGCCCACCACCATGTCGTCCCTACCAGCTGCTGCGTCCTTAGCTCCCCGTAATGTCCCAGCTGCCGATGCACCCGTGCTATGATCGCCTCCCGCTGTCCTGGCTCTGGCACCACCTTCCAGCCTTCCTTCGTGTTCACTTGCAACTGATCTTGGTACCACCGGTAGTGGGCCCCGCGTGCCCTCACCCGCTCGGGCACCGCTCCCTCTTCACCTGTCTTGCCTTGTACCCACTGCAGCACTTCCGCGTCGCTCCACACGTCCTCTGGCCCCCTGGCTTGGTTCTTCCTGGCTCCCTCTCTGTCGATATCGAGTGCCAAGGCCACCAAGCATTCCGACGGTCGGTCCGTTGCGGGGTGCCTTGACAGCCCATCCACATGTTGCATGTTCTTCCCCGGGCGGTGTTTGATGACGAAGTCGTACTCTTGCAGGCGCATGGCCCATCTGGCGTTCCTGCCTGTGAGCGCTTGATTGGTCATTAGCCAGGTCAAGGGCTGATGATCTGTCACTAGCGTGAATGGCCTTCCGTGCAGGTACACTCGGAAATGCGTGATCGCCCACACTGCGGCCAACCCCTCCCCCTCGTACGAGCTGTAATTAGCTTCGGCTGGATTGCAGCTGCGACTAGCGAAGGCGACCTTCTCTTCTCCCCCTTTTTCCTGGCAGAGGACCGCGCCCATCCCCGCGCTGCTCCAGTCCGTGTATAAGGTGAACGGGTCGTCCTTGTTCGGCAGTGCCAGCACGGTCGCGGTCTTGACAGCCTGGGTCAGATGGTTCAACGCCTGTTGCTCCTCATCCCCCCACTGCCACTGCTGGTCCTCCCTCAGGAGGCGGTTGAGCACTGCCGCCGTCTTGCTGAAGTTCGGCACGAACCTCCGATAGTACCCCAGGAAGCCGAGCACTGCCCGCAGCGAGGATCGGTCCGTGGGCGTCGGCACTCGGTCCAAGACCTCTACCTTCGCCTCCTGGACGCTCAGCTTCCCGTCACCCACCTCAAACCCCAGGTACTGCACGGTCCGCTGCCCAAATCTGCATTTCTTCGGGTGGCAGGTCAACCCCGCCTGCCGGATTGCGTCGAGGGTCGCCTTCACGTCTCTCACGTGCTCCTCCTCGTTCGCGCTGAACACTATCACATCGTCTATATAACAGGCGGCCGCGGGCACCCCCCTCAGCACGGTATCCATCGTTCGCTGGAACACGGCCGGTGCATTCCTCGTTCCGAACGGCATCACGGTCCACTCGTACAGTCCATCGGGCCCGTGGAACGCTATCTTCCTGCAGTCCTCTTCTCGGATCAATATCTGGTTGAATCCTTGCCTGAGGTCGAGAGTCGAGAACACTGTCGCGCCGTGTAGCTTGTCGAATATCTCCTCTGCTGATTGCATGGGATACCGGTCCGGCACTGTTACTTTGTTCAGCCCCCGATAGTCGCCGCACATCCGCTTGGCGGACACTTCCCCCGTAATATCGGTCCGTGAGGCCACCACTGTTGCTGCTGCGAACTCGCTCTCCGACCTCCTGATCAGTCCTGCCGCCAGCAGCTCCGCGCACTTGGCTGTACAAACCTCCTCGTCTCCCGGGCTCATCCGTCTCTTACGGTGGTAGACGGGCACGTCGCTGCTGAGTGTAATCCGCATTTCCTGCACCTTGCACCTCCCGAGCTCTTGGAGGGTGAAGGCAAAGGTTGGGCGGTGCTCTTTCAGCACTTCCCGCAGCGCGGTCGCCGCCTCTGCCCCCAGTCCGTCCCCGATCTCCCATCCAGCCGCGGCCGAGCCGTCCTCTGGTCCCTTGGCTGGCGGTACGGCGGCTGTCGCCTCCCCTTGGCTCGCCGGGACCTCTACCGCCATAAAGGTCCACCCTTCCCTAATCCGAGCGTTCTGCTGCTCCTCGATACTGTCCAGCTGCTGCCTCCTCCAGGCGGCCTCGCGCTCGCCTTGGTAGCGCAGGCTCCCGTCTAGCTCCCTCTGTACGGCCTTCGTTTTCAGGTGCATCCGGATTGTCTCCAAAATCCACGTCATGGCGTTCAGATCCATAGCTCTCCCCAATGCTGCGCATCTTTGGGCCTCCGTCACGTCGGGGTGGGCCGTGGCTCCCCACTTGTGCCCCATGGCCAGCTCTCTTTCTTCGGCTGTCGGTGCCTCCCACTTACACGTCCGAGAGTCATACACCATCCCCAGTCCGGGTAGGTTCCCTTCCATCTTGAAGCCCCTAGCTTCGACGAACGAGACCAGCGACGGCCAGGCTCGCCGAGGCTCTCCGGGCACGTTGCACGGATACTGGGACGGATGATCCTCTGTGGTTACGGGCGCGGGAACTCGGTTCGGCCCTAGGATATCCTAGACCAGCCGGGGGTGTGGCCGCTGCATCTGCGCCAAGGAATGCCGCAAGACCGCGTCTGACACGCCATTCTGCCAATAGCGTCGGGGGCGGTGAGCCCGCGATCCTAGCTGCGCCGCATCTGCCGCCACGCCTCTCCCCAGCACCGACTGAATCTCGTCGAAGGCGAGCCGCACGGGTTCCCTTCGGTCGTCAGCCATGTCCACGTTCTCCAGCACATAGACGAACTCGCGTCCCGTCTGCTGAAGCATCTTCAATACGCCCTCCAAGTCTCGGAAGGAAGCCCCCCGCGGGTCCTCCATTCCCCTCCCTTCTCCTGCCCTCGAGTACCCCTGGCACTCCCAACCCGCCACCACCAGGTCTATCGGCCCACATTCCTCCAGCCAGGGGCGGGTGATGTCACGCACGTCGTGAATCCCGTCCTCTCCCTCCATGTGGATTGCCGAGATAGAGATCTGCTGTGGGTAGTCCTCCAGTAGTTTCATGGCGTGGTGGTACGCCATCCTCCGTACCACCGGGTCCTTCTCCACGTGGACCCACTTCCGTACGCAACAGCCGGCCTTTAGCGTTGCGGCTAGCCCCGACCCTATGCCCCCGAATAACTCCAAGATGCCGATCGCTCCCTCCAGGCACCAAGTCCTGCGGACGCGGTCCCGCAGATCAGGCTTTCGTTGGCCCATCTCGGCTTGTTCAATCCGCTTCGTCCCTTCTTCCGCGTATTCCTGCCAAGTCCAATCGTCCAGTTCCTGGGACAGGTCTGCTTCCTCCGCACGGTAAGCTGCCCTCGGCTCCTCCTTGACGAAACGGACTGGCAAGGTCCCCACGGAGCTCTCCGGGTCCCAGTACTGCACCCGGTACAGCATCTTCTCCTGCCACGTGCAGATGGTTGCCCCCACCTTGTACAGCAGTTCCATGCCCACCAGGACGTCGTAGTCCTCCGACTGTGAAATCCCGCACGTCAGCCAAATGCAGCACTCCTTATCTGTGACCGGCAACAGCATGACTTCTACTGGCCTCTTCGTGCTGGGCATCCACTTCGGGTCCCCTCCTTCTGCAGACATCAGCAGGATCCCCCGCTCCACCTGCATCTCGGGAAGGTCCAGATTGAGCTGTTTAGCTAGCCCCTTTCCCAATATCACGTTATAAGCTCCGGTGTCGATGATCCCTTGTCGTACTGGCAGGCCCCCTACAGTCAAACTCCCCTTCTCAGCGATCAGTACTGACGCCCGGCACACCATCCTCTCGTTCGGGTGCCTCCGCATGTCGCTGCTTGCCGACCCTTCTCTCCTGTCCGGCACCCGTTCCCGCCGCGTCGTTGTACGCGACTCCCCCACCGTGTCCGAGCGGGATCGTAGGTCCAGATCGCTGCGCTCCCGCGGATGCGCCATGAAGCCGTACTCCCGCACCAGCTCGTCTTCTGGCAGCTCGTCCTCGGCGACTTCTTCGATGGCCAGCATGGCCTGGCTCCTGCCCCCTGCCTTCGGCAGTCGTTCGAGCCGCGACTGTAGCTTCCGAATCTCTTCCTGTAGCTCCTCTCGGGATTGGGACTCTGCCCCAAGTTTCCGCTGATAGCATTCTCCTTGCCGATGCCCCTTCTTCCCGCAGCGTTCACACGTAGGCAGGTTCGTGCAGTCTCTCTTTAGATGGCCGACTTCCCCGCATGCGTGGCACCTCCGCGGGTCGCCCCTGTCTGGGACGCTTCTCTCGGGCTCAGGTAATGCCGCTGCCGCCCAGCTCGACCGGTCTTTCACCTTCATCGGCCCATCGTCCAGTTCCAGCAGCCGATGCGCGTGCTCGGTCCGCTTCGCCATGCCGTAAACTTCCCTCAGAGTAACATCCGCGCCTATTCCGTACACCGCCGTCCGGACTACTGGCCGCAGCTCGTCGTCAAGGCCGCGGACGAACTTCGACACCAGCAGGCGTTCGTCATGTTTCTCCAGGTCCTCCGCCAGTTCCACTAGCCGATTGTAATAAGCAAGCAAGGATACCTCCTTCTTGCGTCGGAAGTCGCGGAACTCCTCCAGTCGGGCCTTCGTCTGCCCCACGAACTCTTGCTTCAACAGTTGTACGAACCGCTCGGTCGGGTCCCGGATTAACCCCTGCGCCAGCTCGTCCAACACTTTGCTCCGCACCATGCGGTAGAAGGTCTCCGCCTCTCCGGCCAATGTCACCACCAGCTTACGGAAGAACTCGTTCGGGTCGAATCCGTCGTGCTCCCAGCAGTATCGCGCGGTCTCCAGCTGCATGAGGTAATTCTTCAATGGCGGCCCCGTTCCGGGAATCCCCGTGTACCGGTCTGCGACTTCTATCTTTGGTAGCGCAGACGCCCTCCACCGCGCGCCCGTTGCGGGGCTCTCCCTTTCGTCGCGTAGCACTTCAAGAGCCGGCTTGCTCGTGATTAACTCCCGCGGCGCGACCGGACTCTGCTCTGCTTGGCGATCTCGGGAGCTCTCCTTCGGCGGATGGTTCGGGTCGTTCGCCCGCATGCCAGGCATGCGCGCCGGGGACTCCCTGTCGGTTCTCGCATTCCAACGCGCTTGCGCCGCTCGTACCCAAGTAGCCTCCGGTGGTATCGTTCCAGGGTCCGAGGCCGGCAGTCGCTTGCTCTCTTCTTCTCCACTTACGCCTCCCCGTTCGCGCTGATGAGGCGTCCGGTAGCGTGGCGATTCGCTTCGATGCGAAGCAGGGATGCTCCGATCCGCGGACGGAATGCTATTCGCGTGGGCCCTCCAGCCCGGCGTGGCTTGCGTTGTTTCCATCGTTCGCCTCTGATAGCTAAAGCCGGAGCGGAGCAACACATCGTCGGTCATTCCTTGCTTGTATGTAGATAGTGTGCACGGCACCTCTAGGATCTCACGAACTAACTCGGCTGGCTCTTGCTTGAACTGGCTTCTCTAGCTAGGGTTTGGGAAGATGTTTAGCTAATTGAGAAAACATACAAGCAAGCAGAGGCCACACGGCTCTCTGCGCACCTAAGTATCATTCTGGATAGTACCGTTGCTTCTCAACCGTCCCCACTTTCGGTTTTCCCGCTGTAAGTCCCGTTGCCCTTTTGGTCTTTCCCGCCGATCTCCTATGTTGGCTACAAGATTTACTACACTACCCTGTCACACAATTATATCAAGGTTCCTTACGCTAACTGACATCTGATGCCTTTATTAATTGCGTGACACTATAGGGATCCGAGTGCTTCTTTAGCATTTGCCGGCAGACGCGGCCGTCATCGCAAGCGCCGAACTTTTCCGTGCGCAAGAACCAACCCGAAATTGCTCTGGTAGGTGTATTTAAGCATGGGCCATCCGACTAAGCAACAACATTCATGACGTTCTATGCTTTTCCCTACGCCTATAGGGATCCGTGCGCTTCCTTAGCATTTGTCGGCAGTCGCGGCCGTCATCGCAGGCGCCGAACTATTTTGTGCGCGCGAACCAAGCCGGAATTGCTCTGGTAGGTGTATTTAAGCATGGGCCATCCGAAAAGCAACAACATTCAGGTCGTTCGATGCTTTTCCCTGTGCCGTGCGCTTCTTTAGCATTTGTCGGCAGCCGCGGCCATCATCGCTGGCGCCGAACTTTTCTGTGCGCGCGAACCAAGGCGGAATTGCTCTGGTAGGTGTATTTAAGCATGGGCCATCCGAATAAGCAACAGCACTCAGGTCGTTCGACTCTTTTCCCTACGCCTATAGGGATTCGAGCGCTTCTTTAGCATTTGTCGGCAGACGTGGCCGTCATCGCAGGCGCCGAACTTTTCTATGCGCGCGAACCAAGCTGGAATTGCTCTGGTAGGTGTATTTGAGCATGGGTAACTCGAATATGCAACAACATTCAGGTCGTTCGATGCTTTTCCCTACGCCTATAGGGATCCGTGCGCTTTCTTAGCATTGTCGGTAGACGCGGCCGTCATCGCAGGCGCCGGACTTTTCTGTGCGCGCGAACCAAGCCGGAATTGCTCTGGTAGGTGTTTTTAAGCATGGGCCATCCGTATATGCAACAACACTCAGGTCGTTCGACTCTTTTCCCTACGCCTATAGGGATCCGAGCGCTTCTTTAGCATTTGTCGGCAGACGTGGCCGTCACCGCAGGCGCCGAACTTTTCTATGCGCGCGAACCAAGCCGGAATTGCTCTGGTAGGTGTATTTGAGCATGGGCAACTCGAATATGCAACAACATTCAGGTCGTTCGATGCTTTTCCCTACGCCTATAGGGAACCGTGCGCTTCCTTAGCATTTGTCGGCAGACGCGGCCGTCATCGCAGGCGCCGAACTTTTCTTTGCGCGCGATCCAAGACGGAATTGTTTTGGTAGGTTTATTTGAGCATGCGCCACCCGAATATGCAACGACATTCAGGTCGTTCGACTCTTTTCCCTACGCCTATAGGGATCCGAGGGCTTCTTTATCATTTGTCGGCAGACGCGGCCGTCATCGCAGGCGCCGAACTTTTCTATGCGCGCGAACCAAGCTGGAATTGCTCTTGTATGTGAATTTAAGCATGGGCCATCCGAATATGCAACAACATTCAGGTCGTTTGATGTTTTTCCCTACATCGTGCGCTTCCTTAGCATTTGTCGGCAATCGTGGCCGTCATCGCAGGAGCCGAACTTTTCTGTGCGCGCGAACCAAGCCGGAATTGCTATGGTAGGTGTATTTCAGCATGGGCCACCCGAATAAGCAACAAAATTCATGTTGTTCGACGCTTTTCCCTACGCCTATCTGGATCTGAGCGCTTCCTTTGCATCTGTCGGCACACGCGGCCGTCGTCGCATGCACCGAACTTTTCTGTGCGCGCGAACTAAGCCGGAATAGCTCTGGTAGGTATATTTGAGCATGAGCCACCCAAATATGCAACAACATTCAGGTCGTTCAACGCTTTTCGCTACGCGTATAGGGATCCGAGCGCTTCTTTAGCATTTGTCGGCAGACGCGGCCGTCAGATTTAATGTGATCAAATGTGCTTTTACAAATTAGAGTTTTATATAGATATATATATATATGGATAAAACTTTATTAATTAGAGTTAGATAGATATATATATATATGGAAAATTTTGTTTTAAAAAAAAATATAACAACCAGATATAAATCGAAACCTGTCACGATGCTCGCACGTCACGATGCACGCTCGTCACGATGCTCGCTCGTCACGATGCTCGCTCGTCACGATGCTCGCTCGTCACGATGCTCGCTAGTCACGATGCTCGCTCGTCACGATGCTCGCTCGTCACGATGCTCGCTCGTCACGATGCTCGCTCGTCACGATGCTCGCTCGTCACGATGCTCGCTCGTCACGATGCTCGCTCGTCACGATGCTCCTCGTCACGATGCTCCTCGTCACGATGCTCGCTCGTCACGATGCTCGCTCGTCACGATGCTCATTCGTCACTATGCTTGCTCGTCACATTGCACGCTCGATAACATATATAAAAAATGCTAAAAACATGTTCCAATAGTAATAATATAGAACATATAACAGCTAGTCAAATACCTTTAGTACTTTCGTACGACAGATTACATAGTTTTAAGAGTAATAACATCGTGAAAAATATATATGTTATCTTAGAAACATTCGATAGCAATATTAATTATCATGAACAACTTCAATACAATCAACTGAGCTCATGTGATCAAATGTTCTTTTATAAATGAGAGTTTTAGATATATATATGGAAAAAAACGCGAAATTTTGTTTTAAAGAAACTTATAACAATCTATCAGATACATATCGAAAACTTACAACAAACCTGTGACGATGCTCGCTCGTCACGATGCTCGCCCTGGTCGGCGCGCGAACCAAGCCGGAATTGCTTTGCTTGGTGTATTTGAGCATGGGCCACCCGAATATGCAACAACATTCATGTCGTTCGACGCCTTTCCCTACGCCTGTAGGGATTTGAGCGCTTCCTTAGCATTTGGCGGCAGACGCGGCCGTCATCGCAGGCGCCGAACTTTTCTGTGCGCGCGAACCAAGCCAGAATTGTTCTGGTATGTGTTTTTTATCATGGGCCACCCGAATTGTCAAACTCATATCATATAGCTTGTCTAGGCTATAGTGGGGTAGACACTATGGGGTACAGTTTCCTAGGGTTTCCTACTTGTACCCAACCTTGTGCTAGTTCATTCATTCCTCATTTCTTCACATGGTATAGAGCAGGTTCCCTAGTGGGAATGCTTCCTTGGGCCCACCACTGAAACTTTTTTTCTGACCGGAGCGCCAGTCGCTCCTCCCCGAGGCGCGCCTTGTGGGCCGCCCTTCTATCGAGCTCTCTTAGAGCCCCCTCTCACGGCCCCTCGCGCCACCCTTAGCGGCCCCGTCGCCGCCCCTAGCGGCCCCGTCGCCGCTCCCCTCCCTACGCGGCCCCGTCGCCGCCCCTAGCGGCCCCGTCGCCGCCCCTAGCGGCCCCGTCGCCGCCTCTCTCACTACGCGGCCCCGTCGCCGCCCCTAGCGGCCCCGTCGCCGCCCCTACGCGGCCCCGTTGCCGCCCCTAGCGGCCCCGTCGCCGCCTCCCTCCCTACGCGGCCCCGTCGCCGCCCCTACGTGGCCCCGTCGCCGCCCCTAGCGGCCCCGTCGCCGCTCCCCTCCCTACGCGGCCCCGTCGCCGCCCCTACGCGGCCCCGTCGCCGCCCCTAGCGGCCCCGTCGCCGCCCCTAGCGGCCCCGTCGCCGCCTCTCTCCCTACGCGGCCCCGTCGCCGCCCCTACGCGGCCCCGTCGCCGCCCCTAGCGGCCCCGTCGCCGCCCCTACGCGGCCCCGTCGCAGCCCCTACGCGGCCCCGTCGCCGCCCCTACGCGGCCCCGTCGCCGCCCCTAGCGGCCCCGTCGCCGCTCCCCTCCCTACGCGGCCCCGTCGCCGCCCCTACGCGGCCCCGTCGCCGCCCCTAGCGGCCCCGTCGCCGCCCCTACGCGGCCCCGTCGCCGCCCCTAGCGGCCCCGTCGCCTCCTCCCTCCCTACGCGGCCCTGTCGCCGCCCCTACGCGGCCCCGTCGCCGCCCCTCGCGGCCCCGTCGCCGCCTCCCTCCCTACGCGGCCCCGTCGCCGCCCCTACGCGGCCTCGTCGCCGCCCCTACGCGGCCCCGTCGCCGCCCCTAGCGGCCCCGTCGCCGCTCCCCTCCCTACGCGGCCCAGTCGCCGCCCCTAGCGGCCCCGTCGCCGCCCCTACCCGGCCCCGTCGCCGCCCCTAGCGAGCAGCCGAGTCGCCGAGCCGCCCAGCAGCCGAGCCGCCGAGCCGCCCAGCAGCCGAGCCGTTCCTGGAGCAGCCGCCACTGCAGCAGCCGCCCCTGGAGCAGCCGCCACTGCAGCAGCCGCCCCTGCAGCAGCCGCCCCTGGAGCAGCCACCCCTGCAGCAGCCGCCCCTGGAGCACCCGCCCCTGCAGCAGCCGCCCCTGGAGCAGCCGCCCCTGGAGCAGCCGCCCCTACAACTGCCGCCCCTGGAGCAGCCACCCCTGCAGCTGCCGCGGAGCTCTCGCCCTACAGTGGTAGCGGCCTCGCCGTTGCCGCCATCGTACGCCTGCCCTTCTCGCCACTGGTGAGCACTGCCCTGCCCGTACTGTTGTTACTGCTGCGCTTGCTGCTACTGCTCTTTCTACTGCTACTGCTGCTCCTGGCGTGGCTAGATGCAGCTCCAGCGTCGCCCGCGTGAGTCCCTCACCCCCCAACGCTTCGTGAGTGGTACGCTTGTTGGGGTTGTCGGGGTGGCCGTAGTGGGAGTCGTCCTGGAGTGAGTAGTTCCACAGCTGCTTGTAGTGGCCAGGTGCAGCTGCAGCGTCCCCCGCGTGAGTCCCTCACCCCCCAACAACTTCGTGAGTGGTACGCTAGTTGGGGTTGTCGGGGTGGCCGTAGTGGGAGTCGTCCTGGAGTAAGTAGTTCGGCAGCTGCTTGTAGTGGCCAGGTGCAGCTTCAGCGTCGTCTGCGCGCGGTCCTTTCGCCCCAGCAGCTTCGTGAGTGGTACGCTCAGCGTGACGGGTCACGGGGTACTGCTCGTTGTCCGTACGTCATTCGCACTGGTGCTCGGACTGGTCAGCCTTGCGGGACGCTTGGTCACGCAGAGTCCCACTACTTCGCCCGTCTGAGCGACGCCTGGCGTACGGAGTTTGGCGACGCGGCTGAGCTCCCCGACTGGGTGGAGCTGCTTCGGCTGCGGGTAGATATCTATACTCTTCACTATGATGATATCCTCACTGCCATGTATGCATTGCCTACTAGTGATGAGGGTGACTGTTACCTGTGTGTTCCGCCTGACCCGGGCATTGAGGCTGCTGCTCTAGGTGCTGGTGAGGCTGCTGCTCTAGGTGCTAGTGCGTCTGCTGCCCCAGGTGCTGGTGAGTCTGCTCTCTCAGGTACCACGTCGGCTCAGGCCTTACACACCTTCACTCTTGACTCGGGTGCTTCCCGCTCCTTCTTTCGAGACCGCACCACACTTACGCCGCTCAGTCGGCCGGTTGCGGTCTCCCTGGCGGACCCCTCTGGGGGTCCTGTCCTTGCTCGCTTCTCCACTGTCTTACCCTGTCCGGCAGCCCCCTCTGGCACCCTGTCAGGTCTCTACCTCCCCTCGTTCTCTACGAACTTGGTGAGTGGTGCTGATCTACAGGATCGGGGGGTTGACCAGTTCACTCCTGCGAGTCAGCGGGTGACCCACTGTACGTGTGCGCGGACGGGCCGACACTTGGCCACGTTTACCCGTCGGCCGGGGTCGAGCCTGTACACACTGACTACTGAGTCTCCTCTGGTTGCTGTGTCTGGTCAGGTAGCTGCGTCGAGTCAGGTGTTTGCTGCAGCGTCCAGGTCTGGTCCTGAGTCTGCTCCCTGCTCGTGTCATCTCCTGTCCCACCAGACTCTCCTTTGGCACCACCGCCTTGGTCACCCCTCCCTGCCTCGTCTCCGAGGCATGGCCTCCCGTGTCCTTGTCTCTGGTCTCCCCCGGTCTCTCCCTCCCCTACCTCCGGGGCCTGCCCCTACCTGCGTCCCCTGCGTCGAGGGGCGACAGCGCGCCGCCCCTCACTCCTCCGAGTTTCCTCCGACAGAGGCTCCGCTGCAGACTCTTCACATGGACGTGTGGGGCCCCGCCCGTGTCCGTGGCCAGGGTCACGAGCGTTACTTCCTGTTGGTGGTTGACGACTACTCGCGTTACACCAGGGTCTTCCCCTTGCGCAGCAAGGGTGACGTCACTGAGGTGTTGATCGACTGGATCCGCGCAGCTCGTCTCCAGCTCAGAGAGAGTTTCGGCTCGGACTTTCCTGTTCTGCGTCTGCACTCTGACAGAGGCGGGGAGTTTTCCTCTGCCCGTCTGGGAGCCTTCTGTCGTGCACAGGGCATCCGCCAGACCTTCACGCTTCCGGCCTCTCCACAGCAAAATGGGATTGCTGAGCGCCGCATTGGCATGGTCATGGACGTCGCTCGTAAGTCCATGATCCATGCGGCTGCCCCCCATTTTCTGTGGCCGTTTGCGGTTCAGTACGCAGCGCATCAGCTCAACCTTCAGCCCCGGGTCTCCTTGCCAGAGACCTCCCCCACCTTGCGGTGGACGGGGAAGGTTGGCGATGCGTCTGCGTTTCGGGTCTGGGGATCTCGGGCGTTTGTCCGCGACTTGTCTGCGGACAAGCTGTCCCCCCGTGCTGTTCCCTGCTTCTTCCTTGGCTTTCCCCCTGACGCGCCTGGTTGGCAGTTTTACCACCCCACCTCGCGCCGTGTTCTGTCCTCCCAGGACGTCACCTTCGACGAGTCGGTGCCTTACTACCGTCTCTTCCCCTACCGCACTGCGCCCCTCCCCCCGCCGCCGCTCTTCCTTGCGCCAGGTCCTCCCCCGGTAGACCCCCTCCCCCCTCAGGGTCCTGCCCCGTCAGGTGTGTCCCAGGTAGACGCAGTCGAGCCTGTCGAGGTAGCTGCTGACTCTGGTGCTGCTAGGGGTGCTGAGCCTGGGGGTGCTGAGTCTGGGGGTGCTGGGTCTGGGGGTGCTGAGCCTGGGGGTGCGGAGTCTGGGGGTGCTGAGTCTGGGGGTGCTGAGCCTGGGGGTGCTGAGCCTGGGGGTGCGGAGCCTAGGGGTGCTGGGTCTGCTCGTGTGGCCTCTCGCGGTGCTTCATCGAGGCGGGAGCTACTCTCTCCGCAGGAGCTGCGCGAGTGGTTTGCCCGGCGCTGGAGCCGTGCTGCTGGAGCTGGAGGTACTACTGTTGCTGCTGGTCCCGGAGGTGCTCGTACTGGCGGTACTGGAGCTGCTGGGACTTGGGGTGCTGCTGGGGCTGCTGGAGTTGGTCCTGCTGGAGGTACTGCTGGAGCTGCTGGCGGTACTGGAGCTGCCGGTCCTGCTGGGGTTGGTGCTGCTGGAGCTGCTGGAGCTGGAGCTGCTGGGGGTGTTGGCGCTGGTGGTTCTGCTGGCGCTGGTGCGTCTGAGGGTGCTGGAGTTGGCGCTGTTGGAGCTGGAGGTGCTACTGGCGCTGGTGCTGCCGCTTGGGGTACTGGTGCTGTCCCTGCTGGTTCTGGAGGCGCTGCGCGGCCGAGGCCGTACTTCGTTCCGCTCCTTGAGCAGGTTCTTGGTCTCACGGCCTCTACTGGTCCTGCTCCTCCCTTAGAGTGTCCACAGCCTGTCCAGTCGCGGTCACAGTTACAGCCCGCCTCCCCCCTCCCTGCTCCTTCTCCCTACATTGGTCCTACTGGAGGTCTTGCTGAGCGTCGTGAGCCTGCGTCTCGTCCTGCGTCGCCTGTTCGTGCTGCTCGCGCTAGTGGTCGTGCTCCGCGTCCGCGTCCTCCTGCGGTCCCAGGCACACACCAGATGGCTCTGTGTCCTTCCACTGCTCCTCTGCGTGTCCCGTTGCCGTCTCCTCCAGAGTCCTCTCTTCCTGTTCTTGCTGACCCGGAGTCTGACTCTCTTCGTGCTGCCAGTCCTACTGTCACGCGTCTCCTGGCCACTGTTGTCACTGACCCTTCCTTTGAGTCCACTGCTGCGTCTGCCTTAGTTGCTGAGCTTGTCGACTTTGCTGCTCGCTATCGTTTAGACTACGCCACTAGTCTCGTTGCTGAGTCTGAGTCTGTCTGTCCTCCGTCCGTCGGGGGTGAGTGTGCTCTTAACACGGACGTCCTTGAGGACAGGCAGGAGGAGTTCCAGTGTTTTGCTGCTGCTTTGCCTCATCTCGTGTCCACGCTGATTGCCCCTGAGGGAGACCCGGATGCACCAGACATCCCGACTCCTCGATCGTACGCTGAGGCGATCGAGGGTCCCTACTCCTCTCAGTGGCAGTCAGCCATGGACGCAGAGATGGCTTCCTGGAAGTCCACAGGCACCTACGTCGACGAGGCTCCCCCACCTGGGGCGAACATCGTCAGTGGCATGTGGATTTTCAGGGTGAAGCGGCCGCCGGGTTCTCCGCCTGTCTTCAAGGCGCGTTATGTGGCTCGAGGCTTCAGTCAGCGACAGGGAGTTGACTACTTTCAGACCTTCTCTCCCACCCCGAAGATGACCACTCTTCGGGTGCTGCTGCACATAGCCGCTCAGCGCGACTACGAGCTTCACTCTCTTGACTTCAGCACAGCTTTCCTGCAGGGCAGCCTGCACGAGGAGATCTGGCTGCGCCGCCCACCTGGCTTCACTGGGTCTTTTCCCCCTGGTACCCAGTGGAGCCTCCGGCGGCCAGTCTACGGTCCCCGCCAGGCGCCCCGTGAGTGGCACGACACACTGAGGACTACACTTGCGGCTCTTGGGTTTGCTCCTTCTACAGCCGACCCGTCGCTGTTTCTGCGCACCGACACCTCTTTGCCGCCGTTCTACATCCTCGTGTACGTCGACGACTTGGTCTTTGCCACTGCTGACACTGCTGGACTCGCCCACGTGAAGTCCGAGCTGCAGAAGAGACACACGTGCACAGACCTGGGTGAACTGCGCAGCTACCTTGGCTTGCAGATCACCCGGGACAGAGCACAGCGCACCATTACCCTGACTCAGTCACACATGGTGCAGCAGGTCCTTCAGCGCTTCGACTTCACGTACTCCTCGCCTCAGGCCACTCCTCTGTCTACTCACCACTCGCTCTCAGCTCTGCCTTCGGATGAGTCCGTAGAGCCGAGTGGCCCGTACCCAGAGCTTGTTGGCTGCCTCATGTACCTGATGACCTGCACACGACCTGACCTTGCATACCCTCTTAGCATCTTGGCACGCTATGTTGCTCCTGGGAGACACCGACCAGAGCACATGGCTGCAGGAAGAGGGTGTTGCGCTACTTGTGCAGTACGTCGGGCATGGGGCTAGTGCTTGGAGGGCGACGTCGAGTGGTCCTCACAGGTCACGCAGACGCCTCTTGGGCTGACGACCAGGCTACGCAGCGGTCGTCACAGGGTTACACCTTCAGTCTTGGTTCCGGCTCTGTTTCGTGGCGGTCTACCCGCTCGTCTTCTGTTCTCGGCTCCAGCTGTGAGGCTGAGATCTACGCGGGAGCCATGGCTGCACAGGAGCTACGCTGGCTCACCTACCTGCTGACTGACCTAGGAGAGCCGCCTCGTTCTCCTCCAGTTCTGTACGTAGACAACAAGGCCATGCTGGCCTTGTGTCGGGAGCACAGACTGGAGCACAGAACGAAGCACATTGCTCTTCGCTACTTCCTTGCTCGTGAGCTGCAGCAGCGTGGTCAGCTGCGCCTTGCTTACGTGGCCTCTGAGGCCAACACTGCTGATATCTTTACCAAGGCACTTCCGCCTGGTGATCATCAGCGCTTCTGTACGATGCTAGGTCTTGTGCCTACTTGGCCTCACTTGCTCACTTCTTGACCTTGCTTGTACTGTGATCTTTCTATACCTGCACTTGTCTGTTTACCTTTATATATGATCTTGCATGTGAACTGGCCTTGTGGCCTTGCTCTTGTGCTCGGATTGTGTGGTGACGTTGTGATCCACCCTGAGCTTGCTTTGCTTTGCTTGACTGGTCTTGTGACCTCTTGTTCTCCCCCACTTTGCCTATGGGGGTGTGTCAAACTCATATCATATAGCTTGTCTAGGCTATAGTGGGGTAGACACTATGGGGTACAGTTTCCTAGGGTTTCCTACTTGTACCCAACCTTGTGCTAGTTCATTCATAACTCATTTCCCTACGCCTATCTGGATCTGAGCGCTTCCTTTGCATCTGTCGGCACACGCGGCCGTCGTTGCATGCACCGAACTTTTCTGTGCGCGCGAACTAAGCCGGAATAGCTCTGGTAGGTATATTTCAGCATGAGCCACCCAAATATGCAACAACATTCAGGCCGTTCAACGCTTTTCGCTACGCGTATAGGGATCCGAGCGCTTCTTTAGCATTTGTCGGCAGACGCGGCCGTCAGATTTAATGTGATCAAATGTGCTTTTACAAATTAGAGTTTTATATAGATATATATATATGGATAAAACTTTATTAATTAGAGTTAGATAGATATATATATATATATGGAAATTTTTGTTTTAAAATAACTTATAACAACCAGATATAAATCGAAACCTGTCACGATGCTCGCACGTCACGATGCACGCTCGTCACGATGCTCGCTCGTCACGATGCTCGCTCGTCACGATGCTCGCTCGTCACGATGCTCGCTCGTCACGATGCTCGCTCGTCACGATGCTCGCTCGTCACGATGCTCGCTCGTCACGATGCTCGCTCGTCACGATGCTCGCTCGTCACGATGCTGTCAGATTTATATGACATAGCTACTGTAGGCTATAGTGGGGTAGCACATATGGGGTACAGTTTTCTAGGGTTTACATTTGTACCCAACTTTCCCTTAGTCATTCTCATTCCTCGTTTCTTCTCATGGTATCGAGCAGGTTCCCTAGTGGGAACGATTCCTAGGGCCCACCACCACGAAATTTTTTTCCTGCCCGGAGCGCGCTTCGCTCCGGCCCGAGTCGCGCCCTGTGTGCTCTCCCTACCGTCGCGCCCTCGCTAGGCCCCTCACGGCCCAGTCGCGTCGCCCTTAGCGGCCCTCTCACGGCTCGTCGCGCCGCCCTTACGGCCCGTCGCGCCGCCCTTACGGCCCGTCGCGCCCGTCGCGCCGCCCTCACGGCCCCTCGTACCGCCCTTACGGCCCGTCGCGCCGCCCTTACGGCCCGTCGCGCCCGTCGCGCCGCCCTCACGGCCCCTCGTGCCGCCCTTACGGCCCCTCGCGCTACCCTTACGGGCCCTCCCGCGGCCCCTTCGGTCCCTCCCGTCGCCAGTCGGCCCCTTACGGCCCCCCCCTCGCGGCCCCTCGAGCCGCCTTCCGCGGACTTCTCACGGCCTGTCGCCGCCCTCGACGGCCCCTCGTGGCGCCCTTCACGGCCTCTCCGCCGCTCTTCGCGGCCCCTAGCGGCCGGCAGCCGCCGTCCCTGAGGCAGCAGCCGCAGCCGTCTCTGCAGCAGCAGTCGCCACAGCTTCTGCGACTGCTGCCGCGGTCGTCACCAACCACACCAGCCGCCGAGCCGCCCAGCAGCCGAGCACCCGAGCCGCCGAGCCGTCCTGCAGCCGAGCAGCCGAGCCGCCGAGCCGCCGAGCCGCCCAGCAGCCGACTGCCGAGCCGCCCGAGCCGCCCGAGCCGCCGAGCCGCCCGAGCCGCCCTGTCCGGTAAGAGCAGCGCCTCTATCACTGCACTGCCCTTACCCTACTGTTCACACTGCTAGTCTACTGCTGTCATGGCTACCCCTAGTGTCCTCGCCTTTGACGCTGAGGGTCGGGCCATTGACTTTGACGTCTGGGTAGATGACCTGCAGCTTTTCTTACAGTGCGATAGGGCAGACGGTCTCTCCCTCTTTGACCTCACCTCTGGTGCCTCTCCTGCCCCTGCTGCTGATGCCGACGCCACTGTTCGCTCACAGTGGGCCACACGCGATGCTGCTGCACGTCTAGCTGTGCGTCGCCACCTGCCTACCTCTGAGCGTGCGCACTTTAGCCAGTACAAGAGTGCTCACACCTTGTACGACGCTGTAGTTGCGCGCTACTCCTCCCCTGCCACTGCTGCACTGAGCCGCCTCATGCTACCGTACCTCTTCCCTGACCTTGCTGCCTTTCCCACAGTCGCTGACCTCATTACGCACCTCCGCACTAGTGACACTCGCTACCGCGCTGCGCTTCCTGCTGAGTTCTGCGCCTAGAACCCCCCCCCCATGTACATCACCCTCTACTACATAGTCACCCGGCTCCCTGACTCCCTTCGTGTAGTCAGGGACCACTTCCTCTCAGTTTGCCCCACCACTCTCACCGTTGACCTCCTCGAGAAGGCCCTCCTAGCAGCAGAGAAGAGCATAGTCGCTGTAGGAGCCTCTCGTGGTGACCCTCGCACCCCCGTCTTTGAGGGGTGTTCCCCCTCCCCCCTTTTGCCCTCTGTTGCCTCTGCTGCTGCGGCCGACCTCGTTGGTCTCGAGTCGGTCGGCGCTGCGTCTGCCCCGAGCGGGAGACGCCGCACCGGCAAGGGCAAGGGGGGCAAGGGTGCTGGAGGGGCTGGCGGGGGTGGCGGGGGTGGCGGAGGTGGCGGTGGCGGCAGTGGAGGGGGTGGGGGTGGTGGTGGGAGTGGTGGCGGGGGTGGAGGTGTCGGTGGCGGCAGTGGAGGCGGAGGCGGCGGCGGTGGGAGCGGAGGTGGCGGAGGTGGCGGCGGTGGAGGAGGCGGCGGCGGAGGAGGTGGAGCTGGTCGGGGTGGCGCTGGGCAGAGGGTCGGCTCCGGTGGTGGTCAGCGCCAGCAGCAGCAGCGGCAGCAGCGCACTCGTGACATCCCCCCCCATCAGCAGCTCCGTGAGTGGTACGCTGCACGCCAGCGGGGTGGGGGTACTGGTCCGTGCACCTACGTCCTACGCACCGGCGACCGCGCGGGTGAGCAGTGCGGGGGTGCGCACTCCACCCAGCGCTGCTTTGGCCGCCTGACGGACGCTTGGTGTCACCAGTTCCCTGAGGCCACTGAGATCCCCCGCTGGGGCGAGCTGTCTAGGGCGGGTGTAGCTGTCTTTGACCTTGACTTTGATGCTATTCTTGCTGCCATGTATGCTGTGACTATTAGTGATGAGGGTGACTGTTACCGGTGTTTTCCGCCCGACCCGGGCATTGAGACTGCTGCTCTAGGTACTGGTGAGGCTGCTGCTCTAGGTGCTAGCGAGGCTGCTGCTCTAGGTGCTCGTGCGTCTGCTCAGTCAGGTGCTGGTGAGTCTGCTCTCTCAGGTACTGCGTCGGCTTCGGCCTCCCACACCTTCACCCTTGACTCGGGGGCTTCTCGCTCCTTCTTTCGAGACCGCACCACACTCACGCCGCTTGGCCGGCCAGTTGCAGTCTCTCTGGCAGACCCCTCTGGGGGTCCTGTCCTTGCTCACTTCTCCACTGTCCTCCCGTGTCCGGCGGCCCCCTCTGGCACCCTGTTTGGTCTTTACCTCCCCTCGTTCTCTACGAACTTGGTGAGTGGTGCTGACCTACAGGATGCGGGGGTTCACCAGTTCACTCCTGCGAGTCAGCGGGTGACCCACTGCACGGACGCTCGGACAGGCCGACACCTGGCCACGTTTACACGTCGGCCGGGGTCGAGCCTGTACACACTGACCACTGCGTCTCCTCCAGTCACTGCGTCTGGTCAGGTAGCTGCGTCGGGTCAGGTGTTTGCTGCAGCGTCCAGGTCTGGTCCTGAGTCTGCCCCCTGTTCGTGTCGCCTCCTGTCGCACGAGACTCTCCTCTGGCACCACTGCCTTGGTCACCCCTCCCTGCTTCGTCTCCGAGGCATGGCCTCCCGTGTCCTTGTCTCTGGTCTTCCCCGGTCCCTCCCTCCCCTTCCTCCGGGGCCCGGACCTACCTGCGTCCCTTGTGTCGAGGGGCGGCAGCGGGCTGCCCCTCACTCCTCCCAGTTTCCTCCGACAGAGGCCCCGCTGCAGACGCTTCACATGGACGTGTGGGGCCTGGCCCGCGTCCGTGGACAGGGTCACGAGCGCTACTTCCTGCTGGTGGTTGACGACTACTCGCGTTACACCACGGTCTTCCCCTTGCGCAGCAAGGGTGATGTCACTGAGGTGTTGATCGACTGGATCCGCGCAGCTCGTCTCCAGCTCAGGCAGAGCTTCGGCTCGGACTTTCCTGTTCTGCGTCTGCACTCTGACAGAGGTGGAGAGTTCTCCTCTGGCCTTCTGCGAGCCTACTGTCGTGCACGAGGCATCCGCCAGACCTTCACGCTTCCGGACTCTCCACAGCAAAATGGGATTGCTGAGCGCCGCATTGGCATGGTCATGGACGTCGCCCGTACGTCCATGATGCATGCGGCTGCCCCCCATTTTCTGTGGCCATTTGCGGTTCGGTACGCGGCGCATCAGATCAACCTTCACCCCAGGGTCTCCATGCCGGAGACCTCCCCAGCTTTGCTGTGGACGGGGAAGGTTGGCGATGCGTCTGCGTTCCGTGTCTGGGGATCTCGGGCGTTTGTCCGCGACTTGTCTGCGGACAAGCTGTCCCCTCGTGCTGCTCCTTGCGTCTTCCTTGGCTTCCCCCCTGACGCGCCAGGGTGGCAGTTCTACCACCCCACCTCTCGCCGTGTTCTGTCCTCCCAGGACGTCACGTTTGACGAGTCGGTCCCCTACTACCGTCTCTTCCCCTACCGCACTCCGTCCCTCCCCCCGCCACCGCTCTTCCTTGTGCCAGGTCCCCCCCGGTAGACCCCCTCCCACCTCAGGGTCCTGCCCCTTCAGGTGTGTCCCAGGTAGACGCAGTCGAGCCTGTCGAGGTTACTGGTGACTCTGGTGCTGCTGAGGGTGCTGAGCCTGGGGGTGCTGACTCTGGGGGTGCTGAGCGTGTGGGTGCTACGCCTGGGGGTGCTGAGCCTGAGGGTGCTACTACTGGGGGTGCTGAGCCTGGGGGTGCTGAGCCTGGGGGTGCTACTACTGGGGGTGCTGAGCCTGGGGGTGCTGAGCCTGGGGGTGCTACGCCTGGGGGTGCTGAGCCTGGGGGTGCTACGCCTGGAGGTGCTGAGCCTGGGGGTGCGGAGCCTGAGGGAGATGGGCCTGCTCGTGTGGCGTCTGGCGGTGCTGAGCCTGGAGGTTCTCCGGGTGCTTCGTCTCGGCGGGAGCCACTCTCTCCTCAGGAGCTGCGAGAAGGGTTTGCCCAACGCTGGAGGCGTGCTGCTGGAGCTGGAGGTTCTTCGACTGCTGAGGGTGCTGGTGCCGCGGGTCCCGGAGGTGCTCGTACTGGGAGTACTGGAGCTGCTGGGCCTGCGGGTACGTCTGGAGCTGGAGCTGCTGAGGGTGTTGGCGCTGAGGCTACTGCTGTCGGTCCTGGAGGCGGTCCTGCTGGGGGTGCTACTGGTGCTGCTGGAGGTACTGGAGCTGGAGGTGCTGCTGGCGCTGGTGCTGCCGCTGGGGGTACTGGTGCTGTCCCTGCTGTGTCTGGAGTCGCCGCGCGGCCTCGGCCGTACTTCGTTCCGCTCCTTCAGCAGGTTCTTGGTCTCCCGTCTTCTACTGGTCCTCCTCCTCCCTTAGAGTGTCCACAGCCTGTCCCGTCCCAGTTACAGTTACAGCCGGCCTTCACACTGCCCGCTCCTTCTCCCTACACTGGTCCTACTGGAGGTCTGGCTGAGCGTCGTGAGCCTGCGTCTCGCCCTGCGTCGCCTGTCCGTCTTGCTCGCACTAGTGGCCGTGGTTCGCGTCAGCGCCCTCCTCCTGTCCCTGGCACGCACCGGATGTCTCTGCGTCCGTCCACTGCTCCTCTGCGTGCCCCTTTGCCTTCTCCTCCTGAGTCCTCTCTTCCTGCTCTTCCCGACCCGGAGTCGGACTCTCTTCGTGCTGCCAGTCCTACTGTCACGCGTCTCCTTGCTACTGTCGTCACTGACCCTTCCTTTGAGTCCACTGCTGCGTCTGCCCTAGTTGCTGAGCTCGTCGACTTTGCTGCTCGCTGTCGTCTAGACTACGCTGCTAGTCTTGTCGTTGAGTCTGAGTCTGTCTGTCCTCCGTCCGTCAGGGGTGAGTGTGCCCTTGGCACGGACGTCCTTGAGGACAGGCAGGAGGAGTTCCAGTGTTTGGCTGCTGCTTCACCTCATCTCGTGTCCGTACTGCTTACCCCTGAGGGAGACCCGGATGCACTTGACATCCCGACTCCGCGCTCTTACGCGGAGGCGATAGAGGGTCCCTACTCCTCTCAGTGGCAGGCAGCTATGGACACAGAGATGGCTTCCTGGAAGTCCACAGGCACCTATGTTGACGAGGTTCCCCCGCCTGGGGCGAACATCGTCAGTGGCATGTGGATTTTCAGGGTGAAGCGACCGCCGGGTTCTCCGCCTGTCTTCAAGGCACGTTACGTGGCTCGTGGCTTCAGTCAGCGGCAGGGAGTTGACTACTTTCAGACCTTCTCTCCCACCCCGAAGATGACCACTCTTCGGGTACTGCTGCACATAGCTGCTCACTGCGACTACGAGCTGCACTCTCTTGACTTCAGCACTGCTTTCTTGCAGGGCAGCCTGCACGAGGAGATCTGGCTGCGTCGCCCACCTGGCTTCACTGGGTCTTTTTCTCCTGGCACCCAGTGGAGCCTCCGGCGGCCAGTCTACGGTCTCCGCCAGGCACCGCGTGAGTGGCACGACAGACTGAGGACTACACTTGCGGCTCTTGGGTTTGCTCCCTCTACTGCCGACCCGTCGCTGTTTCCGCGCACCGACACTTCTTTGCCGCCATTCTACATCCTCGTGTACGTCGACGACTTGGTCTTTGCCACAGCTGACACTGTTGGACTCGCCCACGTGAAGTCCGAGCTGCAGAAGAGACACACGTGCACAGACCTGGGTGAACTGCGCAGCTACCTTGGCTTGCAGATCACCCGGGACAGAGCACGCCGCACCATTACCCTGACTCAGTCACACATGGTGCAGCAGGTCCTTCAGTGCTTCGGCTTCACGTACTCCTCGCCTCAGGCCACTCCTCTGCCTACTCGCCACTCGCTCTCAGCTCTGCCTTCGGATGAGTCCGTAGAGTCGAGTGGCCCGTACCCAGAGCTTGTTGGCTGCCTCATGTACCTGATGACCTGCACACGACCTGACCTCGCATACCCTCTTAGCATTCTCGCACGCTATGTTGCTCCTGGGAGACACAGACCGGAGCACATGGCTGCAGCGAAGAGGTTGTTGCGTTACTTGTGCAGTACGTCGGGCATGGGGCTTGTGCTTGGAGGGCAGAGTCCAGTGGTCCTCACTGGGCACGCAGACGCTTCTTGGGCTGACGACCAGGCTACGCAGCGGTCGTCACAGGGTTACACCTTCAGCCTTGGTTCCGGCTCTGTTTCGTGGCGGGCTACCCGCTCGTCTTCTGTTCTCGGCTCCAGTTGTGAGGCTGAGATCTACGCCGGGGCCATGGCTGCACAGGAGCTTCGCTGGCTCACCTACCTGCTGACTGACCTCGGAGAGCCGCCTCGTTCTCCTCCAGTGCTGTACGTAGACAACAAGGCCATGCTGGCCTTGTGTCGAGAGCAGAGACTGGAGCACAGAACGAAGCACATTGCTCTCCGCTACTTCCTTGCTCGTGAGCTACAGCAGCGTGGTCAGCTGCGGCTTGCGTACGTGGCCTCTCAGGCCAACACTGCTGATATCTTCACCAAGGCACTTGCGCCTTGTGATCATCAGCGCTTCTGTACTCAGCTGGGTCTTGTGCCTACCTTGCCTCACTTGCTCACCCCTTGACCTTGTTTGTACTGTTGCATATATATATATACACCTGCTCTTGCTTGTCTAGCCTTATATATATATGTAATCCTGCATGTGAACTGGCCTTGTGGCCTTGAACTTGTGCTCGGAATGTGTGGTGACTTTGTGATCCACCCTGAGCTTGCTTTGCTTTGCTTGACTGGTCTTGTGAACCCTTGTTCTCCCCCACTTTGCCTATGGGGGTGTGTCAGATTTATATGACATAGCTACTGTAGGCTATAGTGGGGTAGCACATATGGGGTACAGTTTTCTAGGGTTTACATTTGTACCCAACTTTCCCTTAGTCATTCTCATTCCTCGTTTCTTCTCAGATGCTCACTCGTCACTATGCTTGCTCGTCACAATGCACGCTCGATAACATATATAAAAATGCTAAAAACATGTTCCAATAGTAATAATATAGAACATATAACAGCTAGTCAAATACCTTTAGTACTTTCGTACGACAGATTACATAGTTTTAAGAATAATAACATCGTGAAAAATATATATGTTATCTTAGAAACATTCGATAGCAATATTAATTATCATGAACAACTTCAATACAATCAACTGAGCTCATGTGATCAAATGTTCTTTTATAAATGAGAGTTTTAGATATATATATGGAAAAAAACGCGAAATTTTGTTTTAATGAAACTTATAACAATCTATCAGATACATATCGAAAACTTACAACAAACCTGTCACGATGCTCGCTCGTCACGATGCTCGCCCTGGTCGGCGCGCGAACCAAGCCGGAATTGTTTTGCTTGGTGTATTTGAGCATGGGCCACCCGAATATGCAACAACATTCATGTCGTTCGACGCCTTTCCCTACGCCTGTAGGGATTTGAGCGCTTCCTTAGCATTTGGCGGCAGACGCGGCCGTCATCGCAGGCGCCGAACTTTTCTGTGCGCGCGAACCAAGCCAGAATTGTTCGGGTATGTGTTTTTTATCATGGGCCACCCGAATATGCAACAACATTCAGAACGTTCGACGCTTTTCCCTACGCCTGTAGGGATCTGAACGCTTCCTTAGCATTTGTCGGCAGACACGGCCGTCGTCGCATGCGCCGAACTTTTTTCTGTACGCGCGAACTAAGCCGGAATTGCTCTGGTAGGTGTTTTTTAGCATGGGCCACCCGAATATGCAACGACATTCAGGTCGTTCGACGCTTTTCTCTGCGCCTATAGGGATCCGAGCGCTTCCTTAGCATTTGTCGGCAGACGCGGCCGTCATCGCGGGCGCTGAACTTTTTTATGCGCGCGAACAAAGCCGGAATTGCTCTGGTAGGTGTATTTGAGCATAGGCAACTCAAATATGAAACAACATTCAGGTTGTTCGATGCCTTTCCCTATGTCTATAGGGATCCGTGCGCTTTCTTAGTATTTGTCGGCAGACGCGGCCGTCATCGCTGTCGCCGAACTTCTCTGTGCGCGCGAACCAAGTCGGAATTGCTCTGGTAGGTATATTTAAGCATGAGCCATCCGAATAAGCAACAACATTCAGGTCGTTTGATGCTTTTCCCTACGCCTATAGGGATCCGTGCGCTTCCTTAGCATTTGTCGGCAGACGCGGCCGTCATCGCTGTCGCCGAACTTTTCTGTGCGCGCGAACCAAGCCGGAATTGCTCTAGTAGGTGTATTTGAGCATGCGCCACCCGAATACGCAACAACATTCAGGTCGTTCGACGCTTTTCCCTACGCCTATAGGGATCCGAGCGCTTCCTTAGCATTTGTCGCCAGACGCGGCCGTCATCGCAGGCGCCGAACTTTTCTTTGCGCGCGATCCAAGACGGAATTGTTCTGGTAGGTTTATTTGAGCATGCGCCACCCGAATATGCAACGACATTCAGGTCGTTCGACTCTTTTCCCTACGCCTCTATGGATCCGAGGGCTTCCTTAGCATTTGTCGGCAGACGCGGCCGTCATCGCAGGCGCCGAACTTTTCTATGCGCGCGAACCAAGCTGGAATTGCTCTGGTATATGTATTTAAGCATGGGCCATCCAAATAAGCAACAACATTCATGTCGTTTGATGCTTTTCCCTACGCCGTGCGCTTCCTTAGCATTTGTCGGCAGTCGCGGCCGTCATCGCCGACGCCGAACTTTTCTGTGCGCGCGAACCAAGCCGAAATTGCTATGGTAGGTGTATTTCAGCATGGGCCACCCGAATAAGCAACGAAATTCATGTTGTTCGACGCTTTTCCCTACGCCTATATGGATCTGAGCGCTTCCTTTGCATCTGTCGGCACACGCGGCCGTCGTCGCATGCGCCGAACTTTTCTGTGCGCGCGAACCAAGCCGGAATTGCTTTGGTAGGTATATTTGAGTATGGGCCACCCAAATATGCAACAACATTCAGGTCGTTCAACGCTTTTCGCTACGCGTATAGGGATCCGAGCGCTTCTTTAGCATTTGTCGGCAGACGCGGCCGTCAGATTTCATGTGATCAAATGTTCTTTTACAAATTAGAGTTTTAGATGGATATATATATATGGATAAAACTTATAAATTTGAGTTAGATAGATATATATATATATATATGGAAAATTTTGTTTTAAAGAAACTTATAACAACCATATATAAATCGAAACCTGTCACGATGCTCGCTCGTCACGATGCACGCTCGCCACGATGCTCGCTCGTCACGATGCTCGCTCGTCATGATGCTCGCTCGTGACGATGCTCGCTCGTCACGATGCTCGCTCGTCACGATGCTCGCTCGTCACGATGCTCGCTCGTCACGATGCTCGCTCGTCACGATGCTCGCTCGTCACGATGCTCCTCGTCACGATGCTCCTCGTCACGATGCTCGCTCGTCACGATGCTCGCTCGTCACGATGCTCACTCGTCACGATGCTCACTCGTCACGATGCTTGCTCGATAACGTATATAACAAATGCTAAAAGCATGTTCCAATAGTAATAACATAGAACATATAACAGCTAGTCAAATACCTTTAGTACTTTCGTATGACAGATTACATAGTTTTAAGAGTAATAACATCGTGAAAATATATATATGTTATCTTAGAAACATTCGATAGCAATATTAATTATCATGAACAACTTCAATACGTTAAACTGAGCTCATGTGATCAAATGTTCTTTTTTAAATGAGAATTTTAGATATATATATGGAAAAAAACGCGAAATTTTGTTTTAAAGAAACTTATAACAATCTACCATGTGCTAGGATCCGCACATGTGGAGGAAGTGCAGCGGGCGCTCTTCATTCTCAAGCGCCGATAACCAATGATGCTCGCAACCCTTCCACGTCCTTGCTGGCTTGGCAATAGGCCCAGACAAGCGCAGCCACGTGACCCGGTAGAAGAAATACGCTCATTGCGAGCGCTTCTAGCCTCAAAACGCACTAGGATCCGCACATGTGCAGGAAGTGCAGCGGGCGCTCTTCATTCTCAAGGGCCGATGACCAATGATGCTCGCAACCCTTCCACGCCCTTGCTGGCTTGGCAACGCGCCCAGACAAGCGCAGCCACGTGACCCAGTGGAAGAAAAACGCTCGGAACGAGCGCTTCTAGCCTCAAAACGCTCTAGGATCCGCACATGTGCAGGAAGTGCAGCGGGCGCTCTTCATTCTCAAGCGCCGATGACCAATGATGCTCGCAACCCTTCCACGCCCTTGCTGGCTTGGCAATAGGCCCATACAAGCGCAGCCACGTGACCCGGTGGAAGAAAAACGCTCGGAACGAGCGCTTCTAGCATCAAAACGTGCTAGGATCCGCACATGTGGAGGAAGTGCAGCGAGCGCTCTTCATTCTCAAGGGCCGATGATCAATGATGCTCGCAACCCTTCCACGCCCTTGCTGGCTTGGCAATAGGCCCAGACAAGCGCAGCCACATGACCCGGTGGAAGACAAATGCTCGGAACGAGCGATTCTAGCCTCAAAACGCGCTAGCTGAGCATTATCATACGGCTTCCCACATTCCTCCTGTACATTCCAATTTCCCTATTGTGCCTTTTTCTTACCCCCTTCCCATCATCTCCCCCCCTTCCCCCCCCCCCCCCGCTCGCCTCTCTCTCACTCCCTTGGGTTTTGGCAAAAGGTGAGCGATGGCCTCGGCACTATCATAGTGCTTTCTGCTTCCGCCTTCCCCATTCCGATCTCCTAACGTCCCCTCTCCGGTTTCTTCCTCCCCCTTCCCCCACCCCCCTTCCTACAAAAGCCATGGGATGGGACGAACAGCCGGCGGCGGAGATCGGGTTGGTGCTGGCAAGGTCATGTGGTACGGTACCTCCTGTCCTGTTTTCCTCCTCCCTCTCTTTCACCTCCCCATCTTGTTTGTTCCACATGTAGAGACATCCTCTTCGAAAAAAAAAAAAGTAACCGAGCTCCTTTCAACATACGGTAGTACCGGTATTCAAACATCAAGAGAAGGTGCTTTTATTGTCACTCAGCTCGAACTTCCCTCACTGGTTTACCTTTTCCCACTCGTGCTCGTTAACAATGAAACAAGGCCACCCTGGTCTGGCTTCCTAGCAACCTCTCTGAAATGTTTCTTCTGCATTTTGGTAGCTTTTGCTGGCGTACAATGTCACATCACAATTGGTAGTGCTGTAAGAGTTCGAGACTACAATACACTGTAACTGCCCATGATCAGTGGACATCGCCAATTACTGACACAGTACAAGTATCAACATCCTAAAATTGAACAAACGGAAGGTTATGTTACTTCTTGTGTCGTCTCAATTGCGTTTTGAGAACTGACTGGAATATGTCGGCCCAGACGTCTGGAAGACCAGGTAAACACCAGTGGGTGCAGTCCCACTTTGTTTTGCTGTTTGTCTTGGCTCCATAAAAACGCTTTACATGCGCATCTGGGCGGAAGAGGGAAATGCGGGTGATGTCGATTATTCGAAACGGCGACTTTTTCAACTCCCTCACCTCCAGCCGTCTGAAGGCTGTGGAGATGTCACGGGCCACCATGGCTTGAACTCTCTTCGTAGATATGGGTGTGGTGTGGCGGCACGTGGGGGGGTTACCTCTCGAGTAGTGGGAGGGGGAGTAGGTGAGCCACATGGGCACGCCACGGTACCTCTGCTCCACGGTCACGAACCGCTTCACACTGCGGATGGCGGCGCGGTACGCGCTCATGCCGCTCAACCGCACCACCCGGTTGTTGGCCACATACACGGTGGAGCGCACGGCCTCGGCGCCCTGCTTGTCCAGGAACCAGTGGCCCGACATGAAGACAGCGAGGTCCACGTGCTGCAGCACGGCCGCCCACTGCTCGTCCATGTCGTCCAGCCACACCACGTAGCGGCTGCCGTCGCCCGGCCGCAGCCCGTACTGCCTGAACGCCCAGTCCTGGTTGCTGTAGCGCACCAGGTACGGCGCCACCACGGCCACCAGCTTCAGGTTGTAGCGCGGCACGGCCAGCCCCGACACAAGCGTGCCGCCCAGCCACCCCGACCACGGCTCCACGTGGTCGTCCACGCCCAGCTCGCACGCGATGGCCTGCTGCACGTTGCGCGAAAACGAGTCGCCCACGAACGCCACCACCTGCTTGCGCACACGCACGCACGGAGGGCGCACATCAGACGCGGCACACACGGGTTTGTGACAGGCAGGCGGGGGAAGCAGGACGAACAGGGAGAGGAGGGGAGAAGAGGCCAGAGGGTCAAGTGAATCGGTAGGGTGAGCGCGGGAGCGCATGATGGGGCGAGGCGGCTGACCTTGTTGCGGAGCAGGGCTTTGAAGTAGGCGCGGTCGAAGCGTCGGATGGTGCACGCGCTGGGCTTCCACGCGTACTTGGTGTACCCCGTGTCGCGCCGGCCGTTCCGCTCGCAGTTGAAGGCCGAGCGGATCCACGCGCACTTGCTGCTGTACGACCGGCGCCGCGCGTCGTACACCCACCGCCCCACCGTGTAGTCGCACGCTGCGCGTCATGCGACAAACACGCCCTCCCCACGTCGCAATCGCGTTGCAGGCGCACGAGCACAGGGGCAGGGTGCGACACAAGCGAAAAAAGAGAGATCAGTGAACATGGATCACTCTATCGGCGGGGGCTGCGGCGCGGTGCGGCGGGAAGCGGCAGCAGGGCAGCAGGGGCCCACCTAGGGAACGGCGGGTCGCAGTAACAGCGCATTAAGGCACGGGGAAGCGCGACAAGACAGCACAGCACAGGGAGGAAAACAGGGGAGAAAACAGCACAGCACGGCACAGGGAGGACGGGGACGCGCAGCACGGCACAGGGGGGACGGTGATGCGTTGCAAGGCACCGGGAGTACGGGGATGTGCAGCAAGGCACAGAGGGAACGGAGAAGCTCAGTCGCAGCTATTGGGATGTGGTTGGGGCGAAACGGATGCGCGATGCGCGGATCGGGAAGGCGAAACATTCACGCGCGGTCGCTTACCAGCGAGTCGACGGCGATTGGTGGAGTTAAGGGGCGGCAGGCGGTCCAGGTCATCCTGCCACGTGGACACTCTCGATATGTTTTCCACACGCGTGGCGGCATTCCAGCTTGCAAGCCGTGGCACGGACTCGAAGCGCGTGACGTGAGCAGGCAGCGCGGAGGCTGCCATGGTTCCTGGTGGGCAGCAAGCAAGGAACGCGTGAGTCACAGCGACAGCGACGGGAGCTAGAAGCAATCTCTCTGACGTATTAACAATTGCTAAAATTGAGGGCTCGGCAGCGTGGACACTGCATGCTGGTGGCGCTGCTGGTGCCATGCACGCGCAGGCTCACCGCAGAGAAGCACAACGAGCCGCACACATCCTCGCGTCCATACTCCGCCTATCGTCATCCACCGCGTTGCTCTGCGCCACCCGTCGGATCCTACGCTCGCTAGTGTCGGTACCGTGTCCCTACCCCACTGCTCGACTCGACTACGTTACACGACGAGGTACCCACACCAAACGAACTAGAAAGGTTCTCGTCCTCTTAGTGTATTAGCCGCAACCGCGAAGGTGTTGCACATGGCAAAGGCGGAGAGGTTGTGCAGAGAGGCCAAGGGAGAGGGAGCAGAAAGCAAGGGATGATACTCGAGGGGGTGTTGGAGCAGTGGCATGAGGGGGGAGCTATTCCTTAGGCTGCCATTCAACTAGCGAGTGAGCGCAGGCAGTCGGTCTCCCAAAAATCTTCCATCCCGCCTGCCCTGCCTGCTGGAATTCCGTCACTTCGCAACGCATCGCATTCGCGTCTGCTTCGCGACCCGCCCAGGCTGGGACAGTCCCCTCAACCAAGCGGTGTGAGGCCCGCCACCACCGCGCGAACCAATCCACTCCAACGGACTTTCGCAAATGCGTCAGATGTGTCAGGTTCTACTGTGCATGTTGGCTGACCCACAACAGAGTGTCCACAATGTGGTTCCAAATAACCTAATGATTTGTTATAACTAGCAAACACAATACTTTGTATGATGTGGCTTTGAAGGTGGTTCATAAATATGACATGATTAGCGGTTCCAACAATTCAGCAGCATAATTCTTTCTGTACCTGAGCAGTAACTTTGATCCACCATACTGGTGAATGTTTGGGGACCATACGGAAGGTTTCTTTGAACGGCTTGAGCAATATTGTGATGGTGAATGCTTTTGACATCATGACTCGACAATACGTGGCACTATATGAATCTCAGCCTCCACGAGAAGCAGGTCAACTTAACACCAACTGGCTTGGGAGCCAGGTGAAACTTATTCTCCAAATGGACTAGTTTGACCCGCTTGCTCTCCATCTTGCGTTCCAGGACCTTTCCCCTTCGCTCCAGTGCTGCCATGCGGGCCACCACCCTCTCTGTGCGTTCAATCAGCACACGCGCCTCGTCAGCCTCGCCCTCCACCGCTGCCAGCATCTCGCTCACCTCTGCACGCTTGTCCTTGCCCTGCCGCCCCATCACCGCTGCCGCTCGCAGCCCCATCTCCGCAGCCAGTGCTGCGCGCTCCCTCAGCCCGTGCATGGCAATCAGCAGCACGTCCCGCCTCGCCTGCAGCTCCTTCAGCCCCACCGCCGGCCACTCCTCTTCCTCTCCACTCGCCTCACTGCCGCCTTGCACGCGGCCCCTGCTCCTGCTCCTGCGGCGCATGCCGGCCCGGCCTGAGCTGCCGGTGGACACCGTTGCCACCACGCGCTGCTCCCCACCCGCCTCCACCACTGCCACGCCTGCCCCCTCCTCAGCGCCTTCCGGGCTGCCCTCCTCCTGGGCGCCCCCCTCCTCATGCCTTGACGCTGCACCTGCCTCTCCTCCGTGCTGCACCCCTGCCGCATCCTCGCCCACAGCCTCAATCTCCGCCACTGCACACCTTCTCTGCAGCCCAGTCCCCGCCATGTCCCCACAGCCGTCTGCCCCCCTGGCAGCTTCGGAGCTGCCGTGCTCGCCCAGGGCAGCAAGGGCAGCAGAGCTCGCGGCGGGCAGCAGGAGGTGCAGGCGGCGGTCCAGGTGGGCGCAGCGGGCCTCAGCAGCACGGGCGCGGTGCACGGCGAGTTCAAGGGCGCGGTCCTTGACGTCCACCACCTTGCTCGTCAGCTCCAGACACACGCGCAGCTGCAGCACGCGCTGCCGCAGCCGCCCCTGCCATGCCACCACGCGCTGTGCCTTGCCCACCTGCGCCTGCAACGCCCGCACCTGCTCCTCCAGCCGCCCGTTCTCCTCCAGCACCTCCTCCACCTCCCTCTCGCGCTGCTCCTGCTCGCCCTCCTCGCCTGCGCTCCCCCCGTAGTACTGCGCCACCGCCTCCTTGGCGCGGCTCCACGCGCCCTGCCGGGGCACCGGCAGCGTGAACGCCGACTCGTACTCGCCGCCACGCCGCTCCTCCACGCCGCAAGCGCTGCCAGCGTCTGCAGCACGCTGCTCACTGCCACCGCTCTCATGCCACTGCTCCGGTGGACCTTCAGGCTCTTCCCCGCCCACCTCACTCGGCCACGCCCTCTGGTCAAATGCACCACCACACGCACCCCCATCCCCCCATTCCCGACTGCCCGCCTGCATCTCTGTGCCCCCTGCTCCCCTTGACCCCCCTGCTCCCCGTGACCCCCCTGCTCCCCTTGACCCCCCTGCTCCCCTTGACCTCCCTGCACCTGCTGCAGCCAACCCACCGTGCGCCCCACTGGCTCCACCCCGGTCGTCACGGCCACGCCTTGCTTCCTCTGCATCGTCGGCAGCACCATCTCCACCGCCATCAGGAGCGCCATCAGGATGTGGGGCTTGAGATTCCTTGGGTTGAAGCATATCTCGCCGCGCCACTCCTCCTGGAACCCGCTGCACTGACTTTCCTTCCCCCACGTCTCCACCCTCCCCTTTTGCTGCCTGCAATCTGCTGCATTCCTGCTCCACGCGCCCCCTGCGCGCCGCCGTGCTGCCATGCGCGCCCTCCTGAGCGGCGAGCAGCGCGCCTCGGAGCGCCTCGTTGTCGGCGTGCAGGCGGTCGATCAGCGCCGCTGCCAGCTCCTCGCGATGCGCGGCGGCGTCCGCCTGCCCCTGCAGCCGCGCCAGCTCGCCGTCCACGCGCTGCATCGCCTCCTCCTGCTCCCTCTCCCGCTCCGCCGCCGCCCGCAGCGCCCCCGCCAGCTGCCCGCGCAGCACAGCCACGGCGCTGCTGCCCTCCTCCCGCGCGCCCTGCGCACACGCCTCCGCCACACACAGCGCTGCACGGATGATGCACGACGGGGAGGGGAGAGGGGAAGAACGGGCGTGGGAGGGATGAGCAGTCAAGGCGGGCACGGTGCGAGTGGTGGGCAGGTGAGAAGGCAAGGCATGGCGCAGGTGAGGGTGGAGGAACTGACCGTTGCGTGCGTCTGCTAGACGGTGGCGCAGGTGGCGCAGCTCGTGCTCCACCTCCACCTCCTGCCGCACACACGCGCGGGGATGCGCGCACACACGGGGGTGTGGGCGCACACACGGGGGGGGGGGCGCACACAGACATACAAGGGGATGGGCGCACACAGGCATGGGGGATGGATGCTGAAGTCAGGGGGATGGGCGCACATATGGCAAGAGAAATAACACACGGGGCAGCGAGTGACGGTGAGGCGCATGTGAAGAGGCAGGGGGGGGAAGAGGCACAGCGAGCGCGATTGCGCAAGGAGGGAGTGCGCGTGACGCATGCATGACGCCACTGCTTGCACATGGGTGCTGCGGCGTGACCCCTGCCATGCTGCACCCACTACCACCCCACTCCACGCTCACCAAGCCACGGGCTCTGCTACCTTCCCCCCTGCGGAAAACCCACCCTCCCATCCCTCCCCCTCCCCATGTACCTTTCCCCATGCAGCTACCTTCCCCCGGCTACCTTTCCCCCCTTGTGCTACCTTTCCACCTTCCCCCCCATGCGGCTACCTTCCCCCCCACGGCTACCTTGCGCTGCCAGAGCGCCTCCTTGTCGCGGTGCGCGCCGAGCAGCACGGCCACCTCCTCCTCGTGGTACCGCCTCGCCCGCTCCGCCTCGCGCCTCGCCGCCGCCGCCTCGCCCCTCGTCTCCTCCACCTGCCGCTGCGCCTCTTCCCGCGCGCTCCTCGCGCCGGCCAGGCGCTCCTCCTCCAGCGCGCGCTCCGACCGCGCCTGCACGCCCCGCGCCGCGGAGGGGTGGGAGGCAGGCAGGTGGGGAGGATGGGGAGGATGGGTGGAGAGGGCTACAAGGGACTAGCGGAGGGGCGAGGCGGGAGGGCGAAAGGCAGTCAGTGGCGTGACGATCAGGGCGGGACCAGCAAAGGACTGCACCGCACAGCACGGCAGCGCTGCCTCTGACGCACCTCTAGTTGACCCCTTAGCTCGCTGCACTCTATGCGCGCCGCCCATAGCTCGAGTCGCAGGCGGTCCATCTCCGCGTGCATGTCGTCCACCTGCGACGCGACGAGCGCACGGAGAGATGAGAGGGCTGACGTCGGCAGAACGGCAGGGCGGGGCATGATACGTGAACGGGGAATCGACGTGCGCGATTCGGCGAAAGGAGTGAGCAAAGGGTGATAGCAGAAACCCCGACGGCCCACCTTGATCGGATGGAACAGCGCGCGAGGTGGTGCCTCCGCCCCGTTATTCGTCGCGACAGCAGGTGCGCCATGCCCATCGCGGGCCGCCGATGTCGCCGCCTTGCCAGGCGGCGCCTGCTCGCCGTCATCCAAGCATGCGATGGCACCGTCTTTCGACTTTTGGGCGACACTGTCCTGCGACAAATGCGCGAAAGGGGAGAGGCGGGAGAGAGATAGGGGAGCAGCAGCGCACAGGAAGGCGGCATGAGGGGAGTGCTCGTGTGGTGTACCACGTAGCCTTCTCGCTTACACAATTAACATGTCACCAGCACAGTCAAGAGCGCTCAGTGTGTGAAACATCGAACCTGCATGGCTGTCGCCGGGACTGAGGAGGCCCATCCCGTGCGGTCGTGCCAGAGACGATCCATGACTTCTCGTGTAACTCGCTCGCTGCTGCTGAAAATCCGTCCTTGCGCGAAAGCAAAATGCCGGTGCGTTCTCAATCCAACGTAGTCGTCGTCAACGGCGGTCGCCATGGCTCGGAGAAGGGAGGGGAACGTTTTACGACGGTGTGTGGAGGCAGCTACTAGGCGGTTGGTGGATGCAGTTCATCAACATGCATGTGTTGCGGCGTCCACAGGGCAGCGCGGTGGAGTATTTGGTTCTAAGTGCCCACCGCTCTCGACTCTCCTCTTGTATTGCGGGCGTGGATCGATGAGAGCTGCCCACGACGACTTGGACCTGCCTACCGCCAAACAACTCCAAATACGGGGACTCGATGTTTTCCCGAATTTCAGTTCGGGCAGTTTCAGTGTAGATCGCCAGCAACCTTCACTTTCAACCCATTTCGCTCACATGGGCACGCGTGAGGGATCTGGAGCACATGGATACACCTACCACACACCGTGCCACTCTCTTGTCCAGGAAGCTTTACATTACGTGCACTGTACTAATCTATTTGGAAGGGGCGATTCACCCTGTTGGCTTGCATAACCCCACACTCACAGTGTCGCCGAGGCCAACTCAACGACGCTCGCAATTGGTTGGACCGGTGCTGGCCACTGGCCTTCTCCATAAGGCAAGCAAGTGGCGTTTTTCGCCCACTGAGGTAATCCATTCGGGCTTTCGCATGCATTTCAGTAGCGCTGCCAGATTCGCTCTTGCCACAACAACCAAAGCAATTTTTGGGCTGATAGCATCCTCGCCAGAACTTCCCTCGGTAAGATATTTGCTTCACCTTGTTCTTTCTGGGTCGATAAACTGGACGCAGTTGCTAAACACAGTATTCGATTTGCGGGCATACCGTATTATGCGGAGAATCAATGAATGGCAAGCTAAACTGCAAGTTAATGGAGCTGAATAAAGTTCGACCAAATGTGCATGTATCTTGTGCAAAAGCCTTGAGGTTAGTGCAATGCCAAAATCCTCTCCCATCTAGAAGGGAGCCCTATCTCAAACAGTGAACGCAACGGAATGGTTGGAATAGAAACGAATGGGGTACAAATAAGCAACCCTAGAAGCTGTACCCCCTAGATTGCAACTCACTACAGCCTATCACATCAATGTGCAACATTTGACACACCCCCATAGGCTAAGTGAGGGGCATCAAAGCAAGCAAGGTGAACAAACGGTCACAAGACTAGTCAAAGCAAGAACCAAGGCAAGCTCAGGGTGGATCTCAAGGACACCACACAAATTCCGAGCGCAAGCAAGCGGCCACAAGGCCAGTTCAAGAGTTCACTAGGATATAAATACAAAGCACAACGAGCAGAGCAAGCAACAGGACTACAGCAACCGAGGGCCTACCTCAACAAGCCCCAACAGCACACAGAACCTGTGGTGGTCACCAAGCGTCAAGGCCTTGGTGAAGACGTCTGCAGTGTTGGCCTCTGAGGCCACAAAGTCCAGGCGTGCCTGACCGCGTCGCTGCAGCTCTCGCAGGAGGAAGTACCTCACGTCAATATGCTTCACTATGCTCTCCAGTCGAGGCTCTCGACACAGGAGGATCATGGCCTTGTTGTCAGCGTACAAGGTCGGTGCAGAGCGAGGCCGCTCACCAAGGTCTGCGAGCAAGAAGGTCAACCAGCGAAGCTCCTGTGCCGCCATGGCACCCGCGTAGATCTCTGCCTCTGCACTGGAAGTAGCCACAGACGACGACCGTGTAGACCTCCACGACACAGCACCAGCTCCCAGACTGAAGCAGTAACCCTGAGTCGAGCGCTGAGTCTCCACGTCGTCAGCGTAGGAAGAGTCACAGTGACCAGTCAACACCACTGGCTGAGTCCCTCCAAGCACAAGCCCCATGCCTGATGTAGTCGCCAGGTACTTCGCCACCCTCACAGCAGCTGTCCAGTGGACAGGGCGGTGTCTCCCAGTCGCAACAAAGCGAGAAAGGATGCTGAGGGGAAAGGCGAGGTCCGGTCGAGTACAAGTCATCAGGTACATGAGGCAGCCCACCAGCTCTGCGTAGGGTCCACTGGACTCAAAGGGCTCGTCAGGAAAGGGGCCCGTGAGTCTGTGGTCAACAGCAAGAGGAGTGGGCTGTGTGGTGGAGAACTGGAAGTCGAACCGCCGAAGGACCTGCTGCACCATGTGTGACTGCGTCAGTGTGATGGTGCGAGCGGCTCTGTACCGGGTGATCTGCAAGCCAAGGTAACGCTGCAGCTCACCCAGGTCAGTGCACTTGTGTCTCTTCTGCAGTTCGCACTTCACCTGAGCCAGGGCTGCCCTGTCTGCTATAGCAAACACCAAGTCGTCGACGTAGACAAGGATAAAGAAAGGAGTAGAACCCGCTCGAACAAACAGCGACGGGTCGGCGGAGGACGGGCTGAACCCAAGGTCACGAAGCGTGGAGCGAAGAGTGTCGTGCCACTCACGGGGCGACTGTCGGAGACCGTAGACTGGTCGCCTCAGGCTCCACTGGGTCCTAGGTGGGAAGGTGTCAGTGAAGCCAGGAGGACGGCGCAGCCAGATCTCCTCGTGCAGTCGGCCCTGGAGGAACGCAGTGGAGAAGTCGAGGGAGTGCAGCTCGTAGTCTTGCTGCGCTGCTATGTGGAGTAACACCCGAAGAGTAGTCATCTTCGGGGTCGGGGCGAAGGTCTGGAAGAAGTCAACTCCCTCACGCTGACTGAAGCCCCTAGCCACGTAGCGCGCCTTGAACACCGGCGGTGCTCCAGGCGGCCGCTTCACCTTGAAGAGCCACATGCCATCGACTACGTTCGCCCTGGGAGGGGGAACTGCGTCGACGTAGGTGCCTGTGGACCTCCAAGACGCCAACTCTGAGTCCATAGCCGCTTTCCACTGAGAGGCCCACGCCCCTGACACTGCCTCGCGGTAAGTGCGAGGAGTCGGTATGTCAAGGGCGTCGGGGTCTCCCTCAGGGGAGAGCAGCATGGCACACACAGAGGGAGAAGCGGCTGCCCAGTACTCCAGCTCAGACTCTCTGTCCTCTAGGACGTCACAGCCAAGGGCAAACCCACCCCCGACGGACAGAGGACGGTAGGGAGGAGCTGGCACCACACGGGTGGCGTAGTCAAGGCGACTGGCGGCAGCAAACTCAGCGACAGCGGCAGTGAGAGCCGAGGCAGACGACGGAGGGAAACGAGAGTCGGTGACAAGAGTGGCGAGGACACGTGCGGCAACAGGACGAACAGCGCGGTAGTAGTCAGAGATAGGAGTGGGGGGGGCTGTGACAGAGGATGGAGGAGGAGACGGGAGAACGGACACAGGAGAAGGAGAACGACGACGAGACGAACAAAGGAGGGCAGTGTGGAGGTCAGTAACAGGGGACGAGTGACGAGCACGCGGAGGACAACGGGTGATCAAGTCGCGACGCACAGAAGGAGGAGGAGACTGAGGAGGAGGAGAAGACCAGACCGCCGGACGGTCGTCAGGAGGAGGCAACGGAGGAACAAACACAGGAGGAGACGGGGAACGGACAGAAGGAGAGGAGGAAAGGCCAAGGGCCCGCAGGCCACTCACAGGTGGGAACAACTGCCGCTCCAGAGGAAGCTGCGGGGGCGGCTGCGGCTGCCGCTGCTGCGGCTGCGGCGGCGGCTGCGGCTGCTGCTGCTGCTGCTGCTGCTGCTGCTGCAGCTGCGGCGGCGGCTGCGGCTGCTGCTGCTGCTGCTGATGCTGCTGCTGCGGCTGCTGCTGCTGCTCCTGCTGCTGCTCCAGAAGGTCCAGCACCCGCAGCTCCTGCCGCTCCCTCTCCAACCGCTCCTGCTCCTCACGCTCACGCCGATGGGCAGCCTGGAGACGCGTGTCGTGGCGGTGGGGAGGCGGAGTGGACTCCGCAGAACCAGGGTCTCCAGCTCCAGCCTCCTCAGACTCAGCACCCCCAGGACCAGCACCGCCAGTGCCAGGACCTCCAACTCCAGCACCCCCAGAACTAGCACCGCCAGTGCCAGCACCTCCAACTCCAGCACCCCCAGAACCAGCGCCACCTGCGCCAGCACCCCCAGCTCCAGCACCCCCAGAGCTAGCGCCACCTGCGCCAGCACCTCCAGCTCCAGTACCCCGCGACCGAGCACCCCCAGCGGCTGCACCTCCAGCTCCAACACCAACAGAGTCCACAGTAACCTGTCGCGGAAGTGTCGAAGGCTGCTGAGGGGACTGTGAGGAGGACTGTGGGGAGGGAGACACTACCTGACGCGCGACCGAGGGTAGAGGGGTAGCGTGGGACACACCAGACGGGGCAGGACCAGGGGGGGGCGGGGGTACCGGAGGAGCGGGAGCAGGAGGAGGAGAGGGTGCGAGGAAAAGAGGGGGAGGGGGTACCGGGAGACCTCGACAGGGGTACCGGGTGTAGTAGGACACGGACTCGTCAAACCGGACGTCACGGGAGTCTAGGAACTGGTGGAGGGGAGGGTGGTAAAAGGACCAGTCGGCAGAGTCCACTGGGAAACCAAGGAAGACACAGGGGACGGCGCGTGCCGAGAGCTTGTCCGCGGAGGTGTCGCGAACAAGCGCAAGGCAGCCCCAGACTCGAAAGGCCGACCCGACACCAGGGGAACCAGTCCAAAGACTGGTCGGTGAAGCCTCGGGCCGCGAGACACGCGGCTGGAGGTTCAGCTGGTGTGCGGCGTAGCGAACCGCGTGGGGCCACAGAAAATGGGGCGCACGGGCATGGATCATGGACGTGCGGGCGATGTCCATGACCAAGCCTATGCGGCGCTCAGCAACCCCATTCTGCTGTGGGGACTCAGGCAGCGTCCAGGACTGGGTGATGCCCTGTTCGCCGCAGAATCCGCCGAGAATGCCGGAGCGAAACTCGCCCCCACGGTCGGAGTGGAGACAACTGACTCGACGACCACGAGTGCCCTCAGTGGCTAGAAGCCACCTGATCAGCGTAGCAGTCACCTCAGACTTCTTCGCAAGAGGGAACACTGTGGTGTACCTGGAGAAGTCGTCGACGACCACCAGAAAGTAACGCTCCCTCCCAGACCCCTGCGTCGGGGCAGGGCCCCAGACGTCCAAGTGGAGAGTCTCGAAGGGAGCGGTGGCCGGACGAAGGGAGGAGGAGTGGGGAGTGGCGCGTAAGCGACCAGCGACGCAAGGAGAGCAAGGAGGGGCAAGCGAGAGAGGGAGCGACGGGAAGGTGCGTGGGAGACCTGTGACGAGTCCCTGACTGAGCATGCCACGAAGGCGAGGGATCGACGGGTGCCCAAGATGGTGGTGCCACAGGACGGTGCGGTGGGTGAGAGAGCGACAGGAGCAAGACGCGGCGACTGGACTGGACACAGCGACAGGACTGGACACGACTACCTGGCTAGACACAGCAACTGGACTGGGGACCTGGGCCGGAGGGGACGCAACGACCTGAGGGGAGGACGCGACCGGGGAGCGCTCGGTGTGGAGAACGTAGAGACCGGAGCGGGGCTCCCTGGTGAACGTGGCCAGAACAGCACCTGTGGTAGCGTCAGTACAGACTGCAGTCCGCCCACCCCCCACGAAGGTAACTGTGATCCCCCTGTCCTGGAGGTATCCAACAGCCACCAAGTTCCGAGTGAACGAGGGGATGTGGAGGCCACGCAGGACACCAGAGGGGACCACAGGGCACGGGAGGGTGGTGGAGCTACGCGCAACGGCTGGTCCAGAGGTAGGATCAGCCAGAGCCACCGACACAGGTGTGAGCAGTGGCGTAAGGGTCGTGTGGTCGCGGAAGAAGCACTGAGACGCGCCCGAGTCCAGCGTGAACGAAAGAGAGGCCTCAGCCGGTGGGTCACCTGACCCAGTCGCTACACAAGCACCTAGAGCAGCAACACAAGCACCTAAGCTAGACAGGCACAAGGCTACACTAGCAGGAGGCAAGCAGGCTAACCTACGAACACGCGAGCACCCAGATCCATCAGCACTAAAGTCAGCATCAACATACAAAGCATGCTGACGCGCATCGTCCATGGACAAAGCAAATACATCAATCTTACGGGCTAACAGACGAGACCAGCGAGGCGTGACCGCCAGAGGGCCCCAACGAGCCCGGTAGAGGTCGTCGAGGCGGCGGAAGCACCGCGCGGCAGAGTGGTCGTCGCGACCACAAAGACAGGGGCTACCCGGCCCGGTGACGCACCAGTGGGTGCACGGGCCAGCGTCACGGCGAGGGGGACGAGGGGCCCAGCTGGAAGTACTGCTGCTGCGGCTGGTGCTCCCAGGGCCTCCCGGACCCCACTGCGGCGGGGGACCCCAGTGCTGCTGCGGACCCCACTGCAGCGGGGGCCCCCACTGCTGGAACTACTGCGGCGCCTGCTGGTGCTGCTGTCCCTGCTGCTGCTGCTGTCCCTGCTGTGGCAGGTGCTGCTGTGGCTGCTGCTGCTGGGGGGGAACGCCCCCATCGGTCGGGCCACCACCTGTGGGTGGGCCTGTCTGTCCAGCACCTCCTCCAAGCCCCCCTCCCCCAGGTGCACCACCGCCGCCGCCGCCGCCGCCTCCGCCACCACCGGCGCTCCCACCTCCACCGCCACCTCCACCGCCGCCTCCACCGCCTCCACCTCCCCCCTTCCTGCCCTTCTTGCCACTCTTGCCCCGTTTTTGCCAGTCTGCGGCAGAAACGGAAGCGGTGTCCTCAGAGACCGACACAGCAGCAGAAGCGCGGGTAGCGGTGAAAGTGGGAAGCTGAGGGGCGGCACACCCCGCAAAGAGACGGGGGGCCACCGCATCAGTGGCGGAGGCAACGGTGAGGAGACTGCTCTCGATGGTCCCTAGAGCAGTCGCTAGGAGGTCGATAGTGAGCTCAGTGGGGTGCTTCTGAAGAAGCGCGTCGCGGGCAGTGGCAAGGCGGTCAGGGAGGCGGGTGACTAACCAGTGCACAGTGAGCCACATGGGGGGGGAGCAACAAGGAGCTGTGCGTCGGTACAGGCAGCACAGAAACCGGCGTCAAGCGAGCGGAGGTGAGTCACGAGATCGGAAACAGTCGCAAACGAGCCTAGGTCGGGAAACACAAACGGCATGAGGAGGCGACTGAGGGAGGCAGAGGAGGGGGTGGAGTAGCGGGCAACAATAGCATCCCAAACCCCCTGGGCTGTCTCCACCTGGTCAAAGTGGGCGGCCTCAGTCGGGGGGAGAAGCTCCGACAGTGTGAGAGCGGCGGCAGCGTCACGCGAGAGCCACACGTCCCTGGCCAGGACCCGACGGTCGTACTCCGCCTGGGCCGTAGGGGTCGGCTTCGGGGTGGTAGGCAGGGCGGCGGGGGACGGGGGGGCCTGTAGGGCACCAGACGCGTGAGCCCACAGAGTGGCGCCGTCCTGTCGCTGGCTGGTGAGGAAGCGCGTGGTCTGGCGCTGCCAGGTGGCGAACTCTACCGGGCGTCCCTCCGCGTCGAAACGGAGGCGACGAGACTCCATAACGGAAGACATGCTCGAGGCGGCTGGAGCACGGCGGAGGCTGAGCTAAGAACGAGGAGGACGGCTACTGAGGGCGAGAGACGCCAGGTGGAACGCTACGAGTGAACCGATAGCGGAAGGAGCAAACGAGGTGAGGCGGAGAACGGCTAGGGACGCCAGGGACGGAGCGACTAGGAGCTAGGGAGGATTCGGCGCTACGGCTAGCTACCGGAGGTATGAGCGGCTGCCAGCCGCTGAGGTGAAGGCCAGTGACCGGGAGAATGGGGAGGGCCCGGGAAACAGGGCGGAGGAGGGGTGAAAACGGTCACGTGCCGAGGGTAGGTGCGGATCGGGCGGGCTAGGGTGATGCTGACGGTGGGAATGGGCGGGAGGGCGGTTTTGACGGTGGGAATGGGCGAGAGGGCGGTTTTGACGGTGGGAATGGGCGGGAGGGCGGTTTTAACGGTGGGAATGGGCGGGGAGGGCGGTTTGACGGTGGGAATGGGCAGGGAGGGCTGTTTTGACGGTGGGAAAGGGCGGGGGGAGGGCGCGACGGTATAGGACTGGGGCGTGGGCGACGGGCTAGGCGCGGAGGGCGAGGGGCAGGGCGTAGGGGCGCCGCGACGAGCTGGGGCAGCGCCTACGGGCTACGCGCTGGCTAGGGGCAGGGCGCACGGGCGCCGCGACGGGCTGGGGCAGGGCCTACGGGCGTCGCGACGGGCTGGGGCAGGGCCTACGGGCGTCGCGACGGGCTGGGGCAGGGCCTACGGGCGTCGCGACGGGCTGGGGCAGGGCCTACGGGCGTCGCGACGGGCTGGGGCAGGGCCTACGGGCGTCGCGACGGGCTGAGGCAGGGCCTACGGGCGTCGCGACGGGCTGGGGCAGGGCCTACGGGTGCCGCGACGGGCTGAGGCAGGGCCTACGGGCGTCGCACGGGCTAGGGGCAGGGCGCGGGCTAGGCGCGCGAAGGGGCGCGTTAAGGGGGGCGGGCTGAGGGCCACGCTAAGGGGCGCGGGCTAGGAGCGCGAGTGCGCAACAACCTCGGAGGGCGCGGAGGGTGCGGAGGGCGCTAGGCGCGACGGAGGGCGCGGAGGGCGCTAGGCGCACGGAGGGCTAGGCTAGGAACGTAACTACTCGTGATACCATCTCAAACAGCGAACGCAACGGAATGGTTGGAATAGAAACGAATGGGGTACAAATAAGGAACCCTAGAAGCTGTACCCCCTAGAGTGCAACTCACTACAGCCTATCACATCAATGTGCAACATTTGACACCCTACTCATGCACCACCGCGTCCATAAATACAAGCCAGTGAGCGCACACATCAGTCGAGTGTGGTATGGCGGGCAGCATGCAGCGCAGAGTCGAGAAAATGCACGTAATGGTTGAAGCAGTGGTCGCGGATGGAGCGCGCCAGCATGAGTGGGTCGCGCACCAGCTCCCCCACGCCCATCGCCAGCGCCTTCTCCGCCAGCGCTGGCGGCAGACTCGCCACCATCGACTCCGACCCTGCCGCCCGCACACCCATGCAGGTCAGGCAGCAGGGGACAGGGAATGGGAGGGGGGGATGGGGGATCACACATTGTGGTTACAGCAGATGACTAGCGGATATTGTAATGACTTGACTGGTGTTTGTGCGATGCAAGATTAGTGGGCACGACGAGTGAGTGGTGCATGTGATGTGTGAGTGCAGCGCACCTGTTGCCTGCATGTAGTGCACGAGACCCACTGCTTGGAAGGCCAGCGGGTCCCAGGACAGTCCTGTGGAGAGCGGCGGGGCGCTGGTGGAGGGGTGGAGGCCCAGCAGCGAGCGCAGCAGGGGAGTGCGGGCAAAGGCGGAGCAGAGGGGGTGGGCGAGCAGGAAGGCGCGCGGGATGATGTCTCGGTCCAACACAAACGCCCTCGCTGCTTCGCTTGGCAGGCCCAGACTCGCCAGCACACTGCACCGCGCTGCACCCCTGCTGCTGCTGCTGAACGGCGAGGAGGGGTGGAGCGGCGGTGCATGAGGGAAGGAGAGGAGGCCGGGGGGAGGGGCATGCAGATGGGGCGAAGCCATGTGAGGCCATGAGGCGGTGGTGTGAGCGGTGGGAGGGCGGCCGGCAGCACGGTGCAGCAGGGGGGAGGAGGGGTGCGCGTGTGCAGAGGCGAGGAGGCGGGAGAGGTCGCCCGATGAGTGGGCAAACTGGTGGGAGAGGCTTTGCGGGGCGGAGGGGGAGGGCGAGGAGGAGAGCGACGCGAGGACAGGGAAGGAACCGAAGGTGTGCGCGGAGAGGTGGAGGGGGGAGGCGTCTGCGCGCGTGTTGGGCGCGCGCAGGTGGAACATGAGCATCAGCAGCAGCGCCAGCGACCCGCCCAGCGAGTGCCCTCCGAAGCGCAGGTGGGTGATGCCCTCGCGGCGCATGTCAGCGGCGAGCAGCGGCAGCACGCCGCGGTACACGTCCTCCGCGATGGCGTGCACGCCGCCATGCACCAGCAGCTCCACGCCCGGCGGCGTCAGCGCACGCTCCAGGTGCACCGGGCGCACCTGCAGCAGCTGCCGCCACAGCCGCCCCACGTCCACCTCGCTGCGGTCCACCGCCACGCCGCGCGCTATCACGTAGCGCGTGCGCCCGCCCTCGCGCGGGCACGGCGGCGAGTCGACGACCATGTACGCCGTGAAGGGCGTCTGCTGGCACGCGCGCAGCGTCAACCCCAAGGCGCTCACGTGCGGCGTGGGGTCGCGGTGGTACACCAGCGCCGACAGCCGCGCCATCTGCGCCCGCGCCGAAATAGGCAGGTGGGATGGTGGGGGAAAGCGGGGCGATTGGGGGAGCGAAAGATGGGAGAGAGGGATGACGAGGGGAGGAAACGAGTGTCGTGAAGGTGAGGATGCGCGAACATCTGTGAAGCGCGCTCGCGCATCGTGTGTGTCACATTGCTACCTGGCTTGCCATGGATTCTTATTATTGCCTCTCGTCTTGCCACTGCTACTTGCCACACATGGCTGCTTGATCAAGAAACACACTTTCACTGCTAGATCCCCAAACCCTTACCACCCGCGCGCTCACCTGGGAAGCCGACGCCAACTCGTCCACTGTCGCACGCGGCGCCGACTGAACGATTTGTTTGCGAAGGTCGGTATTGTCGCCAGCCCTCGCATCGTCGTCTCGAGGCGGCGACAGGAACGGCAATCGCTTTCTGCGCTTTCCGCTCCGCCCGCTGCTCACGCCGCCATCCCGCCGTCCGCTCCGTCCTGCACCCGAACCCAACCCGCCGCTCCTCCCTCCCGCCAGCGGCCAATGCAGCCCGCTATCAGTCGCCCCCGCGGCTGGCGCTCTCCGCTCCACCGCCACCGCCTGCACGCGGAGGCGGTGGGAGTGTGGCCGCCGTGTGCGAGGCCGACCGCGGGTGCAGGCTTGGCGCATCGCCGCGCTCCCGCGCTCAGCGCACAAGGCGCCATTTAGATCCGCCGCTCTGCACGGCGCAATGAAAGGCCAACACCGACTTCTGAAGCCCCCAGCGCCAGCAGTGAAGGCGCCAGCGCCGAGCACGCCCGTGCCCGCATCGACTGGTCCCCGCGAGCAGCGCGCGCGATGGGTTGCCGCTTCCGCGGGACACACGTGATGGGCCAGCTGCGCCGCGGGAATGAGGCGAGCATTGGCGCGCTGCGGGCGATGATCAGTAAGGGAGAGGTTGGAGGAGAGAGGGCGGAGGGCGGCGAGGCACGACGGGGGCTGGCGATGGGTGGGTCCGGCGAGGGAGTCCCTGGAGAGGTGGCGTCGCACGCCGCTTTGCAGCGACTGCGACGTTTGTGATATTAGTCGCATGATCGTGCGGTGACGAGCAAGGGAAGTGGCGAGCAGCGAGCCAGAGAAGCAGTAGGGCGGGGAGTGCAC